>JACEFZ010008849.1:27500-278461 GCA_014155875.1 Cepaea nemoralis | reverse complement strand
GAGAAAAGGAGCGCGTCAAAAGGATGAGTGCAGAAAACGAGGTCCTCCAGCTCTCAGTCCGTGCCAACCAATCACAGCAGCCAATACAAAATATACGCACCAGATTCCGTAAGGAAGAGCAGGAAGACCCCCTCACTCACCGTGAAAACACAATTAAGAATTATTATAAAAAGCTATACAGCTAAGTACTATCAATTAATATAAAGTCAAAACCAGTCAAAATGTGTAATAAATTATAAACATAATACGTTACTAGATCAAGTTGATAACCAAATATGCAGATAAACGTTTAAGGAGAGGCTCTTTCTTGTACCGAGATCCGGTGTAGCTTTGTCCTAAGTTGCTGTAAATACCAGGTGTGTTGGTTGTTGGTATAGCGAACATTATATGTGCTTGACGAGTTAGCTGGCTATACGTGTGAGGTTCAACCATCTGGATTACAATTAAATGGGTACTGATGATGTCTCATGGGTATGTAATGACTACCAACTAGAGCCTCTGGTTGGTGGCTAACAGGAGGTATGTGCTGGCACGTCGTTGTTGCTGAGAGTCGGATCCTTTCTGGGGAGAATAGGAATCATATCTTCGTAATTATTACCTCCTGTGTGAAAGACGACGTATTTAACGGACTTGGTGTTGTGGTAGTGTCCCGTCTGGCTTGGATTTCAGGTGCAGTGGTTATGAGGTGGTTCTGCACACTTCTGTCCTATTTGTACTTGATGTGACGGGAGTATGTCGTCTGGCTTGAGTTTCAGGAGTAGCTAAAGTGTCCGGCGCGATCCGTATTGGATGTATGGTATGTCCGTTCTGGATATTTTAAATTCTTGGCGAGAAAACTGGTGCCCAATGTAGATAATGTTATTTGATCCTTGTAAAGACTCTTTTTTGGTGCACCAGCCTGTGAAGTGAATGATGCTGATTGTTGATGAATTGTATCTTATTTTGAGAACAGAACTTCTGCAACATGTTGTTATTTATGTCAGCTAGACGGCGCTGGTGTCCATAACTCGGTGATATGATGGAGGAGAAGAAAATGGGATGAGTTAGGAAAAGTTGTGACGTCAACCCGTTCAAGAAGTGCCAGCAGTTGAGACCCTGTGATTCGTTGGTTGTTCATGTGTCGGTGATGCCATATGTACGCTTGCCCTTCTGACACTATGATTAACAGCCAACTGCTATCTTGTCTGTTAGCCGGTCTACACCAGCCCCAGGCAGTGGGATTATTGAAACAATGTCTTTGATCTGATGTGGCCATCCTGTCGCTGTATAAACCTTTCATTAAGGAATCGCCTAGTATAATATGTGTACAGTCAGGTCGTGCTGTCTGTACATGTTGGTTGTCAGCACGTCTCGACCGTTGTTTCATCCATTTCCGATTTTCAGCAGTCTTTATGTCTCCATGTGGTTCTCCCGATGTATCTTGTTGGCCTTGTCTTGCCCGTTTGCAGCATGTTAAAGCACTGTAAGTTTTCTGGTGACTTTTCTTGAAGTACTTCAACCTATTGCTTATTTTGACCGTCAATGGGGTAGACTGCTTGTTGTTGTTATCTTCGTCTGCACATTGAGGTGTTTGTTGCTTTTTTATCTTCCTCTGCGCGTTGAGTTGTTTTCATAGTGATTATCTGTTCTGGGTGGGATTGAGCTTCCCCAAGATTTCCCAAGGATGAAGCGGTTTGCTTGAGAATTACATGCTTCTTCCGGTTTGGTTTGTAGAGGACGCATTCTGTAAGATTTGAACTGTATTTCTCAGCAGCAAATTTTCGTCTCGCAGGAGTGCGACTTCTGTCTTGAGAGCATTGTAATCACTGCTTATCTTGTTGTTTGCTTCAATGTTGGTTGAAACAGTGACAATGAGCGCCCTTTAGTGATTGTTCTAGTTCCTCAATGCGCTGTTTACAGTCGCACGAATGTCCATTGATAGTTAAGATGCTATTGTTATCTGAGGCAGGTACTTCTTCAACAATGTCAACATTGGGTTCTATGTTGTTTTGGATACGCTCCATTGGGTATTCAATAGCCAAGAGCGCTGGTGGGTTGGCAGGCCTCGTGTGATGTTGTCATGTACACTCATCGTATGAGTAGATTCGGTGAATGTCTGTGTAGAGTTTTCAAGTTCAACAAAATCTACTTTTAGCCAGGAATTAATGTTTTCATTACTGCCCTGTGTCATGAGTTTATTTCTACTGCGGTACAAATGTATCGTAATCACTGGCGTCTTAATCAGATCCTCAACGTGGGCCCCGTGCTTATCTTGCCTGTGTTCAATTAGTTCAAGCCTGTAGTAGTTGAGTAGGCAAGTTCGGAATGCCTCATAATAGAGTGTGTTGTTGAAGGAAATAGTAACACACTGTCCTGAGTTGGTGTGTTTGACGACTAGGCCGTTGGGATTTATGCACTTGGATAGCTTATTCTTCACGGCCCTCTCTTTGTTTAGTGTGTAAGTTTTATTGACAGCCGATCGTAAACCTGAGCGAGTCCTTTCACCATTCACTTCCAATACGGAGCACTCTCCTTCCCCTGACATTATTGCATAATATTACGACTAACTAAACTTGAAGAACGCAGCAATCGCATTGTTATCTAGCCACGCCGAGGGCAATTTGAGGTCCCGTGGTTGTATCTGACACGCCTCTGTGCACTTGATTGGTTGAAATTTAATAGTGTTCAACTATCACTCGAAATGAATATTAGATATAACCCACATTTTTGCGATAATAAACACATGTATTAATCTAAAAACTATTTCACCACATCCTCAGAATCACAACGAGCACATTGATATAAAAATCCATGATAGGTGATTCAGCTAGCAGTAATAATAATCCGAGAAGTAAGAGATACAAAAACACGTCTTCACTCTCCGGCTTGACGGGAGGCGTGTATAGTATAGTATTAGAGCATGTGGGGTCAGGTACAGTCTAGGACAGTGTTTCCCAACCTTTCTTGTGCTATGTCCCACCTAAGCCTTTCTAAAATTCTTATACCCCCCCCCCTCTTCTAACATATACATTATTTTTAATATTCAAAAATTGAAATGTTCACTAAAGAAACTTGAATGATAGGTTTTAGGAAGAAATCACTAGGTAATTATTGAGCAAACACAGTAAGTAAATTTTCAAAACATATAATGGAGAACTGAAATTCAAGTACAAAATAATTTTAATGACAGATTTTTCTATATTATTTTAATTATTAGTAATTGTTTATTATTTAAATTTAGTGAGATCCTTGCGCTTGATGCTTGCTGCAAAGAGATTTTATGTCAGGTTCCAATTTAGTCATCTTCAGCCTCAAGTTTCCCCGTTTTGTTATATCCAGCCGATTTCTTCCATTTTCGAATTGCCCCCCTTAACAATCGAATTGTCCCCCTGTGTGGCGTGGGCCCCACGTTGGGAAACACTGTTCTAGGATGTACAAGTGGTAACATAGGAGTATGTGGGATCAGGTACAGTCTAAGATGTACAAGTAAATTTGAGCACATCCTGTTGTGTAAGACTTGAGTGGTTTGGATTGACATATCTGGTACAGTCTCAGACATAATATTTTGTCTGGTACAGTCAAAGATATAATACTTGGGGTCTGGTAAGTCTAAGATGTAACACTTGGAGTCTGGTACAGTCTAAGACATCTCAACTGTAAACAAGAGAACACCGAGAGTTAAGTACAGCCTGGGATGTACAAATCATCACAAGTAATCATCTAGTGGCACATTCAGCCTATGAGGTTATTGTTGAATATGTGTGATGTATATTTCAACTTGGGGAATCTATCTTATTGCTTTAGATTATGCTGTGGGGTGGTGGTGGTGGTGGTGGTGGTGGTGGTGGTGGTGGTGGTGGTGGTGGTGGTGGTGGTGGTGGTGATGGTGGTGGTGGTGGTGGTGGTGGTATGACTGGAATACATACCTGTGGATATGTGGTGATGGTGGTGGTGGTGGTGATGGTGGTGGTGGTGGTGGTATGACTGGAATACATACCTGTGGATATGTGGTGATGGTGGTGGTGGTGGTGATGGTGGTGGTGGTGGTGGTGATGGTGGTGGTGATGGTGGTGGTGGTGGTGATGATGGTGGTGATGGTGGTGGTGGTGATGGTGGTGGTGATGGTGGTGGTGATGGTGGTGGTGATGGTGGTGGTGGTGGTGATGGTGGTGGTGGTGGTGGTGGTGATGGTGGTGGTGGTGATGGTGGTGGTGATGGTGGTGGTGGTGATGGTGGTGGTGATGGTGGTGGTGATGGTGGTGGTGATGGTGGTGGTGGTGGTGATGGTGGTGGTGGTGGTGGTGGTGGTATGACTGGAATACATACCTGTGGATATGTGGTGGTGATGGTGGTGGTGGTGGTGGTGGTGGTGATGGTGGTGATGGTGGTGGTGATGGTGGTGGTGATGGTGGTGGTGATGGTGGTGGTGGTGATGGTGGTGGTGGTGGTGGTGGTGATGATGGTGGTGGTGGTGGTCGTGGTGGTGGTGGTGGTGGTGATTGTGGTGGTGATGGTGGTGGTGATGGTGGTGGTGGTGGTTGTGATGGTGGTGATGATGGTGGTGGTGGTGGTGATGGGTGGTGGTGGTGATGGTGGTGGTGGTGATGGTGGTGGTGGTGGTGGTGGTGGTGGTTGTGATGGTGGTGATGGTGGTGGTGGTGGTGGTGGTGGTGGTGGTGGTGGTGGTGGTGGTGGTGATGGTGGTGGTGATGGTGGTGGTGATGGTGGTGGTGGATGGTGGTGGTGGTGGTGGTATGACTGGAATATATACCTGTGGATATGTGGTGATGGTGGTGGTGATGGTGGTGGTGATGGTGGTGGTGGTGGTGATGGTGGTGGTGATGGTGGTGGTGGTGGTGGTGATAGTGGTGGTGGTGGTGGTGGTGGTGGTGATGGTGGTGGTGGTGGTGGTGGTGGGTGGTATGCACTGGAAATACCTACCTGTGGATATGTGGGTGATGGTGGTGGTCGGTAGGTGGTGATTTGGTGCGTGGGTGCGTGGTGGTGATCGGTGGTGGTGCGTGTGGTGGTGATGGTGTGTCGGTGGTGGTGGTGGGTGGTGGTGGTGGTGGTCGGTATGACTTGGAGATATCATACCTGTGGATAAGTGGTGGTGGTGGTGGTGGTGGTGATGATGGTGGTGGCTCGGTGGTGATGGTGGTGGGTGGTGATGGTGGTCGGTGTAGTGGAGCGGTGTTGGTGCTGGTGGTGGTGTGCATGGTGGTGGTGGTGGGTGGTGGCTGGTGGTGTTGGTGGTGGTGGTGTTGGTATGACTGGAATACATATCGTGGATATGTGGTGGTGGTCGGGTGGTGGTGCGTATTGGCTGGTGGGGGTGGTATGACTGGAATACATACCTGCTGGATATGCTGGTGGTGGTGGTGGTGGTGATGGTTGTGGTGGTGGTGATGACGGTGGTGGTGGTGGTGATGGTGGTGGTGGTGGTGGTGGTGATGGTGATGGTGGTGGTGGTGGTGGTGGTGATGGTGGTGGTGATGGTGGTGGTGGTGGTGGTGATGGTGGTGGTTGTGGTGGTGGTGGTGGTGGTGGTGGTGGTGGTGGTGGTGGTGATGGTGGTGGTGGTGGTGGTGGTGATGGTGATGGTGGTGGTGATGGTGGTGATGGTGGTGGTGGTGGTGGTGATGGTGATGGTGGTGATGGTGGTGGTGGTGATGGTGGTGGTGGTGTTGATGGTGGTGGTGGTGGTGGTGGTGATGGTGGTGGTGGTGGTGATGGTGGTGA
The DNA here is from genome assembly GCA_014155875.1 of Cepaea nemoralis. Taxonomy (NCBI): domain Eukaryota; kingdom Metazoa; phylum Mollusca; class Gastropoda; order Stylommatophora; family Helicidae; genus Cepaea; species Cepaea nemoralis. The sequence continues at coordinate 272,740 of JACEFZ010008849.1, read as the reverse complement.
TGGTGGTGATGGTGGTGGTGGTGATGGTGGTGGTGATGGTGGTGATCTTGGTGGTGGTGGTGATGGTGGTGGTGGTGATGGTGGTGGTGGTGATGGTGGTGGTGGTGGTGATGGTGGTGGTGGTGATGGTGGTGGTGATGGTGGTGGTGATGGTGATGGTGGTGATGGTGGTGGTGGTGATGGTGGTGGTGATGGTGGTGGTGGTGATGGTGGTGGTGGTGGTGGTAGTGGTGATGATGGTGGTGGTGGTGATAGTGGTGGTGATGGTGGTGGTGGTGATGGTGGTGGTGGTGGTGATGGTGATGGTGGTGGTGGTGGTGGTGTTGGTGGTGGTGATGGTGATGGTGGTGGTGATGGTGGTGGTGATGGTTGTGCTGGTGATGGTGATGGTGGTGGTGGTGGTGGTGGTGGTGGTGGTGGTGGTGGTGATGATGGTGGTGGTGATGGTTGTGCTGGTGATGGTGATGGTGGTGGTGGTGGTGGTGATGGTGGTGGTGGTGGTGGTGTTGATGGTGGTGGTGGTGGTGGTGATGGTGGTGGTGGTGATGGTGGTGGTGGTGGTGGTGGTGGTGGTGGTGGTGGTGGTGATGGTGGTGGTGATGGTGGTGGTGATGGTGGTGGTGGTGGTGGTGGTGGTGGTGGTGATGGTGGTGGTGGTGGTGGTGATGGTGTTAGTGGTGGTGGTGGTGGTGGTGGTGGTGATGATGGTAGTGATGGTGGTGGTGGTGGTGATGGTGATGGTGGTGGTGGTGGTGGTGGTGGTGGTATGACTGGAATACATACCTGTGGATATGTGATTATGGTGGTGGTGGTGGTATGACTGGAGTACATACCTGTGAATATGTGTACGTGGTATCACAGGTTCCATTCCTGACGAGTGTGACCTGCTGGTACGGGGACTTGAGGCAGTTCTCTGCCCTCAGCTCGCACGGGTTGCCGTAAGTACTTCCGTCAGACCCGCACACGGGGAAGCCAATTTCAGTGCAAGCAAGCGGGCACTGGTCGCGCGGGATGGCGGCTACTGTCTGGGGTTTAGAAATGTCAAGATGATATCTGGGGTTTAGAAATGTCAAGATGATATCTGGGATGTAGAAATGTCAACATGACATGTGGGGTTTGGAAACGTCAACATGATATCTGGGGTTTAGAACTGTCCAAATGACATCTGGGGTTTAGAAATGCCAACATGATATCTGAGGTTTAGAAATGTCAACATGATATCTGGGGTTTAGAAATGTGAACATGATATCTGGGGTTTAGAAATGTCAACATGATATCTGGGGTTTAGAAATGTCAACATGATATCTGGGGTTCAGAAATGACAACATGATATCTGGGGTTCAGAAATGACAACATGATATCTGGGGTTTAGAAATGTGAACATGATATCTGGGGTTTAGAAATGTCAACTTGATATCTGGGGTTTAGAAATGTTAACATGATATATGTGGTTTAGAAATCACAGCATGATATCTTTGGTTTACAAATGTCAACATGATATCTGGGGTTCAGAAATGACAACATGATATCTGGGGTTTAGAAATGTTAACATGATATATGTGGTTTAGAAATCACAGCATGATATCTTGGGTTTACAAATGACAACATGATATCTGGGGTTTAGAAATGTCAACTTGATATCTGGAGGGTAGAAATGTCGACATGATATCTGGGGTTCAGAAAACACAACATGATATCTGGGGTTCAGAAATGACAACATGATATCTGGGGTTTAGAAATGTTAACATGATATCTTGGGCTTAGAAAAATGGTTTCAAAATGGAAATTAGTGAATAACAGTATTTAGTTGTTGGGGGAAAGGGCACAAACAATGCAATACATACATTACGGACACTAAAAGAAAGGTCAAACGAGAAACAGAGAGACGTATATTTATGCTTCATAGATTATACTAAGGCATTTGATAAAGTAAAACATGATGAACTGATTAAAATGTTGGAAGATATCAACATTGATGGGAACGATTTAAGAATAATAAAGAATATTTACTGGAACCAAGTAGTAGCAATTAAAATGGGAAATAAAGAGGGTTGTTAGGAACAGATAAGTTTAGTTTAGTTTGATGGATCAACATCATGGCACACGGGTATAACCAATAAGTGCTCCGTTCTCCTCCTAAATCAAACCTGAGTCTGGAGAAACTCAGCTCAGTGCACGAACTCCATAGCACTGGCGAGGATCCTGAAATAGTTTGGGTAGAATTTTAACTCGAAATTTCGCCCGAGAAGCGCCGTTAAGCTACTATTTTTCGATTTCCAACTGCCAAGGGATTTTTTACGTGCGAAACAATACACACGGGCGTCCGATCTCACTATCCAGAGACCAGGGGAAATTTTATTACTAGATGTCCACGTGAAATAAATCCCGGTCCTCGCCGGGGCATGAACCCAGGACCTCCAGCTCTCGAGGCGGACACCATACCTCGAGACCACGCATCCCCCACGAACAGATAAAGCTAAGAGTACGACAGGGGTGTGTCTTGTCACCAGATCTCTTCTCCCTATATAGCGAAGTAATAATGAGAGAGATCTAAGAGATGCCAGGAATACTAGTTGCAGGTTATAATATAAATAGTATACGCTATGCAGATGACTACAGTATTGGTGGCGGATAATTCAACAGACCTACAACAATTATTAGACATTGAAGTAACAGAGAGTGCAAGGAAAGGACTCACCTTGAATATCAAGAAAACAGTAACAATGGTAATATCAAAGAAAATGGTGACACCAAAATGTGACATAGAAATAGAAGGAAAATCCTTAACCAAGTGGATAATCTTAGATACCTAGGGCATTTATAACATCAGATGGAAGATGTACAACAGAGATTAGGAGCAGAATAGGGCAGGCAAAAGCCGCATTCAGAAAATGAAGAGTATCTTATGCAATAAGTCACTATCACTGAATGTAAAAAAGAGAGTGCTGAAATGCTATGTAGAACCAGTTTTGCTGTATGGCAGTGAATCTTGGAATGTAAATGAACAAATTAAGAAGACATTAGAAGCAACAGAGATGTGGTTCCTGAGAAGAATGTTGCGATTTCCTTGGACTGCCAGAGTAACTAACGATGACTGCCTGAAACAGGCTAATGAAACTAGAACACTATATACAACAATAAGAAAGAGACAAACATCTTTCTTTGGTCATGTAATGAGAAGAGAGGCATTGGAGAACATCATGACAACTGGAAAGATCGAGGGGAAGAGAGGCAGAGGCAGACCAAGAGAAATGATGCTGAATGGACTGAGACGGTGGCATGGAGGAATATCAACAGCAGAGTTGATCCAGAAAACCAAAGACCGAGATCTTTGAAGAGCCATGTCTATATATGTGTCCTCTAAAAGTACTGGAGAGTTTTGGTCAGAGACCATAACTTTATGAAGGGAAAATCCCAACTGCACCTCCCCGCGGTAGAGGATGGAAACACACCACGGTGTGGCTAACACAACTCTGGGGACCGAGTATCCACCGGAATAAGTGGACAACTCTGCAGCTGAGCAGAGCAGGGCACTCACTTGTCCTGACAGTCGGAAATGGCTGTCAAAGGCAGAGGTAAAAAGACCACCATGCGAATGTGGAAGGCAAGGGGAAACCACCACATTATCTTCCCAAGACTTCATGGCAAAACATATCTGTGGTTTAGAAATGTCAAAATGATATCTGTGGTTTAGAAATATCAAAATGATATCTGTGGTTTAGAAATGTCAAAATGATATCTGTGGTTTAGAAATGTCAAAATGATATCTGTGGTTTAGAAATGTCAAAATGATATCTGTGGTTTAGAAATGTCAAAATGATATCTGTGGTTTAGAAATGTCAAAATGATATATGTGGCTTAGAAATTTCAACATTATATTTATTGTTTAGAAATGTTAACATAGTATCAGTGGTTTAGAAACGTCAAAATGATTTATTTGTTCAAGTATTATTATTGCTCGATAATTATGGAGGAAAATGAAAGAAAATCCCCCAGGAATGCTAACCTGGTTTTTACAAAAATGCACGCTAAATTCGGATGTGTTGGCCTAAGGGTTTCGGTTCAAGAGTGCCTAACTAGACACACCGCAATTACGCCTGAAAAAATACTGCGGATGAACGCAGAAGAAGAAGAAAGAAAGAAAGAAAGAAAGAAAGAAAGAAAGAAAGAAAGAAAGAAAGAAAGAAAGACCAACAACAGCTAAATTACGAAACAGAAAAGAGATATTCGCGACCGACACACCGAACAAGCGACCAACAACAGCTAAATTGCGAAACAGAAAAAAAAAGATATTCGCGCCTTGGAATGTTACTGGTCTAGGAAATAAAGAACCAGCCCTCGTAGAGTTTATGAAAAGAAAGAAAAAAACAAATATTCAAATATTAGGACTCGCAATTACTAGGAAAAAATGGCAGAATACAAAACGAATACATGAAAGTTAAGTTCTTATATGGAGTGGCGTCGACCAGCAAGCTACGGCTTAAACATGGAGTGGGTTTTTTGTTGCATCCAGACAAAGCGAAAGCCATTATCAACACTAAATTTATTTTGTAAAGAATAATACTAGTACAGATCAAAGAAAGTAATAGAACAACAACTTTCATAAAATATACGCCCCATGTAATGACACTTACAGCGACGAAGACAAAGACGAGTATTTTGATAAACTTGCAGACACGTTAAATAATGTGAGGGAGACAGATGAACTTATTGTGAAGGGTGATTTTAACGGACGAATAAGCACACTAAGAACACCGTGGAATGAATGTATGGGGCCATTCAGCGACACAGAGACTGAATGTAATAGCAATGGCAACATCTACTCAACATATGCTCCGAACAAGGACTAATAATAGCAAATATTTTTTTTAACATCGTCGTAGCCACATCAAAACCTGGTATAAATGAAACGGCATAGGTCAAGCATGTCAAATTGACTTTATTCTAATTAGGAAATCAGACAGAAGACTACTATTGGATTCAAGAGCACTCCCATATAAAGATCTTATTACTGATCATAAATCAATCATAATAAAGCAGATTTAAACATATAGGAAAATAACGAAAGAAATAACGAACGAATAATGTTTATTTTTAAAGGGTTAAGAATTGGGCACGCAGACCCGTATGCAATTCTGCCCTTTTTCTCTATTTCCTCTCATACATTATTTCATTCAACATCACTTCAGGAAAATACGGTTAAAGACGAACTCAATCAAGAATTCAAAAACTACATAAGAACATCCATGATGTCTATTCAAACGTAGATAAAGAATGGACAATTTTCAAGGTTGCCATGCTCGACACACTGGAAAATAAATGTGGAACAAAGAAAGTAGAGCAAGACAAAGGATTAAGAACAGCTTGGTGGAACAACGAAGTTAAAGATAGCATATTCAAAAAGAAGGTAGCGTTCAAAAAGTGGATCACAACTCAATCTGAACAAGACTATGTTACTTATAGAATAGCACGACGTAATGCCAAACGAACAATTAGAGCATCTAAAGATGAATCCTGGAGAATATATGGTGAACAGATGGCGACCCTTAGCAAAGACTGCCCAAGAGAATTTTATAAACGTGTCAATAAAATGTGAAACAAAGGTTGCATGCTACAACCCAACCACCATCATAAATAGCAAAAGAGGCATATCATTAACTAATCCATAACAAAGACTAGCAAGGTGGGCAGAATACTTTCAAGAACTACTTAACCCCACACATAACATAGAAAACCTCACTTTTGTGCATATAGGCTAGGCTCACCCGGCTCACCCGGCTCACCCCACCATCGTTTCCGACAATTTAGTTGTGTGCATACCCCCTGATCTCCCCCTATCAGCACCGGAGAAGTCGGTCCTTAGTAAAGGCCTCCGTTTCATACCTCTGCGTCCCTCTTGCGACAGATATGCATTACTGCAGGACGTCCATCGTTTCCATCGCACTCTCAGGTTGCAATATCACTTCAGTAATCAACCTACTAAGGATAACTCCTCGGATCCCACCGATCACTTCTCCCACCTTTCTAAACGCAGATCCACGTGGGTCCCTCCTGCAGGAGCATCCAAGGCTTTAGATCTCTACATCGAGAAAACGCTCTTCGACATAGAACAATTGAAATTCAAGCCACTAAGGCACTCGATCCTCACAGCGGAGGAACAACAGGCGCTCACGCATTTAAAACGCCGTGATGATATTGTTATCAAGCCTGCCGACAAGGGAGGAGCGATAGTGGTTTGGAGTAAGGACTTGTATATACAGGAAGGTAACAAACACTTGGGGATGCCACTTCTTACAGACCACGGACAGAAGACGGTACGGTCATTAACAACACCGAAGTCAAGAGTGTGACGAATGCCATCATCAGACAAGGCCTCCTGCCTAGCTCCTGCCACGTCGCTGATAATTCCATGATAGTTGCTTGGGGCAAACCCACCTTGTACATGCTGCCCAAGACACACAAGCTAGGGAACCCAGGCTAGACCCATCGTCTCGGCCTGCTCTTGTCCTACTGAACGGATTTCAGAGTTCCTTGACAGCATATTTCAGCCGTTGGTTGCTAGCCTCCCCTCATATATCAAAGACACCAACCATGCTATCTCCATCTTCGATTCCATCAGCTTCACCACCCCTTCTCAGCACCACATCTTTACTTTAGATGTGACTTCACTCTACACATCTATTCCTCACTCTGACGGCCTTAAAGCCTTGGAATTTTTCTTAGACAAAAGACGCGGCCCCACCATAGCCACCGGACCATTGTTGCGTCTGGCAGAGTTAGTCCTTAACCTCAATTCATTTGAGTTCAATGGGGACTATTTTGACCAGATCAGCGGGGTTGCCATGGGTACTAAGATGGGTCCGAGTTATGCCTGTCTTTTCATGGGCTATCTTGAACACCAAGTATGGAGTCAATACACTGGTAGGCTCCCGGAGCTCTATAGGAGGTATATCGATGACTGTTTTGGTGTTTCAGACATGTCCATTGTCTGACCTCCAGGACTTTATTGCCTTTTTCTCTAACTTTCATCCTAGCATCAGACTCACCTCCACTATTTCCTCGTCGGCTGTTAATTTCCTAGACATAACAGTTTCCTTAGGTTCTGCTGGCCTATGCACGACGGTTTACTATAAACCGACTGCCTCACATGCATTCCTGCTCTACACCTCCTCCCATCCTCCCTCTTGCAAGGATTCCATTCCTTTCTCACAACTGCTACGTCTCCGACGGCTTTGTCATGATAACAACGACTTCCGTCAAAAAGCCCACGAAATGTTGGATTTCTTCCGCCTTCGCGGCTACCCGGAGAATGTTCTGTCTACAGCTCTTCACCGCTGCCAGTCTATTAGTCGTGCCGAGGCTCTCTCTTCCAGGCCGAAACCACGCAATAGTAGACCTATTCTCTCACTTACCTACCATCCTCATAATATTGCTGCCAAGAATATTCTCATGAGGCATCTACCCATCCTCCAGGCAGACCCGGACCACTCACGGTGTCTTCTCAGAAGCCCCACTTGTGGCATACAGGCGTGATCGTAACCTGAGGGATGTGCTGGTTCATAGCACTCTATCACAATCCCATCAGTCTCTTCCTGGCACAACTGCATGTCTTCGATTTCGTTGTAAGACTTGTCCATATGTCCTTCAAACCACAAGTCTCACTTTCCCTAAGACTACTTTCCACATCCGGAGAGGGTTTCTCATGTACGAGTCGCAACGTCATCTATGCGATCATCTGCACACGTTGCGACATGAGGTATCTTGGAGAGACGGGCCTTCGTCTTGCGGACAGATTTAGACAACATTTATCCGATATCGACAGTGGTGCCAAGAAACCGGTACCCCTACACTTCAACAGTTCCGACCACTGTGGGGTTGCCGACATACGTGTTACGGCGATAAAATCGTGCACATCTCACGAACGCGATCGTAAGACATTGGAAAACCGTCTTATCTTCCAATTGGGTTCACTTTCCCCTCACGGCCTCAATGTCCAACACAGTTTTATTTAAGTCCCCTACGCCCCTTATCCACAACCCCCCCCCCCCTCCCTCCATCTCCGCTACCTTATAGTCAACTTCATAGCCAGTTGCAAGTCCTTCGCAGGACGTGGTAGTCACCACCAGCAGTATCTCTGCTTTCTGTGACTTCTTGGTTGGTTTGCATGGGGTCGTTTCTCATTGCGTTCTGAACTACCGTCACTTGTGCTACCTTTTGATAGCAAACGATTGCTGGCCTGCACATATATTGCCCACAGCAGCGTTTCGAACTTGGCGGAATTGCGTACTGCACCCGTTACATCGCCTCAGAGTGACACATCCATATTTTTCCATTCGCTCTCCTGGGCGCACCCCGATCCCCCTAACGCGGGTTCCCTCACCGGTTGAATTAACCAATCACCGAGTTTCTGGCTGTACTGACCTTTAGGCAGTTGACCCCTTTAACACAACATCCGTTCCATTCCAGCCATCGATAGCCGTCTAAAGCTTGGACACAGATGAGTTGATATTTAGACATTCATGTAGTGTTGATCGTGTATTAGTTTAATCGATTTTTGTTTGTTTGTTTTGTGCTGACGAAGGCTTTGGCCGCAACGTTCATTGTTTTTTGTAGTTGTCTTTGGTAAAGCTCTCAACCTACTTCTCGTTTTTCAGTGATTCATTCATTGCTTTTCAAGTTTTACCGCAGTTCACCTTATTCTCGATAACCACGCTTCATTCCCACGAACTGCTACTATATGTTTTCATGTTCCGTCCTCATAGTCTGTTAAGCTTTTTGTTTGTTTTTACTAGTCCATTCAGTGTGTGTTGTGTGCTTAGTATTTGTGTCTACACGTCCACCGTCTTAACACGCTGCCCCATTACTGCCCTTCCCACTGGCTACTCTATCAATTTTACCGCCCATTTCCTTTGTGCATACGCTTGTACACCCGGTGACCCCATTTCACTGACTAGGCCTTCACATCGGTCTCGTATCCATATTTTCTCTACCATTTGCCGCTATGCCTTCAACCGAATCACCTCAGTTATTCCAACAGTTGAGATCATACATCATCATCTGCTTTTCTCTTCTACCAACGGATATTAAAATCACAGCCACCGACTTGGCTCTTAACATCTACAAAAAGACTCGTACTTACATGTCATTTTAACTTCCTGCAGAACTGCCTACGACTTCATCTCACCCCACGTGGGTTCACTTCTAGATTTAACCCATCGGCGGGTTCTCTTCACGACAGCTGTAGTAGACGTTTATCTAAAATTGAGCTTAAATGTGCTACCCTTCGCATGCGCTGTATTGCTGACAACCATGCGCGCCATTTGTCTGACATTAGCTCTTGTATTTCCACCCTCGATCGGCATCTTAAACATCTTACCTCAGATAATTATTTCTTGTATTGTGTGATACGCTGTATCATCAATAGCACTAATCACCACTTATATAAATGTCTTTCCACGGCTAAAAAAACTAAGTTAACCAAACTTCGTGCCTCTATCCCTACTCCTTCCGCCTCTTCTCATCCTGGCTCACCCCATCCATCGTTTCCGACAATTTAGTTGTGTGCATACCTCCTGATCTCCCCCTATCAGCACCGGAGAAGTCGGTCCTTAGTAAAGGCCTCCGTTTCATACCTCTGCGTCCCTCTTGCGACAGATATGCACTTACTGCAGGACGTCCATCGTTTCCATCGCACTCTCAGGTTGCAATATCACTTCAGTAATCAACCTACTAAGGACAACTCCTCGGATCCCACCGATCACTTCTCCCACCTTTCTAAACGCAGATCCACGTGGGTCCCTCCTGCAGGAGCATCCAAGGCCTTAGATCTCTACATCGAGAAGACGCTCTTCGACATAGAACAATTGAAATTCAAACCACTAAGGCACTCGAACCTTACAGCGGAGGAACAACAGGCGCTCACACATTTGAAACGCCGTGATGATATTGTTATCAAGCCTGCCGACAAGGGAGGAGCTGTTAGTGGTTTGGAGTAAAGGACTTGTATATACAGGAAGGCAACAAACAACTTGGGGATGCCACTTTTTACAGACCACGGACAGAAGACGGGACGGTCATTAACAACACCGAAGTCAAGAGTGTGACGAATGCCATCATCAGACAAGGCCTCCTGCCTAGCTCCTGCCACGTCGCTGATCATTCAATGATAGTTGCTTGGGCAAACCCACCTTGTACATGCTGCCTAAGACACACAAGCTAGGGAACCCAGGCAGACCCATCGTCTCGGCCTGCTCTTGTCCTACTGAACGGATTTCAGAGTTCCTTGACAGCATATTTCAGCCGTTGGTTGCTAGCCTCCCCTCATATATCAAAGACACCAACCACTGCTATCTCCATCTTCGATTCCATCAGCTTCACCACCCCTTCTCAGCACCACATCTTTACTTTAGATGTGACTTCACTCTATACATCTATTCCTCACTCTGACGGCCTTAAAGCCTTGGAATTTTTCTTAGACAAAAGACACGGCCCCACCATAGCCACCGGACCATTGTTGCGTCTGGCAGAGTTAGTCCTTAACCTCAATTCATTTGAGTTCAATGGGGACTATTTTGACCAGATCAGCGGGGTGGCCATGGGTACTAAGATGGGTCCGAGTTATGCCTGTCTTTTCATGGGCTATCTTGAACACCAGGTATGGAGTCAATACACTGGTAGGCTCCCGGAGCTCTATAGGAGGTATATCGATGACTGTTTTGGTGTTTCAGACATGCCATTGTCTGATCTCCAGGACTTCATTGCCTTTTTCTCTAACTTTCATCCTAGCATCAGACTCACCTCCACTATTTCCTCGTCGGCTGTTAATTTCCTAGACATAACAGTTTCCTTAGGTTCTGCTGGCCTATGCACGACGGTTTACTATAAACCGACTGACTCACATGCATTCCTGCTCTACACCTCCTCCCATCCTCCCTCTTGCAAGGATTCCATTCCTTTCTCACAACTGCTACGTCTCCGACGGCTTTGTCATGATAATAACGACTTCCGTCAAAAAGCCCACGAAATGTTGGATTTCTTCCGCCTTCGAGGCTACCCGGAGAATGTTCTGTCTACAGCTCTTCACCGCTGCCAGTCTATTAGTCGTGCCGAGGCTCTCTCTTCCAGGCCGAAACCACGCAATAGTAGACCTATTCTCTCACTTACCTACCATCCTCATAATATTGCTGCCAAGAATATTCTCATGAGGCATCTACCCATCCTCCAGGCAGACCCGGCCACTCGCGGTGTCTTCTCAGAAGCCCCACTTGTGGCATACAGGCGGGATCGTAACCTGAGGGATGTGCTGGTTCATAGCACTCTATCACAATCCCATCAGTCTCTTCCTGGCACAGACTGCATGTCTTCGATCTCGTTGTAAGACTTGTCCATATGTCCTTCAAACCACAAGTCTCACTTTCCCTAAGACTACTTTCCACATCCGGAGAGGGTTTCTCATGTACGAGTCGCAAGGTCATCTATGCGATCATCTGCACACGTTGCGACATGAGGTATCTTGGAGAGACGGGCCTTCGTCTTGCGGACAGATTTAGACAACATTTATCCGATATCGACAGTGGTGCCAAGAAACCGGTACCCCTACACTTCAACAGTTCCGACCACTGTGGGGTTGCCGACATACGTGTTACGGCGATAAAATCGTGCACATCTCACGAACGCGATCGTAAGACATTGGAAAACCGTCTTATCTTCCAATTGGGTTCACTTTCCCCTCACGGCCTCAATGTCCAACACAGTTTTATTTAAATCCCCTACGCCCCTTATCCACAACCCCCCCCCCCCCCTCCATCTCCGCTACCTTATAGTCAACTTCATAGCCAGTTGCAAGTCCTTCGCAGGACTTGGGAGTCACCACCAGCAGTATCTCTGCTTTCTGTGACTTCTTGGTTGGTTTGCATGGGGTCGTTTCTCATTGCGTTCTGAACTACCGTCACTTGTGCTACCTTTTGATAGCAAACGATTGCTGGCCTGCACATATATTGCCCACAGCAGCGTTTCGAACTTGGCGGAATTGCGTACTGCACCCGTTACATCGCCTCAGAGTGACACATCCATATTTTTCCATTCGCTCTCCTGGGCGCACCCCGATCCCCCTAACGCGGGTTCCCTCACCGGTTGAATTAACCAATCACCGAGTTTCTGGCTGTACTGACCTTTAGGCAGTTGACCCCTTTAACACAACATCCGTTCCATTCCAGCCATCGATAGCCGTCTAAAGCTTGGACACAGATGAGTTGATATTTAGACATTCATGTAGTGTTGATCGTGTATTAGTTTAATCGATTTTTGTTTGTTTGTTTTGTGCTGACGAAGGCTTTGGCCGCAACGTTCATTGTTTTTTGTAGTTGTCTTTGGTAAAGCTCTCAACCTACTTCTCGTTTTTCAGTGATTCATTCATTGCTTTTCAAGTTTTACCGCAGTTCACCTTATTCTCGATAACCACGCTTCATTCCCACCAACTGCTACTATATGTTTCACGTTCCGTCCTCATAGTCTGTTAAGTTTTTGTTGGTTTTTACTAGTCCATTCAGTGTGTGTTGTGTGCTTATTATTTGTGTCTACACGTCCACCGTCTGCCACGCTGCCCCATTACTGCCCTTCCCACTGGCTATTCTATCAATTTTACCGCCCATTTCCTTTGTGCATACGCTTGTACACCCGGTGACCCCATTTCATGACTAGGCCTTCACATCGGTCTCGTCTCAATATTTTCTTTACCATTTGCCGCTATGCCTTCAACCGACTCACCTCAGTTATTCCAACAGTTGAGATCATACATCATCGTCTGCTTTTCTCTTCTACCAACGGATATTAAAATCACAGCCACCGACTTGGCTCTTAACATCTACAAAAAGACTCGTATTACATGTCATTTTAACTTCCTGCAGAACTGCCTACGACTTCATCTCACCCCACGTGGGTTCACTTCTAGATTTAACCCATCGGCGGGTTCTCTTCACGACAGCTGTAGTAGACGTTTATCTAAAATTGAGCTTAAATGTGCTACCCTTCGCATGCGCTGTATTGCTGACAACCATGCGCGCCATTTGTCTGACATTAGCTCTTGTATTTCCACCCTCGATCGGCATCTTAAACATCTTACCTCAGATAATTATTTCTTGTATTGGGTGATACGCTGTATCATCAATAGTACTAATCACCACTTATATAAATGTCTTTCCACGGCTAAAAAAACTAAGTTAACCAAACTTCGTGCCTCTATCCCTACTCCTTCCGCCTCTTCTCACCCGGCTCACCCCATCATTGTTTCCGACAATTTAGTTGTGTGCATACCCCCTGATCTCCCCCTATCAGCACCGGAGAAGTCGGTCCTTAGTAAAGGCCTCCGTTTCATACCTCTGCGTCCCTCTTGCGACAGATATGCATTACTGCAGGACGTCCATCGTTTCCATCGCACTCTCAGGTTGCAATATCACTTCAGTAATCAACCTACTAAGGATAACTCCTCGGATCCCACCGATCACTTCTCCCACCTCTCTAAACGCAGATCCACGTGGGTCCCTCCTGCAGGAGCATCCAAGGCTTTAGATCTCTACATCGAGAAGACGCTCTTCGACATAGAACAATTGAAATTCAAACCACTAAGGCACTCGAACCTTACAGCGGAGGAACAACAGGCGCTCACACATTTGAAACGCCGTGATGATATTGTTATCAAGCCTGCCGACAAGGGAGGAGCGATAGTGGTTTGGAGTAAGGACTTGTATATACAGGAAGGTAACAAACAACTTGGGGATGCCACTTCTTACAGACCACGGACAGAAGACGGGACGGTCATTAACAACACCGAAGTCAAGAGTGTGACGAATGCCATCATCAGACAAGGCCTCCTGCCTAGCTCTGCCACGTCGCTGATCATTCATGATAGTTGCTTGGGCAAACCCACCTTGTACATGCTGCCCTAAGACACACAAGCTAGGGAACCCAGGTAGACCCATCGTCTCGGCCTGCTCTTGTCCTACTGAACGGATTTCAGAGTTCCTTGACAGCATATTTCAGCCGTTGGTTGCTAGCCTCCCCTCATATATCAAAGACACCAACCATGCTATCTCCATCTTCGATTCCATCAGCTTCACCACCCCTTCTCAGCACCACATCTTTACTTTAGATGTGACTTCACTCTACACATCTATTCCTCACTCTGACGGCCTTAAAGCCTTGGAATTTTTCTTAGACAAAAGACGCGGCCCCACCATAGCCACCGGACCATTGTTGCGTCTGGCAGAGTTAGTCCTTAACCTCAATTCATTTGAGTTCAATGGGGACTATTTTGACCAGATCAGCGGGGTTGCCATGGGTACTAAGATGGGTCCGAGTTATGCCTGTCTTTTCATGGGCTATCTTGAACACCAGGTATGGAGTCAATACACTGGTAGGCTCCCGGAGCTCTATAGGAGGTATATCGATGACTGTTTTGGTGTTTCAGACATGCCATTGTCTGACCTCCAGGACTTTATTGCCTTTTTCTCTAACTTTCATCCTAGCATCAGACTCACCTCCACTATTTCCTCGTCGGCTGTTAATTTCCTAGACATAACAGTTTCCTTAGGTTCTGCTGGCCTATGCACGACGGTTTACTATAAACCGACTGCCTCACATGCATTCCTGCTCTACACCTCCTCCCATCCTCCCTCTTGCAAGGATTCCATTCCTTTCTCACAACTGCTACGTCTCCGACGGCTTTGTCATGATAACAACGACTTCCGTCAAAAAGCCCACGAAATGTTGGATTTCTTCCGCCTTCGAGGCTACCCGGAGAATGTTCTGTCTACAGCTCTTCACCGCTGCCAGTCTATTAGTCGTGCCGAGGCTCTCTCTTCCAGGCCGAAACCACGCAATAGTAGACCTATTCTCTCACTTACCTACCATCCTCATAATATTGCTGCCAAGAATATTCTCATGAGGCATCTACCCATCCTCAAGGCAGACCTCGACCACTCGCGGTGTCTTCTCAGAAGCCCCACTTGTGGCATACAGGCGTGATCGTAACCTGAGGGATGTGCTGGTTCATAGCACTCTATCACAATCCCATCAGTCTCTTCCTGGCACAACTGCATGTCTTCGATCTCGTTGTAAAACTTGTCCATATGTCCTTCAAACCACAAGTCTCACTTTCCCTAAGACTACTTTCCACATCCGGGAGAGGTTTCTCATGTACGAGTCGCAACGTCATCTATGCGATCATCTGCACACGTTGCGACATGAGGTATCTTGGAGAGACGGGTCTTCGTCTTGCGGACAGATTTAGACAACATTTATCCGATATCGACAGTGGTGCCAAGAAACCGGTACCCCTACACTTCAACAGTTCCGACCACTGTGGGGTTGCCGACATACGTGTTACGGCGATAAAATCGTGCACATCTCACGAACGCGATCGTAAGACATTGGAAAACCGTCTTATCTTCCAATTGGGTTCACTTTCCCCTCACGGCCTCAATGTCCAACACAGTTTTATTTAAATCCCCTACGCCCCTTATCCACAACCCCCCCCCTCCATCTCCGCTACCTTATAGTCAACTTCATAGCCAGTTGCAAGTCCTTCGCAGGACTTGGGAGTCACCACCAGCAGTATCTCTGCTTTCTGTGACTTCTTGGTTGGTTTGCATGGGGTCGTTTCTCATTGCGTTCTGAACTACCGTCACTTGTGCTACCTTTTGATAGCAAACGATTGCTGGCCTGCACATATATTGCCCACAGCAGCGTTTCGAACTTGGCGGAATTGCGTACTGCACCCGTTACATCGCCTCAGAGTGACACATCCATATTTTTCCATTCGCTCTCCTGGGCGCACCCCGATCCCCCTAACGCGGGTTCCCTCACCGGTTGAATTAACCAATCACCGAGTTTCTGGCTGTACTGACCTTTAGGCAGTTGACCCCTTTAACACAACATCCGTTCCATTCCAGCCATCGATAGCCGTCTAAAGCTTGGACACAGATGAGTTGATATTTAGACATTCATGTAGTGTTGATCGTGTATTAGTTTAATCGATTTTTGTTTGTTTGTTTTGTGCTGACGAAGGCTTTGGCCGCAACGTTCATTGTTTTTTGTAGTTGTCTTTGGTAAAGCTCTCAACCTACTTCTCGTTTTTCAGTGATTCATTCATTGCTTTTCAAGTTTTACCGCAGTTCACCTTATTCTCGATAACCACGCTTCATTCCCACCAACTGCTACTATATGTTTCACGTTCCGTCCTCATAGTCTGTTTAGTTTTTGTTGGTTTTTACTAGTCCATTCAGTGTGTGTTGTGTGCTTATTATTTGTGTCTACACGTCCACCGTCTGCCACGCTGCCCCATTACTGCCCTTCCCACTGGCTATTCTATCAATTTTACCGCCCATTTCCTTTGTGCATACGCTTGTACACCCGGTGACCCCATTTCATGACTAGGCCTTCACATCGGTCTCGTCTCAATATTTTCTTTACCATTTGCCGCTATGCCTTCAACCGACTCACCTCAGTTATTCCAACAGTTGAGATCATACATCATCGTCTGCTTTTCTCTTCTACCAACGGATATTAAAATCACAGCCACCGACTTGGCTCTTAACATCTACAAAAAGACTCGTATTACATGTCATTTTAACTTCCTGCAGAACTGCCTACGACTTCATCTCACCCCACGTGGGTTCACTTCTAGATTTAACCCATCGGCGGGTTCTCTTCACGACAGCTGTAGTAGACGTTTATCTAAAATTGAGCTTAAATGTGCTACCCTTCGCATGCGCTGTATTGCTGACAACCATGCGCGCCATTTGTCTGACATTAGCTCTTGTATTTCCACCCTCGATCGGCATCTTAAACATCTTACCTCAGATAATTATTTCTTGTATTGGGTGATACGCTGTATCATCAATAGTACTAATCACCACTTATATAAATGTCTTTCCACGGCTAAAAAAACTAAGTTAACCAAACTTCGTGCCTCTATCCCTACTCCTTCCGCCTCTTCTCACCCGGCTCACCCCATCATTGTTTCCGACAATTTAGTTGTGTGCATACCCCCTGATCTCCCCCTATCAGCACCGGAGAAGTCGGTCCTTAGTAAAGGCCTCCGTTTCATACCTCTGCGTCCCTCTTGCGACAGATATGCATTACTGCAGGACGTCCATCGTTTCCATCGCACTCTCAGGTTGCAATATCACTTCAGTAATCAACCTACTAAGGATAACTCCTCGGATCCCACCGATCACTTCTCCCACCTCTCTAAACGCAGATCCACGTGGGTCCCTCCTGCAGGAGCATCCAAGGCTTTAGATCTCTACATCGAGAAGACGCTCTTCGACATAGAACAATTGAAATTCAAGCCACTAAGGCACTCGAACCTTACAGCGGAGGAACAACAGGCGCTCACACATTTGAAACGCCGTGATGATATTGTTATCAAGCCTGCCGACAAGGGAGGAGCGATAGTGGTTTGGAGTAAGGACTTGTATATACAGGAAGGTAACAAACAACTTGGGGATGCCACTTCTTACAGACCACGGACAGAAGACGGGACGGTCATTAACAACACCGAAGTCAAGAGTGTGACGAATGCCATCATCAGACAAGGCCTCCTGCCTAGCTCCGCCACGTCGCTGATCATTCATGATAGTTGCTTGGGCAAACCCACCTTGTACATGCTGCCCAAGACACACAAGCTAGGGAACCCAGGCAGACCCATCGTCTCGGCCTGCTCTTGTCCTACTGAACGGATTTCAGAGTTCCTTGACAGCATATTTCAGCCGTTGGTTGCTAGCCTCCCCTCATATATCAAAGACACCAACCATGCTATCTCCATCTTCGATTCCATCAGCTTCACCACCCCTTCTCAGCACCACATCTTTACTTTAGATGTGACTTCACTCTACACATCTATTCCTCACTCTGACGGCCTTAAAGCCTTGGAATTTTTCTTAGACAAAAGACGCGGCCCCACCATAGCCACCGGACCATTGTTGCGTCTGGCAGAGTTAGTCCTTAACCTCAATTCATTTGAGTTCAATGGGGACTATTTTGACCAGATCAGCGGGGTTGCCATGGGTACTAAGATGGGTCCGAGTTATGCCTGTCTTTTCATGGGCTATCTTGAACACCAGGTATGGAGTCAATACACTGGTAGGCTCCCGGAGCTCTATAGGAGGTATATCGATGACTGTTTTGGTGTTTCAGACATGCCATTGTCTGACCTCCAGGACTTTATTGCCTTTTTCTCTAACTTTCATCCTAGCATCAGACTCACCTCCACTATTTCCTCGTCGGCTGTTAATTTCCTAGACATAACAGTTTCCTTAGGTTCTGCTGGCCTATGCACGACGGTTTACTATAAACCGACTGCCTCACATGCATTCCTGCTCTACACCTCCTCCCATCCTCCCTCTTGCAAGGATTCCATTCCTTTCTCACAACTGCTACGTCTCCGACGGCTTTGTCATGATAACAACGACTTCCGTCAAAAAGCCCACGAAATGTTGGATTTCTTCCGCCTTCGAGGCTACCCGGAGAATGTTCTGTCTACAGCTCTTCACCGCTGCCAGTCTATTAGTCGTGCCGAGGCTCTCTCTTCCAGGCCGAAACCACGCAATAGTAGACCTATTCTCTCACTTACCTACCATCCTCATAATATTGCTGCCAAGAATATTCTCATGAGGCATCTACCCATCCTCAAGGCAGACTCGACCACTCGCGGTGTCTTCTCAGAAGCCCCACTTGTGGCATACAGGCGTGATCGTAACCTGAAGGATGTGCTGGTTCATAGCACTCTATCACAATCCCATCAGTCTCTTCCTGGCACAACTGCATGTCTTCGATCTCGTTGTAAAACTTGTCCATATGTCCTTCAAACCACAAGTCTCACTTTCCCTAAGACTACTTTCCACATCCGGGAGAGTTTCTCATGTACGAGTCGCAACGTCATCTATGCGATCATCTGCACACGTTGTGACATGAGGTATCTTGGAGAGACGGGTCTTCGTCTTGCGGACAGATTTAGACAACATTTATCCGATATCGACAGTGGTGCCAAGAAACCGGTACCCCTACACTTCAACAGTTCCGACCACTGTGGGGTTGCCGACATACGTGTTACGGCGATAAAATCGTGCACATCTCACGAACGCGATCGTAAGACATTGGAAAACCGTCTTATCTTCCAATTGGGTTCACTTTCCCCTCACGGCCTCAATGTCCAACACAGTTTTATTTAATCCCCTACGCCCCTTATCCACAACCCCCCCCCCCCCTCCTCCATCTCCGCTACCTTATAGTCAACTTCATAGCCAGTTGCAAGTCCTTCGCAGGACTTGGGAGTCACCACCAGCAGTATCTCTGCTTTCTGTGACTTCTTGGTTGGTTTGCATGGGGTCGTTTCTCATTGCGTTCTGAACTACCGTCACTTGTGCTACCTTTTGATAGCAAACGATTGCTGGCCTGCACATATATTGCCCACAGCAGCGTTTCGAACTTGGCGGAATTGCGTACTGCACCCGTTACATCGCCTCAGAGTGACACATCCATATTTTTCCATTAGCTCTTCTGGGCGCACCCCGATCCCCCTAACGCGGGTTCCCTCACCGGTTGAATTAACCAATCACCGAGTTTCTGGCTGTACTGACCTTTAGGCAGTTGACCCCTTCAACACAACATCCGTTCCATTCCAGCCATCGATAGCCGTCTAAAGCTTGGACACAGATGAGTTGATATTTAGACATTCATGTAGTGTTGATCGTGTATTAGTTTAATCGATTTTTGTTTGTTTGTTTTGTGCTGACGAAGGCTTTGGCCGCAACGTTCATTGTTTTTTGTAGTTGTCTTTGGTAAAGCTCTCAACCTACTTCTCGTTTTTCAGTGATTCATTCATTATTGATAATAGGGATTATTTCCCTACGTAATTTACCCCGGTCTCCTGCTGTCAAGCTCTTGTGCAGCCGTATTAGAACGGTGATTTTCAAATGTATCTTTGGACCTAACGTTCCTGCCAACGAGCGCTTGCCGACGTAAACTAGTACTATATTAATATATAACAAGTCGAACTTTGTCCGACACTGTTAAAAATCCTTGAACGGAATTGTGTACGAAAGCGGAAACGGAAATTGCAGTAACGACTTTTGTATATTTAAAATAACAACAGTGCATAATAATGTAGATATGAGTAATAACATCCTGAATTTGTTCAATTACCAAATTAATAATTATCCAGAGAATAGTCCATCTTCATCGACTAATATATATGACTTTTTGATCTTCGTTTTTGGTGTAGGAATAATTGCTACAGTAGTTTATTGTTTGTGCTGCCGAAGGCGTCAACCAACACGCCGCAGGCCACCGCCTTGAGTGAAGGTAATCCATATTCAAACTTCAGTAACTCAAATTTGAAATAACTGTCAATATTATATCAATATATAATATGCAATCCAGTTGTACTTCATGTTCAAATATGTAAAATACATAATTAATAATATGAATTGCATGAACCTTACTGAAATTGACAACAACAACAAAAAACGGACATACCTACCTACTTCCAAACTTGTGTGTATTTTTTTTTTTGGGGGGGGGGGGAAACACATCTATCTAATGTAATATTTGCTGTAATGTTTTTGGCAACAGTTTAGTATTGGGAAGTGTCTATACTCGCAGGAAGAAGGAAGGAAATTATCCCCAACCGGGGTTTCCGTCCGAGCTATCGCGGAATAAACTACTCTGTCTATTCCGAGCTATCGCGGTGTAAACTGCTCTGTCTATTCCGAGCTATCTCGGTATAGACTCTCCCTTAAGTATTAGTTACTACTTGTTTCTGTGCGAGCTGCCTGAGATTTCAAAAGATTATAGGGCAGAGCTTCTTGGCGTGAGTTGGTTGCAGAAGATATATTATACTTCATTGTGAGATAAAAGGGGGGAAGGAGGAGACATTCTTACATCATAGCTTTGAAAAATGTTAGCGTATATAGAGACTGATAAAGACAAAAAGAAACATGACCATCCCATCCAATCTGAAATGAATTTGAAGTGAATTCTTTCGCCATTTAACAGTAAAAATACATGTCCTCTAAATCGACTGAATCTAAAATTAGATATTTCGTCATACTTCCTATTCCGGTCTTGCATGCTTTATGGCTAGCGCAATTTAGCCACAGTTGTCTGGATAAGTACATCGTCTGTCTGTTCGGAGTGTGATCGCATTGAGCAGTGTCGTCTTTCAAAATCTCTAGTGTACTTGTAAATTTATACACCAGAATCAATCAGGTATGTATCGATTTTAATATTTTTGGGAAAGTATACACATATTTACTTATATTATTATATGTATCTTATTTAATTCGGCACTTTCGATTTTTCACTTTCACGGTGGAAGGATTTTTTATGATTTCTTTCATTTTTGTTGTTGTCTAGTGACTAGTGTGTCTTATTTGTTTCTTTATAAACCTCTTACTTTCCCTTGTGTTTATGAAAGCGAATCAATACCTTATAATTTATGCTCATTTGTTAGCATTGTCTCGTTTCTGCCCCTAATGAATGCCAGCCTTTATTGACACTGACTGACGACAATGACGTATGATGACGACCGCACTGACACTGGCAAAGTTAAATTTCTTCATCACCCAGTTTTAGTTTTAGTATATATTCTCCATAAAACACTGACCATGTACAATTAATTCGATGTCAGGTTTACACATTTAAATACCAGACTGTTTCAAGGTGTGAGTACCAACCGTGTTTGGTCGATTCATTTATTTATTTGATTGGAGGTTGAAGCGAAGCTAGCGGGTTTCTTCGTATGGGGGTGGCCGGCGTGGGGGAGTAGGAAACCAATTTAGTTATACTTAATTTACAATATGCAATTGAGTTAATATTTTGAAACTATAATATTATTATGTACACACATGGTATAATATATGGATGTGGGCTTCTGATGCCATTTTTTACTGGACAGATGGTGATTAAGAAAATTAAGAAAAGACTAAGTAAAGAGTTCTCTTATGTTCAAGTTAAAATAGTTAAATTAAATAGCCAGACATTTAATGGTGGTAAATGAATTTGTAAAGGGACCATTCCCAGTCAGGGAGTTTACAGGTGTGTATGTATGTATTATATTTATTATCCCCTCTGCTGTGTGTCCACCGTGATGAGGCAGAGGGGTTTGCATGTTCCAATGACCCCAAGAGCTATGCCGACAGTAGCACAGCTACTGGTAGGGTCACCCATGTCGGACAGGTCAAGGGAGAGAAACCAGACCAAGAGACACACACACTTGCTGCTTTGTAGGTAGACTGGGGACAGTCAAAGACTACAGAAAACACCCTGAAAAATGCTTATCGAAATTGGATGTACTGAGCTACTTGACAAAGCAGTGCAACGTAACTCAATCAATTCATGATACCACAGATTAAAATTAATCAGTATGGTGCTGATCCTGTGAAGTCCCATCAGGTAATGATAGTGCCGAGCCCCCTGCCTCGAGGGGGTCCACCAATTACTACTGGTGGTCACCGTCCCCTGTGCTGTGAAGTCAAGGCACAAAGGAGTAGGTTAAGAGCTATTGACCAAACACCCCGGACACTCAACATACTACATGGAATGCTGAAGGAGTTTCTAACAAAGTCCCCTTAACACATCATCTTCATAAAGATAGATGTGGCATGCATTCAAGAGACACACCTCAACGCCAATCACAGGTTCTCAGTCAGGATATCAGGCCACATGTTTCGACCGCGAAGGACACAAATGAGTTCTAATACTTAACGAAACACAATACCTTGTAGAGAAGTATCTATGACTTCTGACAACCAAATGGAAATTATGGCAACTTTGTAGAAACAACAAAACGAAAGATTAGAGCAGATCCTAAATTTAACATATCAATAGTCATTTACAATGCACACAAGGTCCCAGCTTGGAGACAGCAGCAACTGCCTGAGATGATAGAAAACATTCCTGGTATTTAGAAAAAGGACACTCAGAATGAAACCGAAAGAATAAAAATAGCCCTAAACTACATAAAAGAACATTACCCAAGTAGCAATTGGACCCATGCATATACAGACGGATCAGCCAAAAATTCAATAGAAAATAGGAGGAGGAATTCTCCTAAATTTATAAAATGGAGTGGGGAAAAAAGTGGCAACTGGAAAATTTTCAAGTAAATTCAAAACAGGTAGAGGCTTTGAAAACTGCAGCAGAAATGCTCTTGATGGAGGAAAATAAAGAGAAGCAAATAGCTATCTTCACAGATGCAAAGTCAACTGTCTCAATACTGAAAAGCAAAAACAGCACAGAACTAGCTGACCTAAGAGCAGCACTCCATGGACTATGCCAAAAATCCAAAAAAAAGTTGTAATACAGTGGATCCCATCACATTACAGTATACCTGGAAATGAAGAGGCTGACAGACTAGCAAAAGAGGGTGGATGACTACCACAGCCTGACATAGGCATAACCTATAATGAGGCAAACTTGGTGGAGCATTGATGCATGATAAGGCAGATGTGGTTGCGGCCTTTTGGGAGCACGTGTACACCTCACAGGAGCAAATGGATCACCATGGTCTGGCAAGAATGCGACAGCGTGGAGTGATGAGGGGATCTCGCCGATGCTCGACGCTTAGAGGAAAGGCGAGACGCACATATAATCAGACTGCTACTGGTACTGTTGGGGTTGGAACTCTTCACTGGCTTCTGAGGATGGGGACGGAGCGCCTATGGGAATGCCATGAATGCTGTGATGTCGGTTCCTAAATCAATCAATCAATCAATCAATTGAAAGCACTTATAGAACCAAATAGGAATCAGAGCATCCAGGCCACCTGAAGGATGATGCATATTAAAAACTTGACTGAAGTGAATAAGTGGAAATCTTCAGACCCCGCACAGGACATAACAGGCTGAAATACCACTTGTTCAATAAACTAAAGATAGGAGATACTGAGCAATGTAATTGTGGTACCGGTAAATTGACAGCTAAAATTTGCTGCAGGAGTGCCCAATATAAGCAGAACAGAAAGATATTTTGGCCCACGCCTGCTTCATTTGAGGACAAGCTCTATGGAGATATCAAGCTCAAGTTGACCACAGCTTACTTTAACTACATTCAGGTTGACCTCTAAAGGTAGTGTTCCACTCAGTTACCTGAACTTAACTTCTGTTCCACCAAGTAGATGTTTAAGAAACTAAACGTAATTCAGTAGCCAGCCCCCTTTTTTAATGGAGCCAGCATATTTATTTTTGCAAACACTGGCTAAACAATATTGAAAAAAATCAGGCTGCAGGTAGAAATTTTCAGGTGCCATGGGGACTTGGGGGTGTGCCTCTGTTAACTCTCATTAGTAAGAATATCTTACATTGATCCCCCACATTACTGTGAAAAAAACATGAGAAGTGTTCATTATTTACACTTATAAAATTATGAAGATAAAATATTACGCTGACTGACTGGTTATTGCTCAAAGAATGATTCTCTTGATACAGAATAAATTAAA
This sequence comes from Cepaea nemoralis, assembly GCA_014155875.1. Classification (NCBI taxonomy): domain Eukaryota; kingdom Metazoa; phylum Mollusca; class Gastropoda; order Stylommatophora; family Helicidae; genus Cepaea; species Cepaea nemoralis. The sequence goes on along the minus strand of JACEFZ010008849.1, from coordinate 248,244 downwards.
GCTGCAATGAATGATATTAATAATTCAACAATTTATAACTCATTTATTGAATCAACTTGTAATGCACTTATTTAATGTACACGTCTATTTTTGTTCCATTTATTATCAGTGACAAAATGCCTTCAGATGCAAAGAAGAAAGAGGCAGCAAAGTCTCGTGGAGGAGGGAAAAAGAATCTGAAGCAAGATGACGACCCAGAACTTAATGGTGCTGACGAAAATGGAGTTAATGGGGATGAAGAAAATGGTGATGGCTCAGCAGGTTTGTCTCTTTCTCATTTGATTTTTTTTTTCAATATGGGAGTTATTTTTTAAAATTTTATTCCAGTGTGAAGTCATAACTGGAGATGGGCAATCATATGTTTAGCTTATATGGTATATGTTTCATAGCTTTAAACATGACATTCCCCTGTGTCTTTGTCTACATTCTTGCAAGCACATATTATACTTTGTGAACTGTTTCATGATCTCATTCAGTTGTTGCTCTTAGACTTCCTATTGGCTGGTGGTGGGGTAGTGGGTTCATACCATGCACCGGTCAGTTGGACGTAAAATTGTCTAGCAGAAAATCAACCTGGGGTTGATCGCAGCATTCTGCAAAGGACATGCAACATTTATATAATCAGATTTTCATAAATGGTGGAAATTCAGTTAAAAAACTCAGTAGGTTCTAGAACAGTTAACCCTGTCTATCACAAAACACAGTTTTAAACTTACAACAAACATAATGTCCATAGACAAAGTTACATGTCAATCAAATATTACTTCTGCAATGAAGTTACAAATGAACTTTGGATCCCTTGGAACCGTAATAACAATAGTGGGTACTGTTCAGAATAAATCTGAAGTAAACTGGCCATAGCACTGCAGAGGTTAAACAGCATTAAGTCTTTGGCACAATACCAGCAAACAGTATTAGTTAGTCGACAGATCATCCTCATTGTACATCGAACCATTCAGTTCATAAGTGCTCAGATCCCCTCCTCAGTAAATCCCACAGCATGAAGCAGCTCACAACACCAGCTCTGTGTTGGTTTATTACTCTTCTTTGGCTTCCTGTAGTGTTCTTGTTTAGCCACACCTCTTTTAACTTGCTGTTCTCAGTCTGACCTTGGATGTAGATTCACAGTCATCACTTGGTTTTCACAAATGTGTTACTACTCATAGAGCATTCAGTATATCAGCCTGGTTCATGGATCGTCCACCCTCTACAGTAACCTTGCCTGTCAGCCTGCTCATTTCCTTGGACACCCCACATGCCCTGGCATGAAAATCTTTGCCAACTGTGACCGCTCCAAAGACCACCAGTCTTCGGGCCCACCCCACCGCTATCTTCCTGGGCTTGCTTGTTGAGTCATTCAAGAAACATATCAGAGTGAAGGTCTCTCGAGCCATGTAATTGCTTTACTTACTGCCATGACTTCCATAGTAAGACTACTTGTCAAGGCAAAAGCACCAGAATCTTCCTTCAAACAGATGATGGTTGACATTTTTAGAACGTGCATCATTCCTGTAGCAACATGCGGATCATTTCACAAGTAGGAAGCAACGCGCAAGTTGATGAAGTTGATGTGTGTTACCGACGATTAAAACAATCACTAATAAACTACAAACATTCATTAACTGGTGTTTGCACACAACTGAAGAACTCAAATGGTATGGTAAAATCACCATGGAGCTCATGGAGAAAAAACAATTACAAATAAACTACAAACATTCATTAACTTATGTTTGTGTACCACTGAAGAACTCAAATGGTATGGTAAAATCACCATGGAGCTCATGGAGAGAAAACAATTACAAATAAACTACAAACATTCATTAACTTATGTTTGTGTACCACTGAAGAACTCAAATGGTATGGTAAAATCACCATGGAGCTCATGGAGAAAAAACAATTACAAATAAACTACAAACATTCATTAACTTATGTTTGTGTACCACTGAAGATCTCAAATGGTATGGTAAAATCACCATGGAGCTCATGGAGAGAAAACAATTACAAATAAACTACAAACATTCATTAACTTGTGTTTGTGTACCACTGAAGAACTCAAATGGTATGGTAAAATCACTATGGAGAGAAAAGAAACCCCAGTGAATCCAAGTGAGGAAAAGGCACTGGATAGGACACACCTTGATAAAACCTGTTAATAGTATTTGCTTCCATTCTCTGGAATTTTGGAAATAGTTATAGACCTAAAACACATGGAGAAGAGAATTAGAGATAGGGATGAATAATATGGGAAGGACATGGAAGAGGCTGCTCCACTGGCAGATAAAAAGCAGAGGGAGAAGAAAAATAAAATAACAAACACATGAGAGAATGATGCAGGAGTAGATGGCCAGTGCCTCATGGGGAAAGTTAATATACACATCTTGTTTGCTGTGGCTTGTGGGCTTTTTGGGAGTCACATGTCAGAAATAATCAGTAAATTGTTCAGTTATGCTTACTACAATTGTTCAGTGAGCCATATATTTTAATATCTTGTTTCATATGTTTGTCACTCACTCTATTCTAGCCACACTCTTCACTTTTATAAAGCTCATTATCCAGACAACCATCGCTATATTAAAGTAACAACTGCCTGGGGCATAAAGAGTTAAGAGATATTGTTACCTGCTTGACAGTGTGTACAATTATTATATAAAATAAACATTTTATCATTGATCATATGTATATTTGTTACATTGTATGCTTGATGCAAGCGTGTGTTTGATTTCAGATGTCTCTTCAGTGGCAGCCCTTATGGATGAGATGGCCCTTGCTGCCAAGCATCGTTCATGCACTGGAGTCTTGGCTTCCCACCCTGACAGCCGCGATGTACACATTCACAACCTGTCCATATTGTTTCATGGGGCTGAGCTGCTTATGGACTCAACACTTGAACTCAATGTTGGCCGCAGATATGGTCTGATAGGATTGAATGGCTGTGGTATGTCCATTTTTTTTTTTACTTTGACGTGGCTACATTTGTCAAGTTTGTTTTCACGTCTTATGTTTTACACACTGTCACGGGACAGACCAACACCGGCCTGGTTCTCGGTGGTTGCCCACATATTTTCCTTTGGGTTCGTTATTACCTTCTGTCTTTCCTTTTACTAGATTGTCCCCAGGACGGTTCACGGATGACCCTACTCCCCTGAAGACTGTTTCTACATGAAGACACTTAACTGACTATAAGTGAACAACCTTTTAAAAGGCAAATCTAGAATCTTTATTAGAGATTCTGACTTGAACACATAGATGAACCAACAGACAGACAAACATATAGCAATGAACAGTCACTTGGTGAGAGTAGTCTTCTTGACATCCTCATCATCCCACATAGGTATGTCAGTGTGATATCCAATGTCAAGTGTGTCGAACTAGGTGGTAAAACACATTCACCTGATCCTGTATGATGCCTCCTGGAACCTTGGGATTTGAGCCTGGCACGTTCCACTGTCACTGTACACTAAGCTTCAGCACCATATAGCTCCGCAGCAAATAGTCACTCGCTCATAGCCACCTGAAAAGGTGCCACATCACACAACAACAGTCCACAGCACCTAGCCAACAGGAATCAGCAGTAGCAAGGGGCAGTCGCTCACCGCCCCTAGTTAACAGCACAGAGGCCACTGCAAATAGGCACTCAGGTTACAGTACCAGGTACAGCACACAGCAAAGGGCACTCGCCCACAGCAACATCAAAGGGGTTTCTGTAAAACAAGAACAGGCCAGGTGTACCCATCCACCACACCTATGCATAATACACACTACATCAACATGCCACCACACCAACGTTCCATTTGTGGTCAGTTCTTCCAGCCCAGACCACAATAGTATTATGTCTGACTTTCCAGACATGTCTCACCAACAGATTAGGTTACAGCTCCTAGTAAACCTAACTTAAGTCCAGTAGCTTTTCAGCCACGCGTCTCATCCCTAGTAAATAGTAAATAGGATGACACATTCCCTACCATCTAAGATCTAATGGATAATAGATATAGTGACAGGTCCCTTCATAAGGATGGCAAAGTTCAATACCTCCTACAGAGATCATCAAGTGTTATGGCCTGGACTCTCCTCCCCAATCACCATTTTGTCCCTTCAGGAAAGTAGATATGCATATTAGGATACCTCAGGTCAGTACCCCATTACACCTCCAAGGTTAATGGAAGATACTCAAGCCACATTGATAACTAACCTGAAATACTGAATGAAAGACCAGACAAACAACAGAAGAGTTTGGTGTTCTTGTGTTTGTCCCTTTCCACTCCCATGTCTCGGATACCTAGATTTCTACTATGTGTGGGTGTATGAATATATAGACACTCATCACGTAAATACATTCCTTAGGTTGCCTAGGAACTGTGTCGAATCATTCATGCCATACAATCTGGTTCCGATGAAAGTATAGAGACAATAGAAAGATAGACCCGCCTGACCGATCATTCCTTTCTCAGTAAAGGAAGCATAGAGTCAGACAACACTGATGAAATATCCACGCGATACAAGAGTGGGTGTTTTCCCACCACTATACTGGCCCACGTTTAAATCCCCAGTATGTGTAGATATCTTTCCCCTTCTGACTAAGCCCAGTTAAATAACAATAGGCCTATAGGTCGATATCTATTTCCCAGCTTATAGCCTTCTACATATTTGGATCTCATTATAATGATAAACGCATATGGTTCTCGTACCTAAGTGCTTGACAAGCACTGGTTTCAACCACGCCACATGATGATGATCGAAATCGTACCAGTATCAACCATATCCATTAAGGGAATCAAATTAAAGCTCTGTTCAAGAGAAAGTTCTTTGTCCGAACAAGAATTCCCCAATATAATCCAGTATCGAGATAGGGCATCGAATGCATTGTTAATTTGTTTCAGCCAGACTGATTCACTGCTCTGGGCTCGCATAATACATTCCGCCATATTCGCTTGAACAGCTAATCTAGGTCATAGTACACACCCAGGCCTGCTACACACCAGTACTGCTTTGTCGAGACCCAGCCAACAACACATACTGGTCGGCCTGGTTAATAATTAACCCACAACTAAATACAAACCATTAGTTAAGCGACACTGCAGTATGAAAGTGTTTACCTTTAAAGTTTAGGAACAATTATGCAACAGACATTGACCCGATAGATTCATCAAGCTCTGCGACTGTAGATCATTCTGGAGCCACAAAAGTATATCATGATACAGCTGATCAACGACACGGCCTCGTCTCAGACACATGTCACCACTGCAGATCACTCTATAATTCCATATGAATTGAATAGATTACAGCTGGCTGACATGGCCGTGAAATGATAATCAACAATAATCTTCACTGTAGAAGATTCTCCGGCTCCGCTTGATGCAAATTGCACAGCTGGCCATAGAAGCGGCCTCCCTACTTGATGACTGTCTACCGAATGCCTCTTTGTCAACACCGGAAGAAAACACTCACCGGAATCTCCCGAAAACTTCCGAGAATTACGTCACGAAGGTGAAGGCAACTCAGCATTCCCCGAGTTCTACATAGTGTGCGATTTTTACAACAGAAAAGATCTACCCACACTCAAGGAGTGGCGTTATGTTTCTCGGGACCTGTGATGTTCACGACAATCCCAAGACATAACATCAAAGACCCAGAAGACGGTCTCAGCTCCTTGTAACTCGGAAATCCCCCTCTCATCCGCCTGAAAATGTGGCCTAGCCACTAAGACAGAGTGGGGTAGAGTTGGGGCTTTGTTGTTCCGTCTGAGAAACACTTGCGTTTCGTGACACACACTGCATAGAGTAAATGTTGGTATAGACTTCTGAGTTTTAATAAAATATGAACATATAGTAAACATGTTTAGAAAATATACACTTGAAAGTGTAAAATGTTTATGCTTGGAAAAATTGTTGTAGGTAAAAAAGTAAAAAAGTATGATATAATAATAAGCATTTTACGGATTAAGGAGATAATATTGTTTTCCCCCGTCTTTCATGAGATAAGTAACTCATCTCATTTTGTACCTTGCAGTGTCGAGGTGAAACATAAATAGTGGGAGAGATAAGTAACAAAATTTAATAGGTTTCTTCAATTAAATCATTGTTGCCAGTTTCAACATAAGCGGCATAAGATACCCTGTTGAATATCATTCCCCCCCCCCCCCCCCCCCCCCCCCCCCCAAAGTCAACATAATGTCACTTGCAATATACATGTGTAAGAAGTACGATGTGATTGCATGCATGGGAATGCAGCATTGCCAGGGAGCTGACAAGTTCTAGCTACCCACAGATCTGTTCATTTGCATTCTTCGCATCCGATTCAGACTATCTTGACCAAATACAATATTCCCCTGGTTCGCCAGGCTTCCTACTCTCCCAGCATTGTTCATTGTAATTTTTAGCTGTTCCACAAGCTGAAAATGCCTTTGAAAGGAACTATATAAGTCACGAGATGGCATTATGCAAAACATTATAGTCACATTACTCCATTCCCAAAGAGACCATCCTGAAAAGCTTCCAACTATGTACATTACCAAGGAGAGTACTTATGAAGTTGATTAGTCTTTCAGACCCCTGGATTTGTGATTGTATTTTTCCTGGCCAAAGGTCCAATAGTTTTTTGTTTTGAACAGACCTTTTGTGTATCTGTATGTGTGCATGTATATATATTGACACAAGTTGGTAGGTTTTGCTACATCCCTTCTTTGCAGTGAGCCTGTACCTTGTAGCAGTAGAGGGGCTTGCATGTCGCAGTGAGTCCATGAGCTGCAAGCAGACACTTCCAAGACAGACAGGTTTATTGGTGGGGATCAGATAAGCATGACCCAAAATACTGCAATATATGATGGTGAAATAACATTTTAAAAAAAAAGAAACTGACAGTTATTCGGTACTGAAAGTTGTACTTTTTAAAAATTCTTTTCCAGGAAAATCGTCCCTTCTGGCTGCCTTGGCTGCAGGGGAGGTCCCAATCCCTGAACATGTTGATGCCTTCCTGTTGAGAAGAGAGATGCCCCCCAGTGATAAAACAGCCCTTATGGCTGTAGTTGAAGTGGACGATGCCAGGCGCCGACTTGAGAAAGAAGCTGAGGAATTGGCCCATAACACTGATCCAGGTAAATAAAAGGGTGTCATTGCTTATATTAAAATGTGTTATTTTACTCACAGGATAAGCAGTAGTAATATAATAGACTAGCATACTGCCTTGTCATGAAACCTATGATGAAGAAGGAATTACTGCAAGTCACAATAGAGCCCTATTATTTCACACCCTCAGTCTGCAATGGGATCCTGTTAGCTGTTCTGTTTTAAATTATCAGTATCTATTTGTAGTGATATGTGTAATATTCCCCATTCTAGTTCACTTTTGCAACATAAAAAGCAAGTAGTTTAACCAGTTAAGCTGTAACAAGAACACCTTAGAGCAGATTCACATCAGCTGTGTGTATATTGCGTGGCTAATGCTGTTTTGCTTGTATCTGCAGAAGCACATGAGAGGCTTATGGATGTTTATCAAAGGCTTGATGACCTAGATGCTACCAAAGCTGAAGCCAAGGCCGGATACATACTTCATGGCTTGGGATTCACCAGAGCCATGCAGCACACAAAGGTATCAGATCTTTCCATTGTTTTATGTTTAGACATTTTTTTTCCTAGAGTATACACCATAAATGTATTATTACGGTTAGTAAATGGATTTTAGAACTAAATCTGTTGCACTACCATTTTTATTCATTCATTGTGTCCCGTTTTCTTCTTCCAATTGCTTATATTGTCTGTATCTACAGTGTTGCATGTTGGATATATTGGTTTTTAGTTTTGTTTTGTAGTTCTTGTTTTGGACCTGAGAAAAAGAACATTCTCAGTAGTTTCAGTAAGCCAATCAGTTATCTTTATATTATAATATAACAATTTATATTTTTTTTATTCCCTAGTTGATCATAGACCCTCAGCCAACTCCCACTCAACTGTTGTCTCTCCTGCAGCTCGCCCAATGTTACCCCCATATTGATTTATTGTCTCTAAATCTCTTGGCCATGTGTTTTTATTCTTCCTTAATGTCGTTTGCACTGTGGGTTCCAGAGAGGTGACATTCTGGTATGCTATTAACATCTTTTGTCATTGTGTGTCTATCTGGCGTCAACGTTTTTTCTTCACCACTTGATTTGCTGGAATCTATCTTGTTCTCTCCCTAAGTTCTGAGTTAATAATACTATGATTAAGCGGTTGCTTCATGGCATAGGACTAAAATGGTATGACAGAATCACTGATGTCTTGTTGGTTATCTGCTGCCATTGTGGGCATACTTAATTAGCTCCATGATGACCGAAAACAAACAGGAATGGCTGCCGTACAGCTATCAAAAATAAGTTAACATGAAATGTCATTAGAAAACACGACATGAAAGACAAGTACAAAAATAGATGTTTCGGCCACACTCTGTCAGCAATTTAAAGGTGAAAAACGAGAATAGTTAGCTTGAAAGCAGAGATATCCTGATTTATTCACAGACGGGTATCTCAACATCACAGTAAAATAAAATAAACTGAAAACATAAAACTGAATTGTTAGTCTAGATTTAAATATGAAGAGAAGATAGATATGTAGAATGTTCTCAACATTGATTATATATATATATTTTAGGGTTTCCGTGGGGGGGGGGGGGGGGGGGAAATGAAGATCATTTCAAGATCGCGTTAATACAAGAACCGATTACTTGATATTGCTTTTCCCTTCATACTTTACAGCTATGCACGTCTCATCCTTTTAAAATTCATTTTATAAAGTAAGTAGACCTACAAATCATGTTTTATGTGGAAGTCTAGACCCGTTTTAACATATTTACCTTCCATTTTTACGTATACTGTGTAGGGGTGGGGAGATTTTTTAGGTAGGAAATATGAAAGGGGGGGGGGGGGGGTGACGTTCTGAAAATATGGTGAAGGGGGGCACGGGCCAAAAAAGGTTGAGAACATATATTATCGCAGTGCTTGGTGTGATTGGCTACTGGACTATTGGTCTGGTTTCAGAGGTACTTGTAATTTATGTCCCCATGTCAAGGACGAGAGGTCCATATCCATTCAGCCATGCTGACCTTCGTTTGATTTTTTTTTTTTTTAATTTAAATTTTATTTAAGTTGACCTGTGTTCTCAGGTTGAGCCTGTCTAAAGTGGATATGAGCAAATCTTCTGGGAAGTAAAGGCAGCCAGCCAGATATTAACCACATCAGCCAGAGTGCCGATTGGTCTGAAAATATGCAGCTGACACCATATACCCAGAAAAGAGCCCTTTAGTTACCATTTTTATATAGCACTGCAGGGGGTGTGAAATGTTATGTTTTCATTCTTACAAGATCATAGTTGCTGTGGATAGGATAGCCAGGTCTCACTCTCAGCTGTACCTTCTGGAAAAAATTGTCCACACCTTTTTTATGGTTTATGTCAACATCAGAACCTATACCAGACTGTTTGCCTTCTATAGTACCAGTGAACTAGCTAAACACTTATCACTACTCCGCCTGCAGTTTGTCTTAATTAATAAGTATAAGTTTATTTGGCTTATATTAGGTATGATAAGGTGTAATTTCATTATTAATCATTGCTTTTATTTGGAATGTGAGCTAATAAATTAGGAGCTTTGAGGCAGCAGAGACAGTAACAGTTTGTCTACAAGTTATCTGATATCTTGTCCCTTTTTTCCCCTTTCCAGAACTATATAGCACGGTTTGGTCATGGCAGTGCTAAACTGGCAAGGCAGGCCCAAAGTAAAGAGAAGACACTGAAGAAGATGGTTGATGGAGGCCTCACAGATAAGGTTTCTTCAGATAAGGTAGGAGATTTTAACATGTTCCTCACAATCAGTATTGTTTCACATGTATGTACTATTTTGTCAACCTGTTCTTTATGCTTTGTGTGAAATTAGTAGTTTTTAGATGTGGCAGTTGGACTTCGGAACCAACAACAATATATCCTGGCCTACCACAGGGATCGCCATTATCTCCGGTACTGTTCAACGCCTACACAGTGAGAATCACCAGTGAGCAGATCACTGGACCTGGCAGGACATTGTCGTATGCCGATGATATTTTAGTGTATCGTCAGGGTAAGGATAGAGAGGAGGTTGCTGTGGAACTACAAACCGAACTCAATCGCATAAGTACTTGGTGTGATGAAGCTGGGGCAATGGTCAACCCAACAAAGGCAACAGTGACTTGGTTCTCTTTGAATAATCATATTGTCAACAATCCAACACCAACTGTAATGCTGTGTTCAGAGACGGTGGAAAGAACGCAGGCAATGAATTACCTGGGAATACGGTTTGATCGAAGCCTTGCTTATAATGTGCACATAGACCAGGTGATAACAAAGGCCAAGCGGGGTTTGGCAGCGATGCGGGTGATGGCGGCAGCAAACTGTGAGCAGCGCCATCTATGTCTTCTGTACGAGGGGCTGGTCATGTCTGTTTTGGAGTATGCAATGGCAATCCTGACTCTCAGCCATACGCAGATAGAAAGGATGGAAAGGATACAGAATGAAGCAATGCGCATTATTCTTGGATGTACAAGAGATACAGCATGCAGGGCGATGCGCTACCTTCTTGATTTTCCAACCATTGAAGAGAGAATACAAGTTTGCAGGGCACGCGCCTACCTCAGAATTAACGCAAACACACAACATCCACTGCATAGTGAAATTAGGACGGTGAAGGGCAGCAGGTTAAAAAGAGGACGGTCGTGGATGGGTCAAGCCGAAGACATTCTTCAACAGGTGTGTTCACTTGAGGACTTAGAACCTGGCGAGGAGTGGGTGCAAGTGCCAACAGACTTCTGCACATCCTTTTCAGTTTGCATCCAACTAGATAGAAAATGCAGACAAGAAAATCCGGCTGCTGTTGAGGCTGAAGTACAAGCGTTGATTTTCGAGAATTCGCTAGACGGTGACGCGGTCATCTACACAGATGGGTCGGTCGTCCGACATGTGAGAAGCTCATGGGCCTTTACAGCTCGGGCCGGAGGGAGAATTGTGAAGGAGGACTCTGGTGCTTTCACTGAAACCACAAGTAGCCTGACCATGGAAGTCATGGCAGTAAGTAAAGCAATAACATGGCTCGAGACACAGACATTCACTAGGGCTTGTTTCCTTAGCGACTCAATGAACATGATCAAGAGGATAGAGGAGGGGTCGATCCGAAGAGAGTGGTTGCTGCCTCTGAAGCGGTCTAGGCTGGCAAAGATTAGTTTCATCTTCGTGCCAGGTCATGCGGGAGTACAAGGAAATGAGCGGGCTGACAAGCTCGCAGGTGAGGCTACTGTGGAGGGCGGACGCGCCATGGACCAGGCTGACATTCTGAATGCTCTACGAGAAGTGAGACTTTTGCGAGAACCAAGTGATGACTGGGAATCTACAACAATGGCCAGACTGCGGGAGCAGCAAATTAAAAGAGGGGTGGCCAAACAAGAACACTACGCAGGAAGCCAAAGAAGATTGATAAACCAACACAGAACTGGCGTCGTTAGCCGCTACACGCTGCGGGATTTGCTAAGGAGGGGATCCGAGCACTTATGGACTGAATGGTTCGATGTGCAACGAGGATGATCTGTCGACTAACTAACTAGTAGTACTTGAATTCAATAGGAATGGAAGAATATTAGGTCTTAAGTAGTAAAGTACATGTTAATGATCGTCTGGTAGTTGCACATTGTTAAGAGTAGGCCATAATTTGTTATTGCCTCGGCAAAATTTAGAAAACTTTAAAATCTAAAACACAAAAAGCCCTTTAGATGGATTTTGAAAGTTAAGGAAAACTGCCACATTAATTGCCATACGTTTTTGGGCAATACATTAATGGTGGAGTAGGATGTTTAAAAACTACACCAGTATTTGCACTGAATAATGTGGCATGACATGACAGAAATGGTTTCTCTGCCAGTCACTGGATTTTTCTCATTATTAAATAGGCAGCTAAACTGTTAGAATCTTCTCTTTATTGGTTACATGAAAACTTGGGCAAATTTGTTTGATGCCCTTCATTTGTATCATGATGTATTTGTGATATGACATTGTTGATAAGTGATTGATGTTGTTTTCTTCTTCTTCTCAATTGTCTCTGTTGTGCTCTTCTAAAATGTGGCCATATTTTAATCAGTCATTACTTATTTTGTGTCTTATCTGTTTATAATTGCCAATATTCTGCCAAACTTTAATGTATTTTTTGTAGATTGACAAGCATCATTACCTCTTTTTCATTTGGTTTATGTCAGTATTGGTTACTGTGATTTATTACTGGTTTCTCATATTACATTGTGTAAGTATTATATTTTCCTTTAAAGTACTGGAGAGTATGAGAAATACCTTTATGGTCTTCTAACTCAATGAAGGGAAACTCCCAACAGCACCTCTTGGTGGTAGAGGGCAGTTAATTTACAAGAGTACAAGAATTGCAGTTCAATGGACCAAGTATCCACCAAAATAAGTGAACAACTTTGCACTTGATCGGAGCAAGGCACTTGCTGTCTTAAGTGCCGAAAATTGCTCTCAGAGCTGGAGGTCACAAACCATTCATGTGGATGTGAAAGTTAAGGGGGAACCACCACATTGTCTTCCTAAGAATATGTCACAGATCTGGAGCAGAGGAGTGACATGTTCAGAAACCTTACACCAGTGTCCAGACAGAATAACCTGACATGACCTATCCTTTATTACTAATATGTTTTAAATTCTCTCATCCCGCAAATGAATGCACTGAAGGCTGGTAATGAGACACAGGAGGTGGAGGTTCCATATCTGAGAAAAATGGAACATGCAGACATGGAAACAGAGGTCAGTTTATCAGGAGTAGTTTGTCAAATATTATGTCTATAATAAATAATCCTAGTATGTGTTATAGTCTATATGTTGTAGTGTATGTGTTATAGTCTATATGTTGTAGTGCAGTGGTTCTCAACCTTTTTTGGCCCGTGCCCCCATTCACCATATTTTCAGAACGTCATCCCTCCCCCCCCCCCCCCCTTCTTATTTCCTACCTAAAAATTTGGCCCATGCCCCCCCTTCACCATATTTTCAGAACGTCTGTCCAGTGACCCAGTCATCGCGACAGGGAGGTGCTAGGTAGATATTAAAGGCCAGCTAAAATCGCAAGTGGTTGAGGTTTACTACCATCGTCATACTTCGTCGGTTGTATATCAACAGTCCAACATCAAAATATAAATTCAAATATCAAAATCGCAAATTCACGAAACCTTCAAATGAAGACATGCAGTTCCATTGTCAAGTTTACTTTACTTTATTCTCCATCATAGTATATTCTTTATTTCCCTGGGAGTTAGTTACATTCATGGCGATACAAAAAGGATTTCAACATTTACTTCTCAAGGATGTAATGAAGAAAATGGTCGTATAAAATTATACAGTTGGGTTTCGGGTTGCCCGAAGTTCCTCTTCTTTTGTAATCTTATTCGTATTTCGTTACGCTATTATAATGGTCCCTTAGTGATCATCTCAGTACCTTCTATATTGGAGACAATAAACTGTTAAGATTCTCCCTTTATTAAATTATAATTGTATGTCCGTTCTGATGGAAAATCTAACAACTTCGAAAATCATCTGCCTTCCCTGATAGTATCCAAAATCTCTCTGTGTGGCCTCCAGTGGTTACCACCCTACGTATTACAGTTTTTTTTAATACGTCAGGATGGCGACCACTTGGTGCACTCTGAATGGCATACATTTCACGGGAAAACCCAACCCAGTAACCTGTTCTCCCCAATTAGTCCCAACCCTTTGATACCAGGCATATCGCCTTGTTACAATACTGCTACATGTCATTCCCCCCTTTCGTATTTCCTACCTTGTGTTGAGTTGAGTTGAGTTAAGAACCGACATCACTGCACTCAAGACATTCCCATACGTGCTCAGTCCCCTCACTGAACAGCCAGCAAAGAGTCATACTACTAATCGTTCCCACCGCTATTTATTTCCTACCTTAAAATCCTGCCCCACCCCTACACAGTATACGTACCAATGGAAGGGGTGGGGGGGGGGGGGGGGGGATTCCCCATGGGTTGAGAACCACTGTTGTAGTGTATGTGATACAGTCTATATGTTGTAGTGTATGTGTTATAGTCTATATTTTGTAGTGATTGTGTTAATAGTCTGTATGTTGTAGTGTATATGTTGTAGTCTGTATGTTGTAGTTAATGTGTTGTAGTATATCTACTAAAGCGTATGTGTTGTAGCATGTGTGTTGTAATGTACATATAGTGTCAATATTGTAGTGTACATATAATGTATATGTTGTAGTCTATTATGTTGTGGTGTATGTATTGTAGCTGTTATAGTGTATGTGTTGTAGTGTACATGTAGTGTCAGTATTGTAGTGTACGTATAGTGTATATATTGTAGTCTATATGTTGTGGTGTATGTATTGTAGCTGTTATAGTGTATGTGTTGTAGTATGCATGTAGTGTCAATATTGTAGTGTACATATAATGTATATATTGTAGTCTATATGTTGTGGTGTATGTATTGTAGCTGTTATAGTGTATGTGTTGTAGTGTGCATGTAGTGTTAATGTTGTAGTGTACACTGCAGCATGTGGATAATCTCCTGGTTGTGTAAATCACAAGTGGTGCTCTTATTGAATTATTGTGACTTTCTTACTTTCATTTTAACACACAAAAAACTACTTTTTCATGTTTTCTGTATCTACATTTTAATGTCTGACAATGTAAGGTATCAATAACTATTTAATTTGGTACCAGACTTGTAAACATAATTTTAAGACACACTGCTTATACATTTGCCCATATGCATGTTTTGTTGTTGTTGATTTTTGTTTGTTCGCTTTCAACTTGAGCATAGTCGACGCTGAACTAATTTTCACATTTCGGCCAGCTTTGCAGTGTCCCCCACCATTAGGCGAATAACTTCTGAGGTTCTTGTGATTTACGTCCCCAAGTCAAGGAGGAGAAGTCAATGCTAAAGTCAAACTGACCGGTGAAGGGAGAGAATCTCTTACCCCACAATCAGCACATCAGAAGTTGAAAAGCAAGCACGCATTCTTAACATTTCAGCCATGCAGCTTTCAGTATGCATGTGTCATATGTCTAGATAAGTTTATACAATAAAGAGGGTGCATACGATTATTGCTGATTTAACAAATGTCTGTTTCCTGTTGCAGGTTGATGCATTTATAGCAGCATTTAAAAATGAGGTAATTGTTACAAGTTTACAAATGTACATTATATTACTGGAGTATTTATTTGTGTTTGGAGAAGGCGGCTCACATTTCAAAATATATTTATATTGAATAATTCCTTGTATGATTTGGTAATGACTGGTAATAAATATGTTAGAGAATGTGTTGTGATTATCTAGTAGGAAAGCATGGTTCCCTTTTGTAACAGCATGGTACATAACTTTTGCTGTGCATGTATCACAGCACTTCCAAATATATGTGGTGGGGGGGGGGGGGGGGGGGGGGGAGAGAGAGAGAGAGAGATCAAAGCTTGTTATGATCATTAAGGTATTTTAGAGTCAAAGATAGTCAAAGTCAAAGAAAATTGAAATTCATAAACAAATCCTTCGCTGCTTTTCTTAGAATCCCAGCTTTGGAGTCTGAGATAATTAGCAAATAAGATTTTGTTTTCAAATTTTCATTTTCTCTTCATTGTTATTTGTTTTCATCGTTTTATTCTTCTCATCCCATTCTTATGCCTAAATGTAGTCACTGAATGATCTTTTCTGTGATTATATGTTGTGGTTTTTGTATGTATTTGTGTGCTGATGAAGGCTAGTCACCGCAACGTCCTAATATTGTTCGTAATTCTGTTCTGTAAAGCTGTATTACTTTGTGTTATTTTATACTGTTTACATTACTTTACCGCAGTTCCATTCATTTTATTCATAGTATGGTTCTGTTCTAACTAGCTGGTAGCGGACTGGTTAGTAGTAACCACAGGCTTTGATTCTGCTAGGAAAAACTGCATATTTGTGGGATTGTCCTGACTGCAGTGATGTTGATTCTTCATTATAAATCAGAAACTTTGACAACAAATCAGATTCCAGTTCAACTGCGGCATTTTGAAAACAGGATGTGTAGAAGAATTGTTGCTGTCATGCATAATGATAGTAGCAACTGGCGGGTAAGAAAAAAAACAGAGCTAACATAGATGCATAAAAAGAAAAAGCACAGAGCTAAAATAGATGTATAAAAAGAAAAGTCACAGAGCTAAAATAGATGTATAAAAAGAAAAAGCACAGAGCTAACATAGATGTATAAAAAGAAAAAGCATAGAAAGGACTTTCCTACGCCTTGAGGCATATTGGGTGTATGGTACTAGCCTCACATTTCTATACAGCACTCAACACTTGATGGGTGATGTGGACAATATAATGCTGGCTGTCTTTATTTCCCAGAATATTTCCTGGCACCCACTATAGGCTGAGTCAACCAGGGAGCCAGGGTCAATTTTTAAAAAAATCCCTGCATCGATGGGGATTCAAACATCCAGCGCCAGGCCGGCAGGCAAGCTTGTGCACAACCACCATTCCCAAATGTATAAATACTCGTTAAATGGTCTCATCTGAACTGTTGGTAAGATCAATAGTCTTTGTTTTTGTGGTGTTAATTTGGAGACCAATTTGCCCTGAAACATTTTGGAGGTGGTTTATTTTCTCTTGGGCATCCGGATGTGTTGAACTCAAAAGCACTATGTCGTCGGCAAAGTCCAGGTCTTCTAGAATTTTGTCAACCCAATGGATACCCATATTTGTGTTGCTTGTGCATTTGCGCATGACCCAATCGATAGCTATTCCAAAAAGCATCGGTGATAAGACACAACCCTGTTTCACTCCTGTTTCGACTGAGAACCAGTCAGAGTTGCCTGTTTCTGTTCTTACGCAGCAACGTGTCTCTTTGTAGAAAGATTTTATGACGTTGGTATATTTGGTAGGAAAACCATAGATGTTAAGTAGATTCCAAAGTGAAGGACGGTGGATGCTGTCGAAGGCTTTTTGAAAGTCGACAAAGTTTGTGATTAGTTTCGACTGGAATTCTACGGAGTCTTCAATGATTATTCTGAGGGTGAAAATGTGGTCTATGCATGACCGTTTTGGTCTGAAGCCTGCTTGTTCTTCTCTGAGCCTTTCATCTATCGCCTTTTTCAATCTCTCAAGTAACATGCTACAAAAAAGTTTTCCTGGTACTGACAATAGAGTGATACCACGCCAATTATTGCAATCAGACATATCGCCCTTTTTAGGCAGTTTGAAAATTACACCATCTTTCCACTGTTGTGGTGGGGATTCGCTTTGCCAGATTTCATTGATCAGCTGTAACAAACGTAAGGTGTTCTCATCTGCTGCTTTGAGCATTTCTCCTGAGATTTCATCTTCACCAACAGCTTTGTTGTTCTTCAATTTTTTGGTGGCTGCTTTAATCTCTTCCATGGTGAATGACTCGCAGGAGGCATCCATTGGGGGCATAGTAATTTCTCCATCCAGGTTCGGAACAGTGGTCAGGCTGCGGTCTATTTAATATTTCTTTGAAATGTTCTGCCCATCGTTGCTTTTGAAGGTCATCGGATAACAGTTGATTGCCTTGTTTGTCTTTGATGGGTATATTTGGTGTAGGTGAGTGATTGCATAGTTGCTTCATGATATGGAATACGGCTCTGTTGTTTCCAGTTCTGGCAGCTGCTTCGGCGTCGGAGGCCAGGCTGTGAATAAAGTTCTGTTTGTCTTTTCGTGCGCTTGATTTCACCTCTTTATCCAACATAGAGTATTTTTGTTTATGAGTTTCATATGTAGATGTGTCTTTTGCAGAAAGAAGTGTTACTTTTGCTTGTTTTCTTTCTTGTATCTTCGTCCAGGTGTTATCGCTTAGCCACTTCTTCTTCTGTCTTTGTACGTAGCCGACTGTGTTTGTTGCAGCATTTAGCAAGGTAGTTTTTAGGAAATTCCAATTTTCTTCAATGTTGTTTTTAATATTCGCACTGCTCGATACACTTTCTTTGTTAGCATAGCTGCTTCGTACCTCTGAATTGAATGCGAGTTGGTGTTCTTTAGTCAGTAGGGACTGTGAGTTTATTTTCTTAATTCTGGGTGATCTGTGCAGAGTCTTGAGCTTTATTTTTAGTTTGGCAATGCAGAGAAATAATGGTGTATAATGGTGTATATAGACATTATTGACAAGAAACACAACATAATTTATTACACTATAATGGGGAAATGTTAGTATCTCCAAAGGATATTTTCTAACTGAAATAGTGCTACCTCCCATATTTGTAAGACTAATCAACACTCAAGGAGTGGTGTCGATAATATTATGCTGACCACCTTTACTTCCCAGGATATTTCCTGATGTCCATTTTAGTCTGGGTTGACCTGGGAGCTCAGGTCACTTTTAACACTTTTTGCTCTGAACCCATGAGCACTGGGCCGACAGGCAATCTTGCCAGCCACTGCGCTACTGCATTGTCTGGCTTCTAATGTTATGCGTGATACAAAATAAGTTAAAATATCAAAAGTTACATCTTTGTAAAAACAATAGAAACTTATAAGAAAATAACTCAGTGTTACTTAACCTAGAGCATTTAAAGTGGGAAGTTGTTCAGACTAGCATAAATGCAACCAGCAGAAGCCATATAAAGCATTCCTTTACTAACATAGAATATGTAGCTTACACAGTAAGTATGCATGATGCAACATTTTAAGTTGTATTATTTGTTTAGCATTTGGAAACATAGAATATGTAGCTTTCACAGTAAGTATGCATGATGCAACATTTTAAGTTGTATTATTTGTTTAGCATTTGAAAACATGGAATATGTAGCTTTAACAATAAGTAAACATGATGCAACATTTTAGCTTCCTTGTTTCTTAGCAATTGAAAACATGGAAACCATCTGATGTGGACCAGACAATGGAGATTCCATACCCTGTGCCAGCAGAACATGTGGGCATGGAGGCACAGAATAATCCGTCTGAGGTAACTTGAGTCATTTGTTCTGTCTATAGCGACCTAGGAACTAGACATTTTGTGGGCGTGGTATACTAAAAACACAGACCAACTTTGAAAAAACAAGTTTATGCATTTCTTAATTATTTTTAACAGATTCTGTGCAAACCAAAATGTAGGTTTGGACCAGACAAAAATGAAAGACAACAAAATTGGAAGTAGGGTGTGTCAGTTATGGCTTAAAAGGTGTTAATGTGGTAGAAGATATGTATTATAACGCAATGACAACATTTTGGTGATATATAAGCCTATGGCAGATATGGGAAGTCTCTTAAGACAATAAATTGTCCCATGGCACTTCATCTGTTAAAAAGCTATCAACATGGTATGTGTATTAACATTGGGGTTGCCTGGCAGGTTTCAACAGGGCTGGGGATGAGGAAATGGTATTTGTATTAACATTGGTGTTGCCTGGCAGGTGTCAGCAGGGCTGGGGATGAGGAAATGGTATGTGTATTAACATTGGGGTTGCCTGGTAGGTTTCAACTGGGCTGGGGATGAGAGGTAGTTTATCTGATAGCAGGCCTTCTGTCTTCTTTTGCCCTTGATCCCCTAATGGAGCAAAATCCCTCATCCAACTCACACCAAGCTCATCTATATTTTGCTATCACCCCCGGCTCCCTCCATATCCTCTCTATATAGATGATCTTTAATTCTCCTCGGCATAGATACAGACACATGAGAGATAGTTGCAACAGGTTCCTGGAGAAGAGATGTACGAAACGGACTGGTGCTCTTTGAGCACAATCTGATTCAACAAACTGAGGATTGGAGGCACAGGCATAAAATGCAGTCACTTACTGCAGGACCTGCCTCGTCTTACAGATGCAGAAACTGTAACAGAGATTGTCACTCTCACATTGGACTATACAGTCACCAGCGGTGCTGTCAGGTGACTCCCCAGCGGCACAACTCTATAGTCCTACGGAACTGAAAGAGGCCTACTACTACTACTACTACTACTACTACGACTACTACTACTACTACTACTACTACTAATACTACTACTACTACTAATACTACTACTACTACTACTACTACTACTACTACTACTACTAATACTACTACTACTAATACTACTACTACTACTACTACTACTACTACTACTACTAATTCTCCTCTCCATGTGCTTTTAGGTTGTTCACTATTTTGTTTGCCTTGTGGATTATACGTCTAGTTATACTATCCGTCATATTTTCTCCATGTGTGTCTATCCAGTGCCAGCATCTTTCTCTCACCTCTTGATTCACTGGAATTTCAAGAGCACTTGCCACCCAGTATTCCAATTAAGACTTTTATTTCACTTCTGATAGATAGAAATCCTTTGCCATAACCAGGGATTTGAATTGGGGCTTCTAATTGAGAGACCAAATTCCTAATGGTTTGGATGCCTGCTTCTTTCAATTTTATTATTAACGCTGTTTAAAAAAGGGTGCGCACTGAAAATTTATGAACTCTTTTTTCCATTATTAACTTATTCACTGTGTCATTATCTTAGACATAATAATAACCATGTGAGGACCATATAATATAATATAATAACCATATAATAATAACCATGTGAGCACTGGCAAGACCCCCCGGTTCAGACAGCATCACTACAGAAATGATTAATGCTTTAGAAGAATATGGAATAGATAAAGTTACCAGGCTGCTGAATACAATATATGATACTAGAGATATACCTCATGAATTATGTGATACTGTATTTATAGCAATCCCAAAGAAATCAGGAGCCTTGAAATGTGATCAACATCGAATAGTTAGTATAATGAGTCACATAATGAAGATTTTGCTAAGAATTATCATGCAAAGAGTTAAGAAGAAAATACAACATGAAATAGGAGAAGAACAATGTGGCTTTGTAGAAGGCAAGGGTACAGTAAATGCTGTGTATATACTGAGAACAGTAATTGAACGTTCCATAGAAGTAAACAAAGATCTAAACCTTTGCTTTATTGACTGTACAAAGGCTTTCGATAAAGTGAGACATGCCGACATGATAAGGATGCTTGAAGATCTACAAATTGATGAAAAAAACCTTAGACTTGTAAAAAACATATATTGGAAGCAGGAGTCTCCGTGGTGAAGTGGTCAAGCCGTTTGATTCGGGCTCCGAAGGTTTTGGGTTCGATTCCGGGCCGCATCCTTCAGTTCACGAGTTAAATTTTTTGGAGACTCCAGTGGGTTGTCGCTAGAGCTATGGAGTTCGTGCTCTGTGTGACACTTTCCGCGCTGCAGAAAGAGATCGAGCCATATGGGATAAAACCTGGTGCAATGAAGTCAACCCTGTCGACTTTTAAGTGACTTTTTCTATATATTGGAAACAATAAGCTGCCATAAAAATTGATAATGAAGTAGGTCAATATCGGAGTATTGAGAGGTATTAGACAAATTAATGTCTCCAGATCTTTTTTCCCTGTACAGTGAAAATATTTTCAGAAATATAGAAGATTTGGAAGAAATCAACATTAGGGGACATTACATCAATAACATTAGATATGCAGATGATACAGTCTTGATTGCAGACAATGAACAGGACCTGCAACATTTAGTAGATGCAGTTATTGCACACAGTGAAAAATAGGGTTAGAATTGAACTGTAAGAAGTCACAGAATATGTCGTCACTAGGAAGAAGGAAATACCACAATGTAATATACAAGTAAATGGGCATATTCTTAAACAAGTGGATTGGTACAGCTATCTCGGGACAGTCATAACATCTGATGGGAGATGCCTTAAAGAGATTAGAACAAGAATTGCCATTGCGAAGGTAGCCTTTTGCAAGATGAAAAACATACTGGCCAATAAAAAGATATCAATTGAAACAAGAAAAAGAGTGTTGAAGTGCTACAAAGAACCTATACTTGTGTATGGATGTGAAGCGTGGAAATGAGCAGTCAAGCTGAAAAACATCTGATGGCTGTGGAAATGTGGTTTCTGAGGAAAATGCAAAGAATACCATGGACATACAGAAAAACCAATGAACAAGTCCTTCAAGAAACAAATGAAGATCATAAACTGATTAGAGACATTAGACGTAGACAGTCACAATTTTTTGGGCATGTTATGAGAAGAAATGGACTGGAGAACTTAGTGACAATTGGCAAAATCGAAGGGAACAGACCAAGAGGAAGACCGAGAGGAAAATACCTGGATGGCTTGGCCACATGGCATGGACGAGACAGGAACACTGAGCTGATCCACGACTCTGGTGATCGAGTGAAATGGCGAATCATGACCGCCCACGCTTTCCGGCATGGCACATGATTGATTGATTGATTGATTGTCTAACGCCTTGGCACATAAGTTGTGCATTACTGGGGCCCCCAAAAGGGAAGTAAAGAATAGTAACTCTGGAGCCCTCCTAGCCATGTCATAAAAGGTGACTGAATAGGTTTGGTCAGAGACTGGCTATCTCACACCATTGAAAAAAAATCATCCAACATCCATCCAGCTATGTAAGGCTTTGCGTGTGTGGTTGCGGGCTTCTATTCCCCTAGTTGTCTTAAGGGCCGAAGAAGAAGAATGCTTGAAAGCAGAATCCTTTAAATGTGAGGAATATCACCATTACTCATTCATGCATAAACCTGGTAGCCATTTTTAAACTCTCAAGAACCCATTGAAGGGATCTTTGATGCCACTTGGGGTCTGTGAATCACACTTTGAGAAATACTGCCCTAGATAAAATGACACCAGATATATCTGTTGTGTTTCAGGAAGACGTGGTGAGTGAGGTGAGGTTAGTGGAACACGAGGTTAGCAGTTACCTGGATCAAATCTCGGTTTACTACCAGAAGAGAGGCAACATCATCTCAAAGATCTCAAAATACCCCCACATTGTAAGCATGAACATCTGAAACAGTATATTTATGGATAATCAGCAATATTGGTTCTAGAAATAGAATGATCCTGCATCACTTGCTCGTGTTATGTGACTTTCAAATGTATTGCCATTACATTTATTTGTGACACATCAGTAAAGAGTTTTTCATGTATTGAAGTCAAGTTTTGTTTACCATGACACTATAACAGCATCATTGACTGCTTACAGATAGAATGCTCACAATTGAAAAACTAACTTTACAGATTACATAAATTTCCTTCCTTCAATAAAGCGTTTATTACAAGCTTCAGTAAATTTCACTCTTAAAATGGTGTTCTTTCAATTCCGTATAAAGATTATTTTGGTTTATCATAAACTTCCTTGTGAAGCAAAGCACATGATTGTGACTAGATTAATTAATTTACATTTTCATTATTTATTATTACATGTAAATAAACTCTTTTGGAAATCATAACCTATCAATTATAAGAGTTCATGTTTACAAAAAGAAAAAATTTGTTTTAATATCTTCTTATTTTAGTCCTGAAGAGTGCCGTAGGGCGAGACATAACGCCAGTGTTGCATTTAAAGGCATAATATTCAAGTATAGTTTTATACTGCTGTGCTGTACTAACACCATGCAAGCTAAACAGCATATTAATTGCAATACATGTGTAATCTGTTCAGGCTAATTGCATCCATGTTAAACAAGCCATTATATTCATTGAAATCTCTGTATGTTCATTATTATGAATGTTTCTCTGAGAGTGATGACCGATTGTACAGGGTCAGTTTGATGTTTAATTCCAATAGCTCCTCATCATGTGCCCTGCCAGCTGGCATAGGTGATCATGTCTCCCCACAGATCTCGGTTGCTGGTGGTTTAGATAAACTCTGCTGATGATATTTCTCTATTCCACTGCCTCACTCCAGCCAACATCATTACATCCAATCTGCCTCTTCATCTCTTCCTATTGATCTTTCTAGTCCTCTCTTCTAGTTTTCTAGTGCCTCTCTTCTCATTTTATGAAGAAAAAACTTGTTTGTCTCTTTATTATTGTTGTATATAATATTCCACTTTCATTAGCTTCTTCCAGGCAATAGCTATTAGTTACTCTAGCAGTTCAAGACATGTAACATTCATCTCAGGAAATGTGTTGCTTCCAAGTTCTTCCTGATTTGTTCATTCACATGTTTGATTCACTACCATACAGCAAAACAGGTTCTAAATAATTTTTCAGTAGTGTCTTTCCAAAATAAACAGTTAGTGGAGTTTATTTTCATGTGTTTAAGCACATTGTCTCTGCTTATGGACAGGATGACTACCGGCAGCTGATAAAAGAGATGGATGAGAATGCAATGGTGAAGCTACAGAATGCTGTCTTGGAGATGCGCAATCATTATGTAAGTAGTAATTATATCAGTAGTAATACCGAAATGCTGGTCTCTCTGGCCGAGGGGTTTCACCACTTTCTCTGTAATCCCGTTTATCATGCAGAGTCTCGTAGCGGGCGAGAACTGGGAGCGGTTTGTCCCTCTCTGGTGACTTGCGGGATAACTGAGCCGGCCGCTTAGAAATCAATGGCAAACTACTGAGCGTAATCTTGCCAAGAAATCAACAGACAGCTGAAAGATGCTGCTGTTGACAGCGATGTCCCGTAAAAGGATATGCGAATTTAAAAAAAAAAATACCGAAATGTATGCTCAGAGATGAGTCTAACAGAAGAGGTCATTGATGACTCTTTCAGTGTTCCTTTACTGCTGATTAACCTAGTAGCTATATGCTGGTGTGTTTGTATTCTGTAATATAAAATATATTTGCGTATATTCATCAGAAAGAGCGCTGTGTTAGCACTGTATCTTGCATGCTTGCCTGTCGGCCCATATGGTTGTGTGTTCAAATCACCTTTGCAGTGGGTTTTTCTTTATCAATAGCCAGAGCTCCCAGGTTGAGCCAGCCTGAAATAGGTGGCAGGAAATGTCATGGGAAGTCAAGGTTGCTGGCATGGTATTGACAGATTCACTCATTGAGTGCCCTTTGGCCTCAGATTATGGGGCTAGCTAACACCATGAACTGATTAAAATGTTCGAAGATATTAACATTGACGGATCTCAGAATAATAAAGAATATTTACTGGAACCAAGTAGCAGCAAATTAAAGTGGGAAATAAAAGGGCAATAATGAACAAATAAAGCTAGGAGAAAGTGATGTGTCTTGTCACCGGATCTCTTCTCCCTCTATAGCAAAGTAATCATGAGAGAGACCAAAGAGAAGCCATGAATACTAATTGGAGGTTATAATATAAACAATATATGCTAAACAGATGACACATTATTGGTTGCAGATAATGCAACAGATCTACAACAATTGTTGGATATTGTAGCAACAGAGAGTGCAAAGAAAGGACTTTCCTTGAATATCAAGAAAACAGTAACAATGGTGATATCAAAGAAAAAGTGACACCCAAATATGAAATAGAGATAGAAGGGAAAATTCTTCACCAAGTGGATAGTTTTAAATATCTAGGGACATTTATAACATCAGATAGAAGATGTAAACAGAGATTAAGAGCAGAATAGGGCAAGCATGGCTGCATTTAGGAAAATGAAGAGTATTATATGCAATAAGTCACTATCATTGAATGTAAGAACAAAAGTGCTACATAGAACCTGTATTGCTGTATAGCAGTGAATCTTGGAATGTAAATGAACAAATTAGGAAGAACTTGGAAGCAACAGAGATGTGGTTCCTAAGACAAAAGTTGTGAATTCCTTGCACTGCCAAAGTAACTAACAACGACTGCCTGTGTTGTTGATTTGAGTTGAGCTAAGAACCGACATCACTGCACTCAGAACATTCCCATGGCATATGCACTCTGTCCCTTGTTCAACAGCCAGCAAAGAGTCACACTACTAATCGTTCCCACCGCTATCTGATTGAAGGTTCTTCTGGTCTTCCCCTCTCAGTTTTGAGATTCTACCAGAACCCCTGCAAATCCCTGCAATCTCATCCTTTCCACATACAGGTTCTCAATCTGTTCCTTCACTTTTCCACCTGATCTCACAGGTGCATGATCACCTCTCCCTTGTCCATAGGTAATCAACCACCAAGAAGTGTATTCCCTGCCAGCTTATCAGCCTGTTCATTCCCCCTCACTTCCGCATGGCCAGGGCAAAACATCCATACAATTCTTACAATCTGTGACCTCTGAAGCAAGGTGAGCCATTCCACCCGAAACATTCCTTTCTCCACTTTACTAAGTATACTACTCAAGTCCATGATGAAGATAATGTGTGTTGCAGTGGTGTCCTCTAGATAACGAAATGCTGCTGTGACTGCTTCCACCCCCATTCTCAAGCTGGAGGTCGTAACCTCATATGCCATACTCTCCTTTTTCAAGAATCGTCCAATAGCCTTCACAATGAAACCCCAACCACTCCGTTTATTTCTCACCTCTGATCCATCAGTATAGATCACTATGTCACCTTCATGTGTGTTACTCTGGATCAGTTGTTGCACCTCAAACTCTGTGCGGCCTGCTGCCCATTCTCTGCACTCATGACCCAGTGTTACTATTACATTGTGACAGTCCATCCTGTCTGCCACTACTTCAACCCACTCTTTTTCACGATTGATGGTCTCTAGATCACAAACCTGACGTATAGATATTTCTGCCTGTGCCATCCAGGATTTGCCTCATCTTAGTCTATGAAAGAGGCTAATGAAACTAGAACATTATATACAACAATAAGAAAGAGACAAACAGCTTTCTTTGGTCATGTGATGAGAAGAGAGGCATTGGAGTACATCGTGACAACTGGAGAGATCAAGGGGAAGAGAGGGAGAAGCAAACCAAGAGAACTGATGCTGGATGGATTGAGACAGAGGCATGGAGGAATATCAGCAGAGTTGATCCAGAGCACCAAAGGCCGAGATCTGTGGAGAGACATGAACGCCTACGCCAGCTGGCATGGCACTTGATGATGAATGTGATGAACATTTACCCAGTATGCTTCACAGCATGAAGATGGTTCCTTTGCTAACGCTTATTTACTTTAATTGTCAGAGGCACTTATAATTTAATGTATAAATCTGAAATGATCATTGCATCAAAATTCTATTAATCATGCTTACAGTGGTATGCTACTCTCTTATGACAATACTGATTTTGAGATTATCTGCACAGTTGTTGGGACTGAACCCTCAGCATCATTGTGTTTACCATTGTGGTTCCTGTGTATTAGGAGCTGTGGTAGCATGGTAGTTAATGCGCATGTGCAAGAAAGTTGCCTGTGTTCATCCCCCATGCATCCATATGACTACCATTTGTTTGCTCCTTGAGCCATCCCAAGGCCTGTTTTCCATAAGGGTGTGAAATGTTAGGTCTTAACATATTATACATCAATAGCATATTTAGGTGAGGTCACCAGTTTCATTCTATGTTGCCTTTAGTTCCCATAAAAACGTTAGTTGCATATCCTTTATAGGCTGTCGCAGTCAACACCAACATTTTTTGCTGTGCAATCTTTTGGCGAGTTTATGTTCAGTAGTTTGCCATTGTTTTCTGAATGATTGGCACCCATACCATTTCATAAAAAAACAATGCAGGGTGATATGCTGCCAAATCGCCCGCAGCTGTGTTTCAAATTCAACATTATGAACTACACCCACAACCTCTTCGCCAAGGAGCCAGCTTAATTCCCATACATTTCTCAAAATTACATGGTGCCCATTTCATGATCCTGTGTCAACCCGGGGGCTGTACCAGTTGGAAAGATAATTATGTTATTGCCGGTGCTTGAAGGTGGAACACTGCCTTGGTAAGCAAGTGCACTAACCACAAGGCCACCATGGGAAATTGTAAAAATAATTTTTTCCAAACAAAACAAATAACCTACATATAAAAACACTGACTGACTGTAAACTCAGACACAGATAAAAGAAAAACCTGTATCTACACCACCACATATTATAGTAAGTAAACAAAGAAAGACCCTTTTACGCTTCTTGGGGGTGAACTGAGCATGTGGTCTTCTCTTCTTGTGCCTTTTACCCTCAAATGGAGCATGAGCCCTCAATGAACTCTTGCTGAACGAAGACTTTTTCATGGTTGATTAAGTTCTCTATGGGATGGAGAAGCCAGTCCCATGCCAATCCCCCTTCTTTGTCGCCTCTTACAATTTGCATGATAAATTGCATGGCTACTAATCTTTCCTTCTCATATGGGCCCTCACAACATTAGGTGTGGGCATATTGTGCTAGCCCTGTTCTTCTACAGAGTTGTCAGTGCTTGATGGCTGATGTGGCCAATATCACAAGAGCTGACTTTACTTAGTAGAGAGCCTCTAGGACACTCTAGGTCAATCTTTAAAATCCACCTTGATGGGGATTCAATCATATGCAGCAGTCAACAGTACTAGATACTGTTATCGCAGCTACCTCAGATTACAGTGCTAGGCGTGAGTTATCTTCACATGGCCTTCAATTTAGTCAGTATCAAATCGGTTGTTTTACTTTACAAACATGTTTTTGTATTCACTATGAAAATTGTGATTTAATTAGAAAAATTATGAGTAGACAGTGGAGATTTTTGGGCACATTTTTAAGAAAAATAAACTTGAAAAAAGCTGGCAGTTTATGGGGAAGGAACAAGGGGAAGGCAAAGCGGTAATTACCTGAATGGCCACATGGCATGATAGGGGACAAGATCACAGTCTTGAATTCTAGCTTATTCAGTTACAGTGATACACACCCTTCTTTCATTCTGATTGAATAAGTTACAGATCTTTTATACATAGTCTCAGTTTAGTTTATTTTAGTATAGATAGTGTCTATAAAAGTCTATCTAAATTGCTTCTATTCGTGCTTAAGAAGTTAAACTGAAGTGTTGACTCTTAAATATGTCTTACTTCAGGCCTCCTTGTTTGACATCATCATGAAGAACATAGACAAGATCAAAATGTCACGGTCAGGAAGTAGTCAGAATATGTACTGATAAAGTACAATTGAATTAAGGTGGTATGTTCTTAATTCTAAAAGAAGAGTGTTTTGTGTGTTCAAAAATGACACCAAAACAGGTGGTTATAGATCACATCTAGCCAGATTTTTTGGTAATTTTACTTTTTAACCTTTAAATGCTTGCACATAGGATATATTACATCATGTTATTTCATTATGTTAAATTAGGTCTTTCAGTTATTTGCTGATGCTGTTTGTATATTTATAAGTTTTCACTGATTTTATACTTTGAAAACTGAAGACATGACAAGAAAAGGTTTTATTGCTGCTAATATGGCTGTTTTTAAACTCATTCTGATGCTACACCCACTACCACAACTGCTACTACTGCTGCACCCACTGCTACTATTGCTATACCCTCAAAATAAAGTTACCACTGGGTTGAGCTGCCACCAAATCTATGTTTATAATATTCACTATCTTTATAAAAGAAAGTCATGGTAGTGCAGTGGCTAGCATGCTTGCCTGCTGGTTTATTGGTTATATGTTCAAATCCTCTTTAAGGTGGGGATTATTTTTATAGGGACGCAAGTCGACCCAGCCAAAAATTGGTAGCAGGTAATTTCTTGTGATGCTGACCACACCACACATAGGATGCCAATTGGTCTTTTTATTTTTTATTTTTTAATGGGGCTAGCATTTTATACCCAATAACCCGATACACCTTATGGTATGAAAAGGGATCCTTGATGTTTATCTCTCTAATAAAGCAGTTATTGTCTGATAGTAAAGGATCCCTTTTTGTGAGAGCTCCAAGTTCAGTCCCCAGCAGAGGCAGGGATGTTTTCACAGCTCTGGGGTTGACCCAGCCTTATAGAAATTTGAACCAATTTTCTGGAATTTGTCTGGGAAGTAAAGGTGATGAGAAAGGGAACTGGACACTCCACCTCATAAGTCGTGGCGTAGAATATGTGAAGGCTAACACTTCACACCCCACCTCATATGTTACAGTGTAGAACATGTGAAGGCCTAACACTTCACACCCCACTTCATATGTTACAGTGTTGAACATGTGAAGGTCTAACACTTCACACCCCACCTCATGTGTTACAGTGTAGAACATGTGAAGACCTAACACTTCACACCCCACCTCATATGTTACAGTGTAGAACATGTGAAGACCTAACACTTCACACCCCACCTAATATGTTACAGTGTAGAACATGTGAAGACCTAACACTTCACACCCCACCTCATAAGTCATGGTATAGAACATGTGAAGACCTAACACTTCACACCCCACCTCATATGTTACAGTGTAGAACATGTGAAGACCTAACACTTCACACCCCACCTCATATGTTACAGTGTAGAACATGTGAAGGTCTAACACTTCACACCCCACCTCATAAGTCATGGTATAGAACATGTGAAGACCTAACACTTCACACCCCACCTCTTATGTTACAGTGTAGAACATGTGAAGGCCTAACACTTCACACCCCACCTCATGTTACAGTGTAGAACATGTAAAGACCTAACACTTCACACCCCACCTCATATGTTACAGTGTAGAACATGTGAAGACCTAACACTTCACACCCCACCTCATATGTTACAGTGTAGAACATGTGAAGACCTAACACTTCACACCCCACCTCATATGTTACAGTGTAGAACATGTGAAGGTCTAACACTTCACACCCCACCTCATATGTTACAGTGTAGAACATGTGTGGGCCTAACACTTCACACCCCCACCTCATATGTTACAGTGTAGAACATGTGAAGGCCTAACACTTCACACCCCACCCCATATGTTACAGTGTAGAACATGTGAAGGTCTAACACTTCACACCCCACCTCATATGTTACAGTGTAGAACATGTGAAGGTCTAACACTTCACACCCCACCCCATATGTTACAGTGTAGAACATGTGAAGGTCTAACACTTCACACCCCACCTCATATGTTACAGTGTAGAACATGTGAAGGTCTAACACTTCACACCCCACCTCATATGTTACAGTGTAGAACATGTGTGGGCCTAACACTTCACACCCCCACCTCATATGTTACAGTGTAGAACATGTGAAGGCCTAACACTTCACACCCCACCCCATATGTTACAGTGTAGAACATGTGAAGGCCTAACACTTCACACCCCACCTCATATGTTACAGTGTAGAACATGTGAAGACCTAACACTTCACACCCCACCTCATATGTTACAGTGTAGAACATGTAAAGACCTAACACTTCACACCCCACCCCATATGTTACAGTGTAGAACATGTGAAGGTCTAACACTTCACACCCCACCTCATATGTTACAGTGTAGAACATGTGAAGACCTAACACTTCACACCCCACCTCATATGTTACAGTGTAGAACATGTGAAGGTCTAACACTTCACACCCCACCTCATATGTTACAGTGTAGAACATGTGTGGGCCTAACACTTCACACCCCCACCTCATATGTTACAGTGTAGAACATGTGAAGGCCTAACACTTCACACCCCACCTCATATGTTACAGTGTAGAACATGTGAAGCCCCACCTCATATGTTACAGTGTAGAACATGTGAAGGCCTAACACTTCACACCCCACCTCATATGTTACAGTTTAGAACATGTGAAGCCCCACCTCATATGTTAGTGTAGAACATGTGAAGGCCTAACACTTCACACCCCACCTCATATGTTACAGTGTAAAACATGTGAAGGCCTAAAACTTCACACCCTACCTCATAAGTCATGGTATAGATCATGTGAAGGCCTAACACTTCACACCCCACCTCATATGTTATAGTGTAAAACATGTGAAGACCTAACACTTCACACCCCACCTCATATGTTACAGTGTAAAACATGTGAAGACCTAACACTTCACACCCCACCTCATATGTTACAGTGTAGAACATGTGAAGACCTAACACTTCACACCCCACCTCATATGTTACAGTGTAGAACATGTGAAGGCCTAACACTTCACACCTCAGTGGCAGTATCGGGACTATCTTTATTTTATAGCTGGTTTTACAAGGACAAAAAATTTTCTTTGTTACTTGGCCCTAATGATATCTAATATCATTAAATGACAATGCAATCTTGTATGAATTCCCCCCTGTTCTTCCTTTTCTCTATGCTCTTTCATATTTGTCATTTCAAGATTTGTCATCTCTTTTGGGGGGGTTCTCAACATTGCAATATTTTGTTATAATTTCTGCCTCTCATTTAATTTAGCAGCAACCATTTTATTGTAACTGGGAACAGATTTAAAGCATGTCTAGTATTGGCAACCGGCTCTGTGGCGAAGGAGTTTTGAATGCTATTCTTAATCCCGCATACCACGTTCAAAATATAGCTGTGAGCAATATGAAAGCAAACTGCCTTGCATTGGTTTTCTTACCATGGTATGACTACCGGTCATTCAGAAAGTAATGGCAAACTACTGAATGTAAACTTACCAAGGAATCACAGACAGCCAAAAAATGCTAGCGTTGACTGCTATGTCCTGTAAACAAACTTTGTTTTTTCTCTAGTATTGGCAAATTTTGTGGCTTGTAGTAAATACTTTAGCATGTTTTCCCTGTAAAATGGTCAACAAAGAGGATCGTATGTTATACCTAATGCCCATGGAATTTTAAAATATGGAATCTTGTCATTTTGCGGAAATAATAAAACTACTGAAATTGCCACAGAAATTGTTTTGATAACGAACTTCACATGTATAAGCTTCAGATGCATTGATATTTTAAAACTGACAAAAAGCACTTCTAAGATAATAAACTTGTATCTAAATATCACCATGTTGGTTTTCACATTATTGTTTTATTTATATCAAGCATAGTCCACACACGAGCTGCCACTTCTGATAGTACTGGACTGACTTTTGCGTGTGGATTAAGTTTCCCTATTACTAGTGTCCCTCGCCATCAGGCGAATCCACTCCGACGTCAGAGGTACTTGTAATTTACGTTCCCAGTTCAAGTATGAGAAGTCAACATTTGAGGCCAACTGACCTGTGTAAGAGTTAAATCTGCTACCTCAGTATCAGCACACCGGATGTTTAAGAACAAGCGCTATTGTCCATTCGGCCATGCTGGATGAACACCCCCCCCCCCCCCCCAATTGATTTAATCAGATTGATTTTTTTTTTCCATCAGAAACCCTTATCAGAATGTTTGCAGTTATTGTCAGGTGATTTCTGTCATTGTTGATCTGATACTATGAACAGCTGCTGGCTGTAAATACAGTAGCAGATGAGGCAACACATTCAAGGACTTAAATTAAAAAAAAAGATAAAGAGCTCGTCTTCCCCTCCCCAAGCTCAGAGGCAAGTGAGCAGGGAAGACTGGTACTCACACTTCACATCTGGGGAAAGGCAAGTAAGATGATTGAGCACAGCACGTTTGGACTGGCTGGGATCAGTCTGTATGTAATGTTTACTCCAAGGGTTGTGTGCATTTCTTTGTCAACACACTCCAACATAATTCCTAGGGGGAACCTTAAAAGTTAAAAACATAAAATACTTTCTGTCTATTAAGGGACAGATTTCCCCTGTACACCTTATTTGATCTGCTCTTTATTCCTCGACCAATCCATCCTATTATTTGCTGTCTCCTGGAGATTTCTCCATGTGCTCTCCATATTATTAATCTCGCTCTCTAATTTTATTTGCTGTGTGATTTCTATTTCTCCTGCCCTGTGGCTTCCAGGAAAAAATTTTTTTTAGTTATTCTATAATCAGGTTTTCTTACTGTGTGTACTGTCCAGTACCTGTCTTTTCCTCATCTCTGTATTTACTGGAGTCTGTCTAGCTCTATTCCTAAGCTCCACAACAAAGGTTCTTCATGTGATTTTAGTACTTAAATAGCTTCATTAATTATATTGTCAGCACCTGGCTTATGGGATTGTTCATTATGATAGTATCTTTTTTTTTCTGGGGGGGGGGGGGGTGTTTGCTGACTTTGAACTCATGTGTAGTCTACACACGTGCTACCAATTCTAGTACACTGGACTGGTTTGTGCATGTGGATTAGCTTTCCCTATTACCAGTGTCTCTTGTCATCAGGCGAACCCACTCTGACTTCAGAGGTGCTCGTAATTTACATTCCACAGTCAAGGACAAGAAGTCAACATTTTAGTCCAGCTGTCCGGTGTAGGGGTTGAACCCATTACCACAGCAGATGTTTAAGAATGAGTGTTCTTATCCATTCGGCCATACTGACCTCCCCCTTGCCAGCTGATATATTTTGTGGTTGCAGTCTATCTATTAATACAACAGATAACTTCTAAACAGGTGGTGGGAAATTGTCTGGGAAGGAAAGACACTGAGGAATATAGCTGGTCACCTTAAGTCATTATGCTATGACCTAGTATATTAAGGTCTACAACTTCACAAATAATGACAATATCTGCTATAGGACTCCCTGTACTGTTTATTATGGACAGTATAGTGTGGAAAAAACATGTGAAACAGTGAATTATGAATACAAGGGAAAAAAAGTTGCTTAAAGTTGACAGGGTCGATTTCATTGCACCGGGTTTTATCCCATATGGCTCAGTCTCTTTCCGCAGCGCAGAAAGCGTCGCACCAAGCACAAACTCCGTAGCTATAGTGACGACCCACAGGAGTCTGAAAAATTTAACTCGTAAACCGAAGGACGCGGTCCGGAATCGAACCCACAACCTTCAGAGCCCAAGTCAAACGGCTTGACCACTTCGCCATGGAGACTCCCATTAACCGACAAAAATAATAATACATAATAAATACAAGGAAAAAGACACACATGAGGTGCTCTAGAAGGGTATTTTAAAAAATGAACAAAAGAGATTATAGCTATGTTGATACTTTATATTTGTTAATTAATGCAACATTTCAACACAACTGACTAGAAGTAGCCAAACTAGCAACAGTCTGAAATTGGTTGATTTATGAATCCTCTGAAAGACTTGAGTTGTAAATGTCAAGTATGATGGACATTCAAGCTGTATGAGCCGTGGAAAGTGCTTGCATAAGACATAGAGTGCTGTTGGTATATCATCTTGAATTAACTATTATAAATTTGGAGCTAAGTTTAATTTCTTGTAACTTGTAACAAATTTTCAAATGCTATATAAAATCTTCTCTTGCCTTTTTGGTTTATGTTTAATCTGTATTTGTTCCACCATCTTTGTAAACATTGCTATCTAGTTAAGTTTATGATTTCATCTCTTGAATGGTGAAAGGTATAGCACAGAATGGAACTTGATGGACGAAGCTTGACAGGAAGCTTCAAACAAGAAATTCTGCTATCAATGCTACAGAATTATGAACATGCACACAATGGCAAACCATGTTAGTAAAGGAATGTAAAATATAACACAAGCTTTTCATAGGTAGAGTTGCATATTAATATGAAATATCATCAGTGTCATTTATTAAACATACTTTGACATTTTAAAACAGACTCTTGACAAATAAAATTGATACCAAGTACACACTTTGTCAGCACCACATTGTAAAAATATATAAACCTTCAATAATGATACACCACTAAGAGCTATAAACAAAATATATAAACCCTTCAATTATGTTACACAACTAAGAGCTATAAACAAAATATATAAACCCTTTAATTATGTTACACCACTAAGAGCTATAAACAAAATATATAAACCCTTCAATTATGTTACACCACTAAGAGCTATAAACAAAATATATAAACCCTTCAGTTACGTTACACCACTAAGAGCTATAAATAAAATATATAAACCCTTCAATTATGTTACACCACTAAGAGCTATAAACAAAAATGGGGCTAAGCACCATATACCAAACATGTCTCAAGGTGTTTATAGGGGACCTTTACATTTTGCCAAGAAATGACGTACTGAGATGACGGCAGAAATAAAATATGTTTACAATATAATACAAGCAAGGTATAAAACAAACAATGTTAATGGTTCAGGTCTCTGATAGGTGGAGCAGTGTCATGACGGAATGTTCCACAAGGAAAAACTGCATAAAAGCAGTTTGTTATTAACAGTTTGAAATGCCTGGACTCAACATCGATGGCAGAATCATAGACAATCTTAGATATGCTGACGATACCGTGTTACTAGCAGAAAGTGAGCAATAGTTGCAAGACCTAGTGGAAGAAGTAAACAGGCACCGTGCAGAATGTGGCTTAGATTATTAACATCCAAAAAACAAAAACTATGATAATTAGCAGTGAAAAGGAAAGGTCATCGATGAACATTACAGTAAACGGGCGGATACTAGAACAAGTAACAAGTTTCTCTTTATTGGACATATAATGGCAGAAATTAAATGGAAATCAAAAGGAGAATAGGAGTGGCCAAAAATGCTTTCAACGGCATGAAATCAGTATTAACATCTAGAGAGATTAATAACGCATTAAAAATGAGAATTGTCAGATGCTACGAATATTCAACGCTACTGTATGGCGCGGAATCCTGGACATTGAACAAACAACTAGAAAGTCGCATGGAAGCCCTGGAGATGTGGAACAGACGAATAGGTCGTATTTCATGGAAACAAAAACAATTAAATGTAGAGGTCCTAGAAAAACTAGGAATGAAGAGAGAGTTAATGAAAGAAATAAAGAGGAGACAAGTTAAATATTTTGGCCACGTTAAAAGACGTGATACTCTTATAAAAATCATACTGGAATGCAAGGTTGAGGGCAAGCGAGCAAGTGGTAGACAACGATACAAGTGGGAGGATAACATCAAGAGATGGACGAACATCAGCCTGACAGAATGTACAGTCACAGTCAAGGCGAGAGACAAAAAGTGTTGGAGATCCATTGCAGCCAACCTTCATTGCGGAGACGGCACCTTATTGATATTAACAGTAAGCTCCCAT
Organism: Cepaea nemoralis; assembly: GCA_014155875.1. Lineage (NCBI taxonomy): Eukaryota > Metazoa > Mollusca > Gastropoda > Stylommatophora > Helicidae > Cepaea > Cepaea nemoralis. The sequence goes on along the minus strand of JACEFZ010008849.1, from coordinate 211,585 downwards.
TGTCCCAGACCGTTACACTATTCTCTTAGGTCATCTTATTTTTAACATGTTACGATTAGTGCTATATAATTGTTACTATAACCCTACATCATCTCCGTATTTTTATTCACGAGAGTTATTTGAAACTGCTTCTTGGGACAAATGGCTAAATCTAAATGTCGACTACATTTCTTCTGTTCAACTGATAAATTTTTCTTGACACATAATTTGTGAAGGAGTGGACTTCACTGGCTGATAAGAAAACATGATCAATTATGAGTATTTTCTTAAAAACAACTGAGACTTATTTACTCATAATTCAGGGAAGCACTAGCAAATATAGTAAAAACAATGCAATAATAGATAGTAGAGAAGAAGAAAAGTTATAGGCACATCATAAATTGGAACCCAGACCATACAAATACTTGATGAAGTAAACATACTAAGACCGCCAGCTGAATATTCCAACGTTATTTTACCAGCCACACATTTTCATTCTGATGGTACCCCATAGATGGATGTTGACTCCACCAACAGACACTCATCATCTCATCATCATGTTCCTCTTGTACCTTGCGGTGTCGAGGTGAAGCATAAACTTCGTGAGAGTGCCCGGTTATGGGCTTCGTATATCGACATTCCCATGGATTCTGTTATTCCCTCAGTCCAACGTTTACGTGGTCGGCCTCTTCCTCTGTTTCCATCTGGTCTGTACATCATTGCTTGTTGTGGCATGCTGTTGACTGGTAGCCTACTTGCATGGCCAAACCATTTGACTTGCTGCTTTCTAATAAAATCTAGAGCAGCTTTAACCCCTACTTTAGTCCTGATTTCTTCATTTCTGATCTTATCTCTTCTTGATACGTTGAGTATTCTTCTCAGAAACCTCATTTCTGTTGTTGTGATTTTCTTTTCTCTTTTTCTGTCATTGTCCAGGTTTGGCATTGGTAACAGAGAGTTGGTAGGAAGATTGTGTTGTAAAGTGCTTTCTTAGTAGTTATTGATACATGTTTGTTCTTTAGTATTGGTGCCATTTGTCCAATGAGTTGATTTGCCTTATTGCACCTATTTTCGATCTCGTCTTCTGATCTGCCATTTGATGATATTATACTTCCTAGGTACTTGAAGCTCTTTACTTGTTTCAAGGGATGTTCGTTTAGGTGAATTGTTGCTGTTTGTTCTTCTTTAGTTATAGTCATTACCTCTGTTTTGCTTGTGCTAATTTTCATGTTATGTTCCCTACACATTTCGTTTAGACTATTCATGTGGTCTTGTAATTCAGCTTCTGATTTTGCTATTAGTGCTTGGTCGTCCGCAAACAGGAGTTCTCTAATGGTTAGATTTGCAACAGACACTGATGACTTTAAAACATACTGTATTAGGAACATTTCTGTTGGGACGCAGAGGTGTTTCCAAGGCACCAGGGCCGGGTTATATACTGGCCAAGACCTATTGACGCGTCCTCGTCGAGCGTCCTGGGCAACAGGTCCCTTGGGGGTCCTGGCTGAAGTCAATAGGATCGCCGATTCCTCCGAAGTCGGAGAGTGTCTGCCTGTATGGCGAGGAACCACCAGTCTGCACACCAATAAGTCAGACATGGGACAACGGATACTCACGCAAAGCTCAGGTCCTGTATGACATCACACTGATGTTGGACAACAGGATGTCTTCATCCGACATACAGGACTTCGCGTTGGAGCTCAAGCCAACGAACACAAGCAAGCAAGCAGGAACATTTCTGGTTTGATAAGTGTCATGTAGTCATGCTATATTAGGAACCTTTCCAGCTGGATAAGTGTCATGCAGTAAAATTATCTGGCTAGATAAGTATCATGTAGTAAAATTACCTGACTTTATAAGCATCATCATCACCATCTTCCACTTCTGCCGCCAAGCGTCGTGGGGAGGAATAATTTGCGCCCGATGGCCGGCACTGGATAGTGTCATTCCGTGTGATTGTACAATGTCTTTGATGTCGTCAATCCATTTTCTTCTTGCACGTCCTCTTGGTCTCATCGCAGATGATCTTTGATGTAAGGCCAGTGATGGTAGTTGATGGTGTTGCATTCTAACGACATGGCCAAACCACTTGATCTTCTGTCTTTCAATAAATGTGGCACAAGGTGTTGATCTCACTGTCTGTCTGATAACAGTATTTCTTACTCGTTCTGGGTTTGTTAAGTTGGCAGCTCTCTGGCATCTCATCTCGCAGGTATTGATTTTGCGAAAGTGTGATTTGGATAAAGTCCAAGTTTGAGATTGGTAGCATAGGGTTGGTGTGAATATGCTGTTTATTATCTGTCGTTTTGCGGACATGGGTATAATTGGATGTTTCGGTAAGGGTGATAGTGATGATATAAGCATCATGTAGTAAAATTACCTGAGATCATCAAGTCGCCTTATTGTTTAACGCAGAGGATGCCTCGCGTTAAAAATGCCGCGCAGAGACATGCGCTATATACAGCAGGGAAGAAGAAGGTAGAGGCGAGGAAGACCGCTACGACTGCTGACGCTGTATCTACGAACAGCAGTCCGGCTCCTACACCAGCTGAAGCCGTCCCAGTTGATGAAGAAACCACATCTCACGCCAGCAATAGCCGGGAAGTTCCAACCAGCTCCAAGACGATGCAGCCCAATCTTCCAGTGACCTCCACACAGGAGGAAACAACAGCAACATCTGAGGACTTCACCGGCAGAATACTGCTCAAACAGACAAGCGCGGGTGAAGCTAAACTGTCGGCGCTACCAACGGACAAGATAATCAGTCTGTTGGAAAACGAGCTGGGAAGACACAGCATCAACCAGCTGCGCAAGACACCTGAGGGAGTAGTGGTCTCCCTCAACAAAAACCCAAAGACCACAGCACTTATACAGAAGATCGCACGAGATGAAAAAGCCGACATCAAGCTTCACCACGGCAACTTATTGGAAGTCAGCCGACACAATATGATGAAACGATGGGTCATTAAACGAGTCAAGACCCATCTCACTAACGACCAGATCAGGGAGTTGCTGACAAGAGAGAACCACAAACTCAAGATCACCAGTGCCGAGAGGATCATCGGAAAGAACAACATCCCCTCTACTGTCGTCGTCGTGACATCAGAGGACCGATTGATCCCTCAGTACATCAGATGGGACAAGAGAGACCAAGTTCCAGAGCACTACATACCGAGAGTGCTGCAGTGCTCTAAGTGCCAGAAGTTCTGGCACACCCGTGCCACATGCAAGCGTGATGTGGAGGTGTGTAGGATTTACATATAAGCTACACAAGCTATAGCTTGGGGCCCCCAAGAAAGTGGAAGGGGGGGGGGCCCAAAAAATATTGTCCGAGTGAGCAATTGTCATATATGTATACTTAAATATACTGCAGCATTATTAGTCCTAATGCAGCCTACCACGCATGTCGTAAGAGGCGACTAAGGAGGCTTGATGGTTCCGTCGCCCTGCTACTGAGTAAGTGAGTGGCGTGACACTGTGAGCTGTGAGTTTCGTGTGAAATGCTTTTGAATCTGCCCGAGGTTTTTTGGAACGTGACTGCATGTTCGGAGCGATGGTAGATGGCTATGTCCCAGAGTTGACTGGTTTTTGCCTTATGCAGAAATACGTGGCTGCTGGGCTTCTGGTTGACTGCCACTGCCATCGACGATGAACTGTATTTTCTGGACTGTGTGGGTGAACATCTAGGAAACATCCAGATGGGAAAATGACTGTCGATTCCATCAGAGATGAACTGGGTGTTTCGTTGGGAACTATTGTGTTGACATTCTGGCGGCGGCATTATGCACAGTGTATCTGTGCAGGCTGTTGTTTGTCGAGACTCCTGTCTTTTCCACTTTTCCATATAGTGGGGAGCATTTTGTGTGATATTCACTGGCACAAGAACGGACCATAATGGGGACAACCCGTTGCTATGAGGTTGGAACTACGACTAACTAACTAACTAACTAACTAACTAACTAACTAGTCCCAATGCTGCACGTCTAGTTTAATATAATTCCTTAATCCTTATAACATGTTTCAAGAGATTAGATAATAAGCCTTTGTAAATTGTGCTTTTTAAAAGAACTTTTGTTTCTATTTACCAGAGTTTGCATTTTTAAGTTTGTTATGAATAAAAATGATTTTAAGTTAAAGATTTATTATTTCACTATCAATATACTTCTTAATTGTATTTCAGTTTAACCCTCTAGGTATCCGAAAATCATATTTGTCACTGAAATAGAATATCTGGACTTATAAAGGGCCCCATATTTCAAATAGCTTAGGGCCTTATCAAGTCTAAATCCGGCCCTGTGTAGGTACTGCTCTGGTCCCCATACCTAAGTCAGTGCCAGCATGCAAAGAACGACTCGGATTTCAGGAGGCCTAACACCAACAGGAAATGTGCCAACTGCCTCGGCAACCATGGCGCCAGGTACCTCCGCTGCCCCTGCCACCAAGACAGCAAAGAAGCCTTGAAAATCGCCATCAAGTCTAACCTACCATATAAGGAGGCCAGGAGGCAGTACGAGGCGACCAACCGACTCACCAAAAATGACAAAGCGCAACTGGAAGGCCAACTGAAGGACCTGAGAACGCAGTTCAAAACCATGGAGGAAGGGAAAGTCATGACGCAAGAAACACAGATAACAGCTGCTCAGCGCATCCTGGACGAAACGAAGCAAGTTCAGCAGAAGGTTGAGCAGGATGTCGCACGAATGGCTGTTATACAGGCTGAGACAGAAGAAAGGCTATCAAGCAGGGAGAAAGAAAAGGACAAGAAGCAAGAAACACAGACAACGACCGCTCAGCGCATCCTCGACGAAATGAAGCAAGTTCAGCAGATGATAGCTCAGGATATCGCTCGAATGAATGCTATAAAGGCTGAGACGGATAAACAGCTACTCAAAATACAAGACACTTTTAATGAGATGTTCGACCTGCTCCAGACCAAGACCCAGACAGCCACACCCGAACCAGAGGATACAAGGGCACAAACAGAAGAAGAAGCAACGGAGGAAGGACGGTATCGCTCACCACCAAGATCCGACTGGCGAACGCCGAGAAGATGCGAAGGCAGCTCACGACGAGGAAATAGGAGGAACATCAGGAGAGACGACAACTGGTAAAACTCCCTGAAGGAAAACAGCACCATATGACGGGGTGGGTACCCATTTACGCCAGGCCTCAACAAGTACGCGACTCTGTCCAGACATGAAAAACCTCATCTAGAAAGTAACGAACGCAATCAACCCATCAGAAGCCGGGAAGCTGACAACAAGCAGCCCAAAGTACGAAAGACAAACTTCAAGCTACACCATAGACACCCTACATAGCCAAGTCGAAACCCGGAGGCTGAAAGGGGGTACTCGTACCAAAATTGGAATCGGAATGGAATTACCTGGCTATATTAGTGTCCTGAGTAGTGTAAGTGGGGCTAAAGCACGCGAATTTGTGGAGGTGGAGTTTTATAGATACCTCCACAAAGGGCGATAACTCTTCAGGTATTTTAAGTAGGCGGTCAGGGGCGTGGTCTAGTGACTCATCAGAGGTGGCGTGGTCTAGTGACTCATCAGCGGTGTTGTTGTGTGGTCAGAGGTGGTGGTCAAGTAATTATAGGGTACGACATAAAAATACGACATAAAACATCAATAAAGAAAACGAACAAAAAGGTAACATTTTCACACGCATTTTATTGGTAGACAACATCTATTCGGTTACAACATCTAAAGCTTGCGTCGTTTACGTCCCAAAGCGATCAGCGGGATTTGATTACTGTAGAAAGCTGTCTGGTCATTCAGTGGCATGTCTTGACTGTAGTCATAGGTAATCGGTTCAGGTACGTCTGGGTTGTAGGTAGACTGGTCTTGATAAAACGTCACGGGGTCTTGAGTGTAGGTAGACTGGTCTTTACTAGACACCTCGGGTGGTTGGTAAGTTAGTTTATCGAAATCCGCTAGAATGTCATCCTTCATTGATAGGAGAGACTCAAACTCTGCTCTCGTGAGTGTAATTCCCACCTTGGTCGGATACTTGAGCTCAGAGACACCGAAATACTTGCGTAAATGTACGGTCGTAGTGCCTCGGTATTGAGAAACTGTCGCCGCTTTCAAACTGTTGGCTAGTGGTCTGGGCATTTCATCAGTTCTTGACATGAATATCCAGGTAGCTGTAGACATCTTGAGCGTGGCGGGCACGAAACACGAATGTGGCCAGTTCGTCTCGTTTTATAGGACATAGTTTTATCGATTGATTTTAAACGTGTCTGGACTTGTCTTTTTCAACCACGGGCTAACCAATCGAAACACGAGGCGGTCATTCACGTGTTGTCTGTGACCAAACGGCTGCAGGATACGTGACAGGCTCGCGCCACGGCATTTCATCACCAGAAAATACAGCCCGCAAGTGGCGTTATTGATGTCTTGTAACATACGGGTATTGTACATAGGTGCTTGGTCCGAGTTACGTCGTATGAAACGGATAATGTCGGCATGTAATGGCGGCAAGCCAAACGAATCGAAATATTCAAACTGACCTAGGCCATCGAAATATAGGGCGATCCAATGTGACCCAGAGTAAGCACTGGTGTCGGTATTGACAATAAAAGCCGCTGGTTGTGTTCTATCAATGTGTCTAGGCAACTGATCTCTAGCGCATACGTTGACTAGCGAAAGTCGTCGAACAAACGGGTCAGACATGAGTAACTGTCTTAGGTGGTGGGTATCCATTATGCTACGTAATCGGTTAGCACTTGCCTCGTCTTGGAAATTTCTAGAACCGAGTCGAGTTCCGCGTATATGATGACTTGTAGAGGTGCATCCGTTATAACGGCAAACTTAAGTTCCAGTGACAGTAGACCGGATTTGGCCAGTTCAAACTGCTCCCCGTCTAATATACTGGGAGTCAGATCAAAAGCGTAGAGAGTGAACCCTTGACTGAAACTTTCAAAATTGATACCATTCCCGACATCCTTACCGGTCAGACCGAGGGCCAAATTGGTACCATGGAAAGCTCGCGCATACTGACCTGTGGTATAATTCATGGTTAAGGGTTTGCCTGTGACACTACACCCATCTACCATCAAACTCAAATAGTTTAACTGATAATGATTGAATATGAAGGGGTTCGTGTGTACCTCGCCGTTGAAACACGACGCATTCACTAAGCCGATCACCACCCGGGTCGGCGTCTGGCTGAGGAAGAGGTTATCTTGCGTGTGGGAAAACATACCTTTCGGGATAGAAAAGGTTTTTACCACTACCCTTTTAATGGGATACTTGGCATTGGCTCTCAATAAGGCTTTTTCATGAGCCAGAGAGATAGCTGGATTTAACTTAGCTTTCCTCACCAAGAGGGTGGCATGAGTAATGACACTTGTAACCACCGTTTACATCCGTGGCAATCAAATTAAAGACAGATTTTGAGGGGGTTAGTTTGATTTTGATATCGGCCCCATTCAGCATGTACCTGTCCTGATTGAAAATATCGGAATGTAGACGGCCCATCATATCCATCGCCACACTATAGCCGGCTAAAGATCGTCTTTTGGCTAGACCTTTATTGGTTTCACCCTTCGTGTCTGTCATATACAAAGGAGTATCTGGGTAGTATAGTGCTGACGTCAGATGACTCTTTTTGGCCTCTTCACCATAATTCAGAAGAGCTTCCAAGTAGGCCCGGTACGGATACGAATTTTCACTCGGTGAAATAAGAGTGTCATTCAAAGACACGTCTACTTGAGAAAACAAACTATGCAAAAAAATAATTTATGGGACCGACTTCGGCGGTGTTCGGTAGGTCGTCGCCATTGGGAAGTGTATCTTTGGCTCTCACATGCAGAAAAGTATTAAATAAATCTATATAATCCTCTCCCACGCCAGAGATGGAGAACTCGATGGGTGCCCCATAGGCTAATGTGGCCAACGGATGAATCTCCACAAACTATCCTTCTTCCACGGCCGTGTGGGTAGGTGGCACGCTAAACAAATCCAGACCAGAATGTAGGCACTCACACGACTTGGGATGTATTAACGCCATTACGAGAAAATATCCGAATGTCCCCGCTGGTGTTGTTGGTTCTTATGAGCCGATCGCTTTCTGCCGGCTGGTTTTATTCTTTTACTGGGCTGACCGGGCGGGGCGGCTCGTTTTCGTTTCCTGACGCCGCTACCTGATTGGCTGATATGTTGAGCAGCGCCCTAGAGCAGTCGTTGACCGGCGTCCCTGGCGTGTTCTTTGAAGGACTCGCCGACATTCCGACCGGCTAGGGCGTCTTGAGCCACCTGCAAACCCGTACCCAACCCTTCCCGTAAAAGGGCTTTGCCACCAGTCTTCAACCAAGGAAGAATTGTTCGACCAAGGCCACTAAAGAAACTACCAATTCCATGACCTCGCTGACTCAGACCACCCACAAAAACGGGTAGACCGCTGCCGGCTAGATTACAGAAATATTCCTCGTATAGTTTGGGATTACGTCGGATTGGCACGTGTCTAACCATGGTTAAACCACCTCAAAACGTTTGTTGGTTCGAAAATGCAGCGTCACTACCGATGTCCCACCTGTGAATGGGATAGGTTTCCCCCGTTCGTCGGTTATAAGAGGCTCAAACGTGTCAAAGGAGAACCGACAGAGTGGAACGTAATGTGGTTTATCGTACATCCTAAATACAGAGGTGGTGGATCTGTCTAGGACAGGTAGAGTCCGTAGTAATGATACCATCACAGCGCCGACCACACGCGAGGTGACAATGTCGGAATAGATATTTTGCGTACCCTGGTCCAAATCTACTTCACCCACGCCGGAAAGAACGGACTCAGTCTCGCTGACGCGGGTCGAGGGGAATTGTAAAATATCCGCCAACTAAGTCTAATTTCAGCACCCTGTTCGTATATTTGGAAACGAGCCTTATTCGATGGGCACATAAAAACACATTTTAGTCTATTCGAGCTCTGAGAGTTTCCGGGCTCGAAAATGTAAAGTTAGCACTGAAGTCCCATCGTTGAGTGGTATCGTTTTTCCCGTCTCCGTAGTTAAAAGTATTTCCACCGTGTCGAAGGAGAATCGACTTAACTGGACGTAGTGTGGTTTGTCGTAGACACGATACACTGACGGCAACAACCGATCCAATATAGGGACAGTCCTTAGTAAAGGAACCATGGCGTCTCCAACTGGTCTGGCAGCTACGAGATCAGAATAGACGTAGATATTTTTAACGACGCTATCCATCTCCAATTCCACATTACCGTATAATAAGCCATTGTCGTCTGATAGAGTTGAGGTTGGAAAACCCAACATGTTTTTCAACCTCTCACTAATTTTAACGTGGGCGCCTTTTTCAAATAGTTTCATTCCGACTTTGTTCCAAGGTGTACGTAGCGTGAATTTGATGTTTACTTTCTCGTCTACTTGGGTTTCGACACACAACTTATTCAGCTCCTCGATGAAAGCTTCTGGGGTGCTGAACGGACCCGGTGGACATTCAAGGGTTACAGGTTCCAGACCACTACCTTTGGGCGGAAAGTACTGGATCCAAATTTCCCCCGGCAAACCGTTGAAATACGTATTGGGGAATTGAATTTCGGCCAGACCCACTTCGTATTGTTGACTCACCTCAATAGTCTGCGGCAACTTGACGAAAAAGTGACCTGGGTGGTTGTTCGGGAACACTTCCGGCGCCGTATTACTCGGTAAAACCAAATAGAAACTCATTGTTTATCTAGCTTAGGGTTAGCTAGCATATAACCCAAACAACTACTCATTAGAGCGACCCACAGTTTGCCTTCTGCTGCGTCTGCGCTGCCTTGAGTCAGATTGAATAGTGACACAGCAATTACGCTATATATAACGAGGGTTTGGCAGATGAATACAATCTCTGGCCGCGGCACTCGTTGTCCAAAAAACGACCAGAACGAAGTTCTTTCCCCGTCCCTAGTCTGTGGCCGCAACACCATAGTTTCCAGGTTGTCTTCGGCCATACCACTAGTCTCCATAGCTGGCTAGTTGCGTGTCGGCTATCCAGCTGTTGAATGAATTGGGATAACCAAACCACTTGACTAAATACTCTTTACCACTACCTGTCCGTCGCCTTTCTTGTAAGATTGTTTCGATACGATAAATTTCTTTATCACCCACCAACTGTATTTCTTCTCGGTAGAATGACCCTTTAAGTTCCTCCCCTGAATCGTCTTTTAGCACATACGTCACCGGACTTGTCTGGTTTATACGACTAACGGTAAACAGTTCTTCTGTCCAACCCGACATATAACCTTTTTTAAAAGGTTGTTGGCTTTGAGCTAACCTGACACGGTCGCCGGCTGTGAAATACACTTTTCTTGATGCGTCTGTTTTACGGTATAAATTATTCCACACTTCTTCTTGATTAGTGTTGTTAACTTGCGCGGGTGCCATGCGAATGCTCCGGTGATACGAACCATTATAGTTTTGGATCAATTTATCTATCACGTCGACGTAGCGTAGTGTATTGGTCTTGGTGAAATAACGCCACATTTTTTCTTTAAGAGTTCGGTTGAATCTTTCTACCACGGCGGCTTTCACATCTTCGTTCTCAGTGGTAAATAAATGCACGCCTCGGTCAGTCAGAAATTTTAAGAAAGTTCGATTGACGAATTCCGAACCTTTGACAGTCTGAAAGTTTATCGGTTGGCCCTCTTCAAATATTTTACTCACGACCGCCACTAGTTCTTTCCCCGTTTTCTTCTGGATCGGGATGGCCCAGGCATATTTACTAAACACATCGATACACGTCACTAGGTAGGCCATACCGTCATTATACCTTCGTAATTTTTGCATATCTATCAAGTCGGCTTGAAACTGTTGATTTATACCCCCGGTTATGGTCTGACGTCTCTGGAACCGACGACGAATCGGTTTATGTAGAGTATAGGTATCCTGATGACGTAACCATTTCTGAAGGGTTTTAGCTGGAAGTTTGTTATTTCGATGTAAAGCGACAGCACCACCATAGGCCCCCGGTTTATCTGGGTCATAGTAATATTTTCTTAATTTCGCGGCCATTTTTCCCATCGGGGTGTAGGTATCTTCTTCTTCTTCTTTTTCTTCCGCAGTTTATAACCCGGTGTAGCCAGAAGTGTTTCTGACGGGGTTTTGGGTTCGTCTACCTTCGGTGTTAGCTGAGCAGGCGGTGTCTCGACTACTGGTACCGGTAAGGCGCTGACTTCGGGTTTTTGTTCCTTGATATCCACCAGACCTAATGATTTGTGCCTATGCTGCTCGAGGCGATTCAGATACCGCTGCAAGGTTTGTTGATATAGTCTGGCTTTGTCACGGGGTGGTAGATCTTCTGTTGCCAAGACTTGTTGCATCTGATTATCCAAGTCTTGTAGGCTATCGGTTAGTGTGTCGGGTGGTACGTAGGGTTTTTCCAACATCCGAGGATCGACCAGGATCATTTTCTTCATTATAAACCCACAATACCTTTCAATACGTTAAGGATGGGCCCGAGCAGGGCGCCGATGAATCCACCCTTTTGCAAGATCTGTTTCCGTTTCTTGAGCGATAGTTTCTTACGAGTGAGCGCTCTCAGACTGTTTTTGTGTCGTTGTAGCCGGCGCTTCTGAGCGGGTGTGAGGGGGACATTACCTTTTAATACATTGTGACAGCACTCACATATTGAATGGACGAGGTCTGGGGAAGCTGTTTTAATAACAGCTTTTACGGCAGGTGGCTTGGCTTCACCCACATACCGCAACATGGATTCGTTGCGTTTAAGTTGACTAGACATGTTATTTAGGCACGTAGACGACTTGTCTTTGGTCGGGAAATATATGACTTCGTAGACGGAGTTGATCCGGTGTTTCCTGGCGAAGGTCGAATAACAAATACCCGTGTGGAGCCGATGTAGCGTCCTTAAAACTCTCTTGGACATATGACACCCGCCCTGGAAAAATTTGTTTTCCCAAATTATTAACTTGTGTACCGTCTCGAGGGTTCTTAAATACTACTAGGTAATGCGAATTCAGACTGATGGTTCTTTGTTCTTTATTCTTACCAAAAAGGTTCTGTACAATATACATGACGCTGAGGTTGCGATGATGACTGCCCTTAGTAAATAGTTTAGTCACCGTATCATCTGTCTCGGACATTAGGTCATCTATTACCACTAGCCGACGTCCTATCCCCAGTCCACTGTTCCATATCAGGCAGCCCTTCATTAAACTGCACTCCTTTCATATTCTCGTACATGGATTGCCATTCCCCATAGCACCATATAACCTCCTCTGGAATCGGGTCTACCATGGCTGGTAGATGGGTCAGGAAGCGCTGTACAAAGACGGTTTTACCACTCCCTGTCGGTCCAGCAATTAAACAAGTAAAAGGATGTTTCCAGCGAGGATCCATGGCCACTAAATGACGCACACACATACATTCCCCCACCCATCCAACACATCCCTACACCTACACATCTCCCCACCCGCACACACCTCTCACCCACCACACATCCCATCCACCCACACCTCAAGCACACATACATTCCCCAACCCACACATCCCCCACCCACACACATCCACCCACCTACAAACATCTCCCCACCCACTCACATATCCTCTACCTGTCCCATTACCCACCAACAATCACTCACCCACATATTATCTTCCTCCACCCACACACCTCCAACCACCCAGCCAAACACACATTCCTCAGCCAAACATCCCCCACGCACACACACATCTCCCCGCCAACTCACATATCCCGCACCTACCCACACACAAATTCTGCACCCACCCACATAATCTCCCATCTCCCCCAGCCCACTCACAGATGTCCGAGCCCACCCCTACAAACATCCCCCACCATCTCCTAACCTACACACACTCACCCACCCACATATCCTCTTACCCACCCACACATCCTCTACCCACCCATCCCCCAACCAAACATCCCTTAACCACACACCCTTACTCATATACAATCACCCACCCACACATCCTCTACCCAACCACACATCCTCCACCCACCCATCCCCCAGCCACACATCCCTTAACCACACACACCTACCCATATACACACACATCCCCACCCACACAAAATCTCCCCACCCATAAACACATCCCTCACACACATCCCCACCCATCAACACATCCCCCATTCACAAACACACACCTCCCATCCACGCACACACAACCCACACACACATCCCCAACACATACACTCATCCCCTCACACATCCCTAGACACGTACTTATCACTCAACCACTAACACCCACACATCCCTCACCCACTCATCAACACATACATCTCCTATCTACCCACCCACCCTCACACACCCCAACCACCCATCTAAACACACATCCCCCACCCTCACACACATCTTTCACCCACCCGCACACCCAACCACACCCCCACCCACCCACACACACATCCTTTATCCACACCCAGCTCCCCTCCCACACAACACCACACCCACACATATCCCAAAGACACATCCCTCACCCATACACACATCTCCTACCCATCCACACATCCCCCAAATACAACCACCCTCACTACCCACAAATACATCCTCCATCCAGCCAGACATATCCCCCACCCACACACACATCCCCAAAGAGATAGATAGAGAGAGAGAGAGAGAGAGAGAGAGAGAGAGAGAGAGAGAGAGAGAGAGAGAGAGAGAGAGAGAGAGAGACCGCATAGAGGTGATAGAGATATAGCACAACGTTGACTGCGCACGGGCCATAGAAGAAGAGGGGGATAAGAAGACAAAGATAATTTCATCTTATCTCCACTGCTAACAAGAAAAGAAAAGGTTTAAGACAGAAGAAATTTAATTCCTTGCACAGGGAATCAGAATATATTTTTACTGCTTCCTTTTAATAGAATGCAGTGTAGAGCTGCACCGGACTTAAAGAAGAAAAACAATGTACTAACACAAGCTGAACAACAGATACTAAACTACAAAGGCTGAACAAAACATCAATAACATAAATGAAACTTTTATTATCCAAGTAAAACATACAGTGGTAAAGGCAACTGCAACATGACAACAATTCAATACTTCAAGCCAACAAGATCATGGCCATACAAGAAAAACATAAAGACTGGGAACATAAAGCAGACAAGATAATAGACAAGAATTATACGGTTCAGGAGCGCTATACGTATCATCGGAACACAAGATACAACAGTACAGCTGATCACGGCTCACATCTGAGATCACTGATGGCATTTACCCCTATCTTCTCTAGAACCCTTGTGACCAGACCAACTGCACCGATGCACCCAGCATCACGGACAGATAACACATCCCTCAACCCAACAAAACATGCACATAGGCTTGGTTCGTATGTAACAGAAATACGACCCTAACAATGGGAGCATAAACAGAGGTGTGAGTGACCTAACATCGACATGGACCAAACCCGAGGCCTGCGTCTATCTAACATCTGTGTCTAAAGGCCACTCTCTGTAATTGAAAAGATACAACATCTGATTAATAATGCGAATGCCCTAATAAATAACATCCATGATTAGATGCAATGACAAAATAGGTAACCCCTTGACTAAGCATATGCATGATCATCCCTCACAATATCAGTGATCTTTTATCACAATATGGGTGATTATCCTTCAAAATATCAGTGATCTTCCATCACAACATGAGTACTCGTCTTCACAATATCATGGGTAATCATCTTTCACAATATCATGGGTAATCATCGTTCCCAACATCATTGGCTGATAGCTGTGGGACATGCCTCCCACAAAACATAAACACCCTGATATATGTGACAGCCAGGACATTTTAGCCACAGGGCAACACATAACACCATCAGTCACATACTGTATACACTGCCTCAACAGGGCAACATTGTTTGAAGCTGAACATATAATACGTACATAGCGCCTTTCGTACAAGTGTCAATCAAGTATGGACGACACACAGCAGCTGTAATTTAATGCACAACACTATCAACTATCATACAACAAGATGGAACACAGATACTGAACACAAATCAGAAATTTATAATGCATTGTCAAAATAAAACCCCCACAATATAATCTTTTGCAGAGCATACATTCACAATGAATAGGGCACAGGCTCAGTGAGCAGCACATGTAACACCCTGTATATTAATATTATTATTACTATATTCAATGTCCTGCCGTTTTCCCCATATCAGCTTGAGGCTATACCACTGAATTCTCCCAAACTTGCGCTACACAGCCTTCCACAGTATCGACACCCCAATTGAAATGCTGTAAACATACATTAGTTCTTCATCATTATCACTGTTATAATTTATAATCATAACTATTATAATCAGGCGTGTGCATGGGATGGTGCCCATAAGTACAGCATCTGACATGGTATCTTTACCACTGCCAGTATTGTGCAGCTCCAACAATGATCCCTCCTATTTGTATGAGGATATCGGAGTCAGCGAGTTTGTCACCTTGACTCCGCCCTCACCAACAGCACAAATACCTCATTTTAATCGGCTCTAGGCGAACACAGCTAGCCATTATTTACTACATAACACAATAATTACCTTCTAATATTTAAATGCTATTAGAACCATGAAATATCGACTTCCGGGCACTTTCTCCATGCCTTTTCCTGACACCCCGACCTTGTCCTACTTCACCTGAGTATCGCCAATTTGTGATTATATCAGCCAGCTCGCTCCCTTCATCACGGGAGGGTTACACTTTATTTGGTCATCCCAATGCTGGTGATATTGCCCGTTCAGGATCTCGAGTTGGGGACCAATACAGACACACATATTCTATTTAAACTATGTAAGTTCATTCAAAACTCACCCCGCAGCAGATAATCATCAATCCGCAATCAATATCCTCTTGGATCTTTTGAATCTTCCCAGGGCCTAACTGCCCTCTCAGCTGCGGTCTGTAAACACAGAGGCCATGCTCGGCCGTGTATGGGACATGTTCGTTCAACTGCTTTGGGTGGTGGCTCGGAGGGATGAGTTCAAACCCTCTGCTGAAAATTAGACATGAACAGCTCTTCGGTCACAGTTGTTTTCAAGGCCAAAGAGTCGGGAACGTGGAGTGACAGGGCTCTTATAGGCACGCCAACATAATATCCCAGATTCCTATGCGTTTTATCAAAGCATCATGGGATATGTCACACCACCATCACCTAGAGCCGAACCAATCTGCATCATATAGACACACACACGCACATACACACATACACGAGCACACACACACATACACACACACACGCACATATACACACGGCCAGGGATGTCAATGTATTCAGAGTTAAACACGTGGCTACATACTCCAAACTCCATGACATATCAGTGATTATGCTGCCAAGCCTGTATTGCTTTAGATCAGTTGGCACTGGATTGTGATCAGTTCAAACCAGCCGCTTTAGCGTCCCTAGCAATGTTACGTTGACTATGTGTACGAGACTGGGTGCAACCCTCAGGCTTGTCAACCATAGCAAGGGGGGTTTGATCTTAGGCCCACCGGACCATCTGGCGACTACGCTAATCACTGTGCTTTAGTGGTTCCTAAGAACAGTATACAGTGCAAACCGCTTAAAGCGATCTCAGATGTGGCGAATTTCTGTTGTGAAGAACGATATTGTATTCTACGTTGTAAATGCACTAGTATTTGCTCAAACTCTTATAAGAGGAATTTCTGATAAGAAGAACTATTTCTTGGGTCCGAGGTGAGTTTGCCTTATCAGGTCTGCACTGCATTCAGTTAAAGGTAGTTTAAGTGTTTACAGGTCTTAAGACTTGAGGCGCTAGACCCAGATCTGTAAAAACCAACAGGAACTGGGTCGATGATTTGGTCAGAGACTAGCCCCTTTACTTCCACATATATTTTCTGGTACACATTTAGAGATCTGACGACCTTGGAAGCCGGGTTAGAGCTGTGACGACCTGAGAAGACGGGTCAGAGCTGTGAAGATGGGTCAGAGCTGTGGCGACCTGTGAAGACGGGTCAGAGCTGTGACGACCTGGGAAGCCGTGTCAGAGCTGTGACGACCTGTGAAGACGGATCAGAGCTGTGACAACCTGGGAAGCCGGGTTAGAGCTGTGACGACCTGAGAAGCCGGGTCAGAGCTGTGACGACCTGGGAAGACGGATCAGAGCTGTGACAACCTGGGAAGCCGGGTCAGAGCTGTGACGACCTGGGAAGCCGGGTCAGAGCTGTGACGACCTGGGAAGCCGGGTCAAAGCTGTGACGACCTGGGAAGCCGGGTCAGAGCTGTGACGACATGGGAAGCCGGGTTAAAGCTGTGACGACCTGGGAAGCCGGGTCAGAGCTGTGACGACCTGGGAAGCCGGGTCAGAGCTGTGACGACCTGGGAAGCCGGGTTAAAGCTGTGACGACCTGGGAAGCCGGGTCAGAGCTGTGACGACATGGGAAGCCGGGTTAAAGCTGTGACGACCTGGGAAGCCGGGTTAAAGCCGTGACGACCTGGGAAGCCGGGTTAAAGCCGTGACGACCTGGGAAGCCGGGTCAGAGCTGTGACGACCTGGGAAGCCAGAGATTCGGTATGCTGATGATACAGTATTGCTATCCACAGTACATAATAGTATAGAAAACCTAATAACCTCAGCTCAATTGAATAGTGAAAATCACAACTTATATCTTAACATAGCAAAAATAAAGATAACGCGTACAGATAAAACTACTATGGAGAAAGACATATATCTTAATGAGGAAAAATTGGAGGTGGTGGAAAATTTCGAAAATCTTGGGTCATTGATTACCATCAATGGTGACACAATGAAATAAATTAAAAGATGAATATCTATTGCTCTTCAAAGACTAAAACAACTGAATATATTGTAGAGTGGGACAGATATAACTATAAAAATTAGATTTTTAAGAGCATGCATCTTTCAAATTGCAACACACGTCTGTGAGACCTGGACACTTAATAAACAAGCTGAACGGTGCATAAATGCCTTTGAAAATAAATGTTAAAGACGAGCTCTAAGAATATCTTGGATAAAGAAAAGAACAAATTGCATCCATACTTCAAGAGCTGAATATTGAAGAAGGTTGGCTATTAAAAACGATAAAACAAAGAAAATTGAAATATTCAGGTCAATTGAAACGTCATGAAAGTTTGGAGAGAACAATAATGAAGGGGTGTATGCCTGGGAAGAGAGGAAGAGGAAGCCAAAGAGAAGATGGGCAGGATGTGGCGGATGAACTCCAGATGGGTGTATAAGACGCGGGACAACTTGCTTATGACCGGAAGATTGTTATGCGAGCGAGTTTCTGCAAAAGAAATGCTACTGATTGAAAACCAAATTTAGAGGGAGGTAACGACTCAATGCTTCCATATTAGTATAAAAACGTTAATTACTTCCCTTGACTGAAATAAACACATCTAGGGAAACCGTTCCAATCGACCGCTAACTTAATGTCCATTTATGTAATCGTCTTAGTGGCCTCAACGGTTCTCCCCATTTATAACTTAATGTGAGAAATACAGTAACATATATTGAAATGACTTAATGTGAGAAATACAGTAACATATATTGATTGACTTAATGTGAGAAATACAGTAACATATATTAAAATGACTTAATGTGAGAAATACAGTAACATTTGTTGATTGACTTAATGTGAGATATACAGTAACATATATTGATCGACTTAATGTGAGAAATACAGTAACATATATTGATCGACTTAATGTGAGAAATACAGTAACATATATTGATCGACTTAATGTGAGAAATACAGTAACATATATTGAAATGACTTAATGTGAGAAATACAGTAACATATATTGATCGACTTAATGTGAGAAATACAGTAACATATATTGAAATGACTTAATGTGAGATATACAGTAACATATATTGATCGACTTAATGTGAGAAATACAGTAACATATATTGAAATGACTTAATGTGAGAAATACAGTAACATGATTAATTGATTGATTGATCTAGGAATCGACATCACAGCATTCGGGACATTCCCATAAGCGTTCCGTCTCCATCCTCAGCAACCAGCGAAGAGTTCCAACACTAATAGTTCCAGTAGCAATCTGATTATATGTCCGTCTCGCCTTTCCTCTGAGCGTCGAGCGTCGGCCAGATCCTCTCGTCACTCCTCGCTGCCTCATTATAACCAGACTATGGTGATCCATTTGCTCCTCCGAGGTGTACACGTGCTCCCACAAGGCCGCAACCACGTCTGCCTTGTCATGCATCAATACTCCACCAAGTTCTGCCGAGCCAGCCAATCTGTCCGCCTGTTCATTCCCCCGCACACCGGCATGCCCAGGAGAAAAGATCCAGGTGATGCTTGCTACCTGTGACCTCCGAAGCGAAGCAAGCCACTCTGCACGAAGCTTGCCTGTTCTCACCCTTCTCAGCATGCTTTCTGAGTCAGTTACAATCACAATATGTGTATGTATCGTGTTTTCTATCCAGCGGAAAGCTGCACTGATCGCCTCCACCTCCATTCTTAAGCTAGATGTAGTGTCATCATACGCCAGGCTCTCCTGCACCAAACGCCGACCATTAGTTTTTGCCAAGAACCCCCAGGCACTTCTCCTACCTCTCAACACCGACCCATCTGTGTAGATCAGTGTTTCCCAACGTGGGGCCCACGCTCCACAGGGGGGCAATTTGACTGTTAAGGGGGGCAATTCGAAAATGGAAGAAATCGGCTGGATATAACAAAACGGGGAGACTTGAGACTGAAGTTAACTAAATTGGAACCTGACATAAAATCTCTTATAGCAAGCATCAAGCGCAAGGATCTCACTAAATTTAAATAATTAATAATAATTAAAATAATATCGAAAAATCTTTCATTAAAATTATTGTGTACTTGAATTTCAGTTTTCTATTATATGTTTTAAAAATTTACTTACTGTGTTTGCTCAATAATTTCCTAGAGATTATCGGTCCTTTGGCTAGGCTCGGGTGCATTTGCTGCCCCCCCCCCCCCCCCCCAGTAGTGCGCCTGGTCTGGTCGGGGGCTGGGATGATCAAATAAAAACCCATCACATAGCTTCACCTTAGATGTGGGTCTGGTGGACCACTGTGGGCAATAGCTCACAGTGAGACTAAGGGTCCACACACAATAAGGGGGAGGCGGGGAAACCAGCTTGTCTGGGGTAACCGCCAAACACCCCCCCCCCCCCCCCCCCCTCAAAAAAAAAATGTCACCCTGGGAACCGTGAGCCCTTCTTCAAAAAACATGTCAAGTTTCTTTAATGAACATTTCAATTTTTGAATATTAAAAATGATGCATATGTCGGGGTGGAGGGGCATAAGAATTTTAGAAAGGCTTAGGTGGGGCATAAAACAAAAAAGGTTGGGAAACACTGGCTTAGAGGCTTCCAACCACATTCCAATTCCAATTCCAATTTTCGAGAAAAAAAAATTCCAAATTCGGTTTCCGTTTTCGTTTCCGTTCCTAGTTACGAATGGTCCCGTTCAACCGCCTATATCGGCTTGGTTGTAGTTGGGTCCTTTATTGTGTGGCTTGTTTTGATTCGTTCGTAGATCGGGCTGCTTGTTTTCAGCTTCCTGGTTTCTGGTTGGCTGATTTTGTTCGTTCCTGTCATGATGAATTGTTACATGTCTGGGCAGAGTCGCGCACTTGTTGAGGCCTGGAGTTATTGTGTACCCACCCCGTCATATGGTGCTGTTTCCTTCAGGGAGTCTACCAATCGTCGTTCCACCTGTGGTTCCTCCTCCTTCCCCGTCTTGGGTTGTCTTCGAACCTTCCCGTTCGTCTGTCGTCTCGATGGTTCGATCTTGGTGTGGAGCGATTCGCAAGTGCCCTACAGAATTGGTCTTGGTCTGGGTAGCCGTTCTCATCCAGTTCGATTTCAATTTCTTCTTCTTGTGCTTCGTCTTCTGTTTGGATCTTTGCATCTTCTGGTTCTTTCTGTGACTTGAGTAGTTCTATCTGGTCTCTTTCTTCCTGGATTTGTTTCAGCGTTTCTTCTGTTTTTGCTCTTTCTTCTTGAATTTTCGATAGAGTTTCGTCAGTTTCAGCTTTTATGGCGGCCATTCGAGCGACATCCTGCTCTATCTTCTGCTGGACTTGCTTCAGTTCGTCCAGGATGCGCTGAACGGCCGTTATCTGGGTTTCTTGCGTCTTGTCTTTATCTTTTTCCATGCTTTTGAACTGTGTTTTCAGGTCCTTCAGTTGGCCTTCCAGTTGTGCTTTGTCGCTTTTGGATAGTCGGTTGGTCGCCTCGTACTGCCTCCTGGCCTCATTATATGGCAGGTTAGACTTGATGGCGATTTTTATAGCTTCTTTGCTGTCTTGGTGGCAGGAGCAGCCGAGGTACCTGGCGCCGTGGTTGCCGAGGCAGTTGGCGCACTTTCTGTTGGTGTTAGGCCTCCTGAAGTCCTAGTCGTTCTTTTTGGTCTCGTCTAACCTTGCTTCCTCAGCGGTGGTTATTTTGAGAGCCGTGGTTTTTGTGCGTTCATTCACCCTGATTCTTGTCTTGTGCGCTCTTACGAGTGAGTCCTTTCTCGGACTGGTTATTTTCAGCAGTTTTATGTTTCTAAATCAAATACGCCTTATTTGGATTTTAGACTGCTATCCTCAGTCTGCCTGCAGAGAAGCAGATTGTGTGTGTGTCTCTTGGTCTTGTCGCTATAACAAGACCTGCTAGACATGCAGTTGTGCATTCCTTCGGCAGAGCTCTTGGGGTCATTGGGACACACAAGCCCCCCCCCCCTCCCTCCACTCCCCTCACCACCACCACGGCAAGGTGGCTTATTCTAGAGTGAGCACGTTGCGGACCTGATCTTATTTATACCATACCGGCATCTTCTAGAGTGAGCAAGTTGCGAAGATGATCTTTTTTATGCCTCAACGGTTTCTTCAAGATTGAGCAGGTTGCACAGATGGTCTTTTGTATGCCTCAACTGCTTCTTCTAGAGTGAGCACGTTGCGCAAATGATCTTATTTCTTCCTCAACGGCTTCTTATAAAGTGAGCAGGTTGTGCAAATGATCTTAGTTATGCCTCAACGGCTTCTTCTAGCGTGAGCACGTTGTGCAACTTATCTTATTTCTGCCCCAACGTCTTCTGCTAAAATGAGCACGTTGCGCAACTAATATTATGTATGCCTCAACGGCTTCGTTTAGAGTGAATACGTTGTGCAACTTATCTTATTTATGCCTCAACTGCTTCTTCTATAGTGAGCACGTTGCATATATGACCTTATTTATGCCTCAAAAGCTTCTTATAGACTGAGCATGCTGCGCAACTTATCAAATGTATGCCTTAACGGCTTCTTCTAAAGTGAATGAATGAATCACCAAAAAAGATTGTGAGCTTTACTAAAATACGATTACAAGAAACAAATTGGACGTTGCGGCTAAAGCCTTCGTTAGCACAGAACAAACAACACAAACCGACACAAACTACATGGAACACACTACATGACAATATTAAGGATACGTTTTCTGGATCTGTATAGTAGCTTGTATTGACTGACGACTGACACGCGTTAGGCGGCTATCATTGGATTGTATGGACCGGATGCATGATCAACGGGTCAAAGGCCAATACCGTCAGAAGCTAAGGAATTGGCTAAACAACACGCCGGGAAGGGGTTAGTAGTTATGTTGGGAACTCATCCACACAATTCCACATCCAAGATGTCTGCCGATAGTTTTATGAAGGTTTTTTTTTGGGGGGGGGGGGGGAATTGCCGACTGGGTGAAATTTTTTTTGGTGGGAACGGGTCTATTTTTTAGACGGGTGATGGCGGGTAAGTTTCTGTGAAAGTAATTAAGGTAAAAGTATTCGTGTCTATGTTGGTTGTTGGGATGTCTGTAAAAGTAATTACTGGAAATAGAAAGAGAGGGTGTGAGCACGGATGAAGGGGTGTGAAGGGGAAAGTTATATATTTTGGTTAGAAAGGAGTATATGAATGTGGTGAGTGAAAGATAAACGAGGAGAGTGTATATGGTGAAATAAGACAGTAGTGATTAGGTGGGGCTGGTGGGGTAGAGGTGTAATGAAAGCGAGGGATCCAACCACATATACGGTCGTAGTAATTCTTGATGGTTGATGTGAGAATGTAGAAGTAATTAAGGAAGAGTGGGGTGTTCGTGTCGGTATCAAGTGTGTGATGGTAAGTGTGATAGTAAGTGAAAGGGTGGCTTCTTCACCGAAAATCTTATAAAGTAATAATGGATATGGTGGTAAGGGGTATTAGTGGTCGATATAGCGATGGTTATAAATATAATAAGAGGGTATAATCTGAAAAAACTAAGAGTCTGGGCTTAGTAATATAGTGAGGGGGGTCGTAGTTCTGAGTGGTTGATGTCGATCGGGCCCGCAGATCACTGAAGAGGACTATCACCCCGTGTCAATACGGTTCCAGGTGCTTGGACTGTTCCTCTAGGCAATATATCAGCGTAATCGTCTACACGAGCCTCCTTGTCTATAACAAATACATAAACACATACAACCACAAAGACAACCATACAAGTATACACCACAAAGACATCAACCATACAATCAGGACCACCTATACTTCTAGATTCAGACACACAAGTATAACGAAACAGACATCCATACAAAAACACAACGATAGTCAAATACAAGCGCGCACACAAGTATACAAAAACGAGGGTCACACAAACTAACATACCGGAACATGAAAGAGCGTTAATATTTATCAGGAGACCGGTAAAATGGCTTCTCATATAATAAACTCACGGGGCGCGCCCACGCGAGCGGGGGAAAAAGAGAGAGGTCGCGGCACAAGGTCTGTTTTTACTTGGTTTATTTTCGCTGATGGTATTTCGTTACTCTATTTCAAAGGAATGTAAAATAACACAAAAGTCATCTACACACCGTGTAAACACACGAACAATACACAAGGCTTTTAACACACAAGTTAAAAAACAGTTGTGAATGTTATCACATGCTTTTGATAACGGCAAATTAGATGTGCTTGAATATCTATAAATTGGTGGGGGTAAAAAAACATAGAAAGCAAAACTATCATAAGGATTGATAATGAAATAGAATACAGTCAGCCTATTAAGACAGGGATACTTCGGATGTACACCAGAAAATATATGCAAAGATCATTGAAGGACATCAATAGATAGGCATTCTTGCTTGTAAACAATGAACAGGACCATACATTCAAATACAACCGCGCACACAAAGACATAAAAACAATGAATCAAATAGACAGATACACAATCGCGCACACACTCACATACACAAAGAGGGTCACACAAACTAACATACCAGACCGTGAAAGAGAGTTAAAACTGTACTATGAGACCAGCTTATCGTATCTAAGCATTCCAAGTGTATTAGAACAAGCCAAGCAGGGCCCATACCAACCTTTAATGAGAATAACACCCACTCGTATACTGGCATTACTAACACACACCCCGCTGATACCAGAGTAGACGGCGGTAGTATAAGGCTGGAAAACTAATCAGTCTTCTTCAGCTCGTGAGAAATCGAGATTCTACCAACTGATAGCTGGAACGCCGCTACCTACGAGCCTTTGATAATGAGAATAACAGGCAGACGTGTACGGCCAGTACTAATATATTTTCCCCTGAATCCAGAGTAGCTTGGCGCCAGTGAACGTCTGGAGAACTAATCACGCTACCCCGGATCGTGAGAAACACGACCTCATACGATCTCAGTACTTCGCGTCTTGAAGAATGGTCACCGACATTAGTTAGCTGGTTCTAGTACAGAGAGGGAAGGTGAATATTTCAGTATAGCTTTAGATACTATAATAGTTGAAGTGTGATAGAACAGAATATTAGGGGTGTAGTATATAGCTTCGTTGTCATATGGGCCAGTGTTATATTTGCGGCCGAGTATAGAAGCACCATATATTATATAAGTAGACAAAATACAAACAGCCGTGAGATGAGGTGCAGAGCTGTTAAAAAGAGACAGATTAAGATATGGCGCTTCCAGTGTAGAATTCTACTATTATTTACATCTCCAAAACTAAACCTCTACCAAGAACACAACCACGCACCATGCTGCTTTGATGACAAGATGGGGTGTTGGACACTGAAGGTAAGATCAGTGCTGTCTTGTATGTTTTTGTATGTCTGTGTCTCACCACTAAATTTCGTCAATAACTAACTCATATCAGAGAAAAACAACACGACTTTACAAAATACAATAAAGTCCAGTGAAGTATAGGGGTATAACAATATGTTTATTATTCGTTCACAATGTATGGAAACAATATAATGAATGAATTATTATGATTACAGGGTGAAATAATTAACCATAAATATTATGTAATAACAGAGGGGAACACAATACATCATCATCCTGCACCACCGAAAACAAACAAAGCGAAGATATAACTGAGTGCATTTAACAATATTATTAAAAATATGACAAGCTTATATTCACGAAATTGTATTAATGTGAGATTGTAATACGGCCACAAGTAGTCATACCACCTTTTTATATACATAACCCAATAGACGGAGTAAGTTATATAATGTAGTACAGAATAATGTCAAATTTTTTTTTTTTTTTTTTTTTTTTTGGTTATGTTATGAGAAGAAATGGATTGGAGAATTTGGTGACAACTGGCAAGATCGAGGGGGACAGACCAAGGGGAAAGTTGAGAAGTAAATATTTGGATGTCTTGGTCTTGTGGCATGCTCGAGACAGAAACACGGAGCTGATCCACGACTCTGGTGATCGAGTGAGATGGCAGAACATGATAACGCCCACGCTTACCTGCATGGCACATGCTGGATGGAGTACAGAATAATCCGTATATGTTTCTAAAACCTATCATAATATATTCTATTTCTGGTATAGTAAACAAAACGGGTATCTCTGTCTGTGTCTGTAGATAACGATGCCCCGAAGCTTAACCTAGCCCATAAGATTACGTGTAACATCACCGAATCAATAGTGGCGTTAATAGACCAAGGGTCTTGTGGTCAGGCGAAAGTGGTTCGTTGCTCCTTGAGAGCCGTTTCTTTCTTTTATATATGTCTTTTTATATTCAATCCTTCTTCTTCTTCTTTCACTCGCTTGAAATGTCTATAACTGCAATGCTGTCTCTTGTATGAATTGCACTGTCTTTTTCAGTTCACACACCGGTCCATAGAGGTTATCTTCCATTGTCGTATCTCTAAGCCAGAAGGTGTGCCTATCTATGTTATATTTTGGGCAGTCTTGGAGTATGTGGTCTACATAAAATGTCACGAGGTTCTGGCGAGGTACTCCTTCTATGTGAAAGCAAGTGTAGTCCAACAGATTCATGTCGTGATTTTTTGTATGTTCTGATATGTTAATATCTAAGAACCTGCTAAATCTAGACACGTGTTATACCACCACAACAGAATACACCCGTAGTATGCATTGTATCGGTATGCGTGGGCGATATCATGTGTCGTGTTTATTACTATTTTAACTCCGTTATACAGGGCACCAATTTATCAAAATATTTATATAACCAGAGTCTATAAAATATAACAATAATTATAATTTAAAACAAATCCATTCAGGAAAAAACATACGACCATAACACAAATGTACATATGATTATGAAACGTGCAGACGATGGATTACCACCCATCGTCTATAAAATATAACATTAATTATAATTTAAAACAAAAGCATTCAGGAAAAAACATATGACCATAACACAAATGTACATATGATTATGAAACGTGCAGACGATGGATTACCACCCATCGTCTATAAAATATAGCATTAATTATAATTTAAAACAAAAAGCATTCAGGAAAAAAACATACGATCATAACACAAATGTACATATGATTATGAAACGTGCAGACTATGGATTACCACCCATCGTCTATAAAATATAACATTAATTATAATTTGAAACAAAAGCATCCAGGAAAAAACATACGACCATAATAATTGTTTTAATCAATTAAATAAGTAAGGGGGTAGTCGATATATTATCACTGGAAACCTTTCTTTTTATATACAAATAAGATAGAGCATCTCTGTGTTGTGTGTATGTATACACCTCAGAGTCTTGGTTCTTGAACCCTATATTGGTCCCCCCACTCGGTGTTTGCGTGTTGAGTACATCCAAAAAAGTGTCCTTGTTTAGATGAGTGTTATGGGTCTTAGTCAGACCTTTGGTACTGATTTTATCATAATCGCCGACACAAATATACGTCTTACTACATAACGAGACCATCCCCTTCCCTTCGTATTCTAGTTTGAAGAGCCCGGGGGTTCTCTTTTCATACGCTTTGATAGCCACACAGTCCTGACAGGTACTGGTACTAGGGGTATTTCTATGAACAGGGCAAGTTTCAGACGGGAACCACTGATTATAGACTCTGTCATACTCTTCTCGTAGGTGTGGTCTAACTACTTCAGAGAGTGAGTCGGCACTAAGGGCCAAATATAAAGAGTCAGTGTCCATTTCGCAAAGCTGAAAGTCCACCCTGTCTATAAATACGTTGAGAAAGTCATAGTAGAAAGCCAACATTCTTAATTTGGCATATTGGTAAACGAAAAAACCAATCTGTAGAGGTAGATCCCAGACAGTTTTCTTCTTTACTGTCTCGACCTCAACAACGTCGTCAGTAAGGCGGGTCATTTTCTTAAACAATGGGTTATTTACGAATTTCGTCGTGTCTTTTCCGTGACAGTAGGAGACATCAGTATGTTTGGCATTGTTGGTTAATGTTTTGCCGTAAGCGGCATTACCTAACAACTTCATTGTTTCTGCCGTAATAGTCTCGGTGGTGTGTCTGTCTCCCTCACGTCTGGCATCAGACACTGTTTCCCCAAATTGTTTAAAACAACTAACTGGTTGATATTCAATCACTTGATATATTTCAGTGACTTC
Organism: Cepaea nemoralis; assembly: GCA_014155875.1. Taxonomy (NCBI): domain Eukaryota; kingdom Metazoa; phylum Mollusca; class Gastropoda; order Stylommatophora; family Helicidae; genus Cepaea; species Cepaea nemoralis. The sequence continues at coordinate 183,789 of JACEFZ010008849.1, read as the reverse complement.
AAGATCATGTGTCAGATACCTTCTTAGGAGTGGGGTGGTCAACAGGAGCTTTTCCCCAATATAACTACCTATAAATGTGCAACGTGGTCGTATAAGCAAGTTATGTGATTCGGTGTACTCACGCATAAACTTACCTATATGCTCTCTACCCACCTCTATGTTTTTGAAGATGGGTGGCATTTCGGAAAAATTGTCTCTGAGAGAGGGTGGTACATGGATGTCGCACTCTATCAGTCCAAAAAGACTCTCAACTATTACCGCAGCGAGAATCTTAGTCATTGTTATGGGGAAGCGCCCAAACCATGGTGTGACGAATGGGAAATTCGTGTCTATGGACGTTTTAATATTTCTATCAGTCTTGTTTAGGCTCCCACTCACATTCCCACATTTCTATTACTGTAATTTTAACGACAGTCTCCAGATAACCACGAATCTCTTGTGTCTTCTTAAATAACTCCACCAGTGGTTTATTATTGGAGGGGTTAATAGTTTTTCCCTTGGTTAGAGGGCAGCTTGGGTGACCGTGAAATAAGCACCCATGGAATTGATAAGCTATCTTACTCTTCTTTTCCCACCCATCTACGCGAATATGTCGATCGCCTAGCCGCATTTCACCCCCATTAAATTGTGTCTTCAAGGATATGTTCTGGCTATGAGAGACCCACGCTAACCATGCTCTACACTTTTGTGTATACTTGTTTACCTTATGGGCTTTGAACCCGTCCTCTTTATATCTAATAGTAGGGAAGTCTGATGGCATATCTTGCATAAGAGACCATAGGTATAAAGCAATTCGCATCAAACCCTTTAATACTTTTTACTGATTTATTACCCCTGATACGGGTCTGATTGGCCTCGTGGTAACGATGAAAAATAATACTCGGCCCACCCACTATATTGTCTCGTAACATCTTGTGTAACTTCTCCTCCTTCTTGGAACATAACGAGAATACTACCTCCTTGGGGAGGGTCTTAAAGAGATACTTTAGAGTAACCCCAGGGTCAGAAATGGCGTCCTTAAACATGTCTACACCTAACTCTGTGTAAAAACTAACTTGTGCATCTAAAGCCTTGATAAATGGACCAACATCCTTGTTGTATACCACACGAGAAAGTCTTCTAATGTAGTCATCTTATTATCGATCCAAGCTTTCTGACAAACTGTGTATTCTGCTTCTGAAATGTTACGGTTTTTAAGCTTTGAGAAAAAAGCTGTATGAGGTGGTAACTTTGTTTCTTTTAGTTTGTCTAAATCTGTTATGAATTCGTAAGGGAAATATCCCTTGGTCTCCTCAACACCATACGCCGCTAAATATTTTGAGTAGGTGAATCCTACCGCTAAATAATTACTGATATCTAGGAATTTCAACTGCTCAGTGGCAATACACATAAAATTATTATTTCTTTTAACTACAAATTTGATCGAAGACCCTTCTGTTGTAGTAAAGTATGAGATCAAATATGGCTTAATCATATTTAAATCATACTTACCAGAGTTATATCATATCACAGGGATCTGTTGTAAGTACCCATCTAACTTACTCATCAGCGTTGACTGATTCATCTCAATCAACATTCTATACACCCCAATAAACTTATCACGCAAACATTCATATGCTTTCGCTGCTACTGCATGTAGATGATCACCCATTCTATTAATCAAGTCTTGGGGATCACCAGTTGAAATAAAACAAACAGACTTCTCAAACCCAGGTACATTGGATGCTACTGAACATGACATTGGAATATGTTTTGCTAAATATTTAGTAGACTCTCTGTCGTTAGGTAGTTTGGATCTAGAAAAATAACACTCATAATCATAGGCAATCCTATATTGGTATACATACGCTGTATCGACCGAAATACCTTGCTCTGCAATTAATTCCCACACTGTTTCTGCTGGAGTGTAGACCCCTCCTTTATACCGAGTCTTGGTTTCCCCTCCAGTGCATGTCTTCCAATGTCTCTCCATTTTATTACACCTCGGCCATAATTTCCCACATTGTGGGCAACTAAAGGAACGAGCTAATTTGTCAATATCTTTAATATACATAAAATGGTCTTTAAACAATAATAGTCTTAATGTGGTCTCATAATTCCCACTCCCTCTAAGTTTTGGGACTAAGGCTTGGTTTTCGTTGTATTCGAAAATATCTATATTAATGCCAAAACAGTGTTCCAAACTGGTGAGTTGAAGTAGTTTAATACCAGGAAAACTACGTATGGACTCTATATGCTGATGTTCTTTCCACTCATTAACTAAACGTTTGGTATGTGTCTGAAGTCTGTTTATGTTCCCGCCTTTGAATAATGCTAGGGATCTAAAGAAACAAAAGTTATCTGTGTACATTTTGTTACCATGCATACGTTGTAGTGTGTTGATGGCGTTGTTTTATGTAATATGTAGTGGTATGTCACCTAACCAACAACCTATCGGAAATTCACTGATATGAAAGAGGTAAAAACATATCCCAGCTACTGTCTCTAGTGTATATTTGGTGTCTGTACGTTGTTGTATGGCGTAGGAATGAATTTCATGTTCGTGAAGTGTGTAAGGAAGGCATCAAACTCGTATCTGTTATTTATTAGCGCTGGAAATTCTAAAACAGAAGAATTGTTAAATGATGCATGATAGAATCTAAGATCTTGTGTTTCTCTATGTCGTAACACTAAATGAAAGCTAAAGTTGATCTTAAAGCGACTAATTTGAGCGTTGAAAATCTTATACATCGTATCTGTCCATTTGATAGGGTTTTGTATCTCCGGGCTAATAAAGAAGGTGTATGTCGATAAATACTTGTTAATCTTGTGATGTGTCCTGATAGCTTCCCAATTTTCTATTTATATTTGTTGAATATCCGATGGAAGGATGTGTAGTGTCTCTGGTTCCCCGGCTGCTAAGAGGGTCGCTTCGTCTTCTACCAGTTGTTCAAGAATATTCTCGTCTTTGGTTGTATTTGACTGTTAGTTATATTGGTTTCAGTTGGTGATGTCGTCGAGGTTGTTAGGTGGTATCGTCTCTGCTGTTGTAGTGTTTGATGTATCCATAGGCCGGTGATGATGTATTCGTTTGTGTTTTTGTAGGCCATCATTCGTATTATACACCTTATCACATAACTGACAGGGGTATTTCAGGTGGTTCTCAGTGTGAATGGTCCGAATGTGACGATTAAGGCTATAGTTATCATAATAGGTTTTGTCACACACTGAACATCGGTAGCGGTGTGGTACTTGACTTATATTACGAGGAATCTGACCATATACAGGTGGTGTGTTCAGCTGGTGTGATGATGCTATTGGTGGTATCGTCGTCGTTGTAGAGGTAGGTGAAGTAATTGATGTATCCATATATGGTTGATGATGTGTTCGTTTATGTTTTTTTTAGTCCAGTCATCGTATTATACACCTTATCACATAACTGACAGGTATGTATTTGGTCTTTCCCCTCGTGAATGGTCCGAATGTGGTGAGTGAACTGATACATATCACAAAAGGTTGTGTCACACACTGAACACCTGAAAGTAGAGCTGGTGGCCATATTGATGGAACACGTCGTATTGGTAAGGGGGTCCACGTAGTAGTCTTACTGGAATGTCTGAATACCTCAGCCAACTGTGTGTTGTTTTGTTTGTGAGCATGGTCTAGCAGTACATCAAGACCACGATAATTCCAGCCCTGTGCAATCCTGTGTGTTTACCATCGTTGTATGACTGGTGTCGAAAACTTCTCAGTTTCTGATGTAATAGTTCAAGAGTTCTTGTTGTGAGACGCTATCACATAGCCTTAGTTATCGCTACATCGACACCATGATAATTCATATCACACTTCACCACTAAGGTAGTATTAGCACAATAATAGTATAATACTGATTATTACACTACCACACTGATAGTTGGTTTGATTGTAACAACCTATTCAGTAGGGAAAAAATCCAGCACTGGGTACCACCGACATCACTACTACTGAGAGTTGTTGTGGTATTGTAGACTGAATCAGAATGACGGCTTACAGGAGACTCTGTTATTTATACATGAACTACCCACATCTAACACTGCTACCACCCCACATTTCCAAACCACCACGGGGTCATGTGTAAGTCTTATCATACACCCACACCAGACATACCCCTCCCCCCTACCCCTACTGAGTGTAAAAAGTTTTGAAGACACACCAAAAACACGGTATTGGCTGAGTGAGCATACAGCACAGTCAGCACTTTTACCCCCACCCGACAATACAATGTCTACTTCCCAGAGCTGTCTGTTTTGGTGGGAAAATAACTCGGTGGTGTTATCTCACGCAATACTTTCTCATCGTGGCCAAGGTTATGACTTAGTATTCAATGTTTGAAACACCCGTGTTTTTTTTTTTTTTTTTTTTTTTTTGGGGGGGGGGGGGGGTTTGTTTTTGTTTTTTTTTAAATTTATTTAGAGCTGTAAGTCGCTGTCGTGTTTTGGTGGGAAAAGTCGTGGGTGCTGGTACTTCTCACGGAATAGTCGCTGGTCGAGGTCAAGGCTGTGGCCTGGTATTCGTTTTTGGAGATTACGAACAACGTAATTACTTTCTTTCTCCGAGGTCATGTTTGCATCAGACATCAGATGTCTTATGTGGTATTCTGCTGACTAAGTTTCCTGTTTGTTCTGGTGTATAACTGTATAAAGCCAAGTCGTTTATGGAACTGAGTCTCCACAACCAAAGACTACTCACTCTGTGATAGTAGAATCTGTGTGTTCTACAATCGACTTGAAACAATTCGCTTTTAGTACCATCTGTGGTGTTGGATTTTCCACAACTGAACGTACTCAGCACTGCTACCAGATTTGTTGTACAATTAACTTGGATCAAGGTGTTTTGGTAAGTTGATATTTTGTATTTTCCAATGAACCATAGTAGTTTAATAATTTTATGAACACACACACACACACATACAGACACGCGTACACACATGTAAACACAACCACAGACATATACAGACAAGTACACATACAGACAAGTACACACCTAAATAATCAAGAGACATCATACATATTTTAAAAAGCAAAAAGACAAAACATTTTTTTAAATTTATTATTTTTTATTTTTTAATTCTTCATACACATAAATGAACAGTGATGTATGGTGTTGTGTTCTATAGACCTTTTCTCTTTGTTGCCTTCTTTCGGGGGTCGATCAGTGGTATAAGATTGTCCGAATAGGCATAGGTTGGTTGCTGGTCCCCTGTTTGGTTATTGAAGTTTGTAATCTGAGTGTCGTAGACATATGCTGGTGTAGTATCCTGTTGAATATCATAGACATATGATGTAGCTGCATCGTCATATGGTATCGTCTGACCACATCTGTTACTGACTTGATTGTCTTGATTACTGATTTGGATGAGGTGATTAGTGGTATGCTTGTCTTGATTACTGACTTGTTTGACTTGCTTGGATTGGTTACCTTGATTGGTTGTGAATCGATCAAACTCAGCTAGAATCTCACTCTGCATACCGATCATCTGTTCATATTCTTGGCGAGTAAGTGTCATCCCTATTTTGTTCGGAAACTTGATATCGGATTCGCCAAACAATCTCCTTATATGCAACGTAGTCGCACCTCGGTACGATGAGACAAACACAGCCTTGGTACCAGTACCCACTGGTCTAACAGTCTCACCACCTCGAGTCATATAGACCCAGTTAGCAGGCACACTTGTTCGGTCTGTAGTCATCTTTAGCTTATAATACTTGAGTGTTACCAACCTCGGCTTTTTATACCACTGGTTGGGTAAATAACATCCAGATTAAACCGGTTTCAACGAGTTATATCTAGAACCAGTCGACCTATATTACAAACTGAACCAAATCATGTTTAGACATGTTTTGTACGTAGGCACCAATGGGTACTCGACCTACAACCTGGTCATTGACCCCTCTGTTTGAAGCATGGTATCGAGTATGTGGCAACCCCACAGTTGTGGTAGTTATCATTCTGATCGTAGTCATAGGCTCAGACGTGGTGTTTGTTTTGTCTACTCGTGACTGTCTGTAGCGAGTTTCTCAAGGTCGATAAAGTCTATTTTTAACCATGCGGTAATATTGTCAACCTGTCCCTGGGCGAGCAGCTTTCTTTTCGTGAGATATAAGTGAATCTTCACCAGTGGTGTTGTAAACACGTCTTCCACAGGTGACCCAGTCTGGTCTTGTCTAGTTTCGATGTGGTGTCTGTTGTAATACCTAAACATCTGGACTCGGAATGAGTCATAGTGCCTTGGGCTATCGAATGTTACAGTAACACATTTTCCGGCGTTGTTATGTTTAATGAGTACACCAGTGGGGTGTGCACATCTGTTGAGACTGTTCTTGACTGCCCTCTGTTTGTTCAGTGTATAATTTTTAGTAACCACGTCTCTTACCACACCTAGAGACTGGTCTAGTGGCTGTGTAGACATCTTTTCTTGTTGTGTGTGATGATATTCAGTCTTTTCTTCGCACTACCACTAGGGCGATCAATTACGACGTGTGCTCTTCGTGTCAGTAGTGTTCATTTGACTGTTATAGTACGTTGTAGTCAGTGTGAAACACAGCCTGAGAAAAAAAAAGAATACCAATGAGGTACTATATATCACCCTCGCTTCTATCATCACCCATCTATATTTTTCTTCTTTGTTTAGAAAGGTTTAATACTCATCCACCAGTGTGGATTGACTGAACGATAATGATGTCGGTGACGTTGATCTTTCACTCCTGGCTGGGGATGGTTCTGGAGTTTCGTTTTGACGATTATAATCGAGGATGCTCTCCTCAATTCTATTCAGGCTTAATGTAATTATTTCGTCTTTAGTGAAGTATTGTTTTAGCACATCCCGTAGTCGAACCGTTACTAGGTCCGCAAAGCTACCACCTTCACCATCATCACAAGAATGAGCGAAGGGATTCTCGGCTTCTTGATTTTGCGGGGTATTAAGACACCCCATACAATAACTGTTTGGTTCTGCTCTTAGTAGGCTCCACAGGTCCCTTATTAGTTTTTCTTGGGCATACGTATCTACAACAAACATAGATAAGATTAAGGTAGTATAACACCCTTATAGATATACATAATTTAAATAATAACTATATATCTGATATGTGCCCATGTAGACCCTACAGGACACACTTTAACCTTCCGCCGCGAAAATTCCGATGTGATATGCTACCATCATATCCTTATGTTCTAGCTATCAGCACTATTTCACATCGACACAACCTAGTATACTATATGAAGAAGTGACTTGTCTCTTAAGTTATATATGTTTAGCACCATATACTACTGTATTATACTTGGTTTATCATATTAAGGTACTTGGAGACACATAACGACTATGTAGTAGCTCTATCAAACACCAGCTTACCGTATTTGTCTTGCCACATAGTGCCGGGTTGTCAGAGAACGATACTTATAGACGCCAAGGACAGAGTAGTTGCTTACAAGGGACGCCTAGTATTTATACACTGTCTGCTTTGTGCACACGGTACCACATCTGCTGACTTGGCAGTTTGTATTCATCACCTCTCTTTTTTTTTTTTTTTTTTTTTAGTTCTCATAAGCCTGAACACGTGGCAAAAGAACATATCAAAAACATAAGTTTGTGACCTCATCACTCCTCTCACCCGATATCAAAAACATCAGTTTGTGACCTCATCACTCCTCTCACCCCATTATTTGGTTAAAAAAGGGTGGGGTTTCCCTATTGTGATACAAACAACTGGTGAGTTGTGTGTTTTTTTTACATGTAATACTACCAGGGTGATGTAGTGGTTACTGTTCTTCTTGTTCTCTTACCACCTATATACTTATCTAATTAACATATCTATATATTCAAGTATAGCTATATATGTCTGGTTGTTACAGACAATGAATCCTCGTGACACCATTGAGGCTGCCATCACGGAGCTGGAGACGAATATCATGACCTACTGTGTTGGTTGCCTGGAGGACCAGCCCAACCAGCTGGCTCATACGTGTATGGGTCATACTTTCAGAGAGGTTGTCGACGCCTCATCTGGGGGATGTGATGCGAGTCGTATTGACAACTGATGATCTGATCAGGATAGCCTTTCCTTTCTTCCGGCGTCGTGTTCTGCGGGCCCGCAGGCACCGTCGGCGACAGCAACCACTGACACCCCCACCCTCACCACTACTGCTAAGGTGGAGTCCTCCATACATCACTCCACCCCACCCAGTCAGAGTTAGATCACCATCCCCTCACTATATTATTAATCCCACACCACCCCACCAGGCTCCTCCACCTCAACCGTCCCCTCCAAGTCTACGTCGAGCCAACACCTTAGATTTACCAGACCCCTCTATAACACCACCCCGGCGGCCTCTTTTATCCCTAAGACGGGAGAATGCATTCGTATTACACCACGACCCTGATTGTTTCATTATTGAACCCATTCCCCCGCTAGTAATAATTACCATCGATTAATTCATAGCTGATTTTAATATTCGTTTCCATTCACCCTCTGATAATAATACCCATAGTCAAGACAGGTCTCTACAGGACCAGTCATCTATCTACACCTCCCTCTGATCCCTTGTGGGTCGTAAACCCTTTTTAATGTGTGGGTCGTAAACCATTTTTAAATGTAGTTTGATGTTGTATACCAATAAAAAACACTTGAAAATATTACTTTTTTGTTTTTACTTTTGTCTCTGTGTTTTACTGTGTCAGACTCCTACAACCCTCTTTTGTTCAGTAACCAACTTCACCTCTTACTTCGTCGAGTATAACCACGACCCATCACGCCCTTGGCAGTTTATACATCACTCACCACTCATACTAACACATTCATATACTCCTTTCTAACCAAAATATATAACTTACAGCCCTTCACGCCCCTCATACACTAATTACTTTTACAGACATCCCACCAACCAACATAGACACGAATACTTTTACCTTAATTACTTTCACAGAAACTTACCCGCCATCACCCGTCTAAAAAATAGACCCGTTCCCACCAAAAAAAAATTTCACCCAGTCGGCAATTTTCCCAAAAAAACCTTCATAAAACTATCGGCAGACATCTTGGATGTGGAATTGTGTGGATGAGTTCCCAACATAACTACTGGGGTTGGCGCGGAGAGGTGCCCATGTGGGCAAATGTTAAAAATTAGGATTGGCGGAGATGTCGCGAACTCACTTCAAAATTGGCAATTTCTCGTTCTGAGCTCGAAACACAGCTGCGGAAGATTTCATTGCGTTGACCCTTACAGAGGTGGATGAGTGGCGGTAGCTCAGAAAAGATTGCAAACCACCAAACGCAAACATGCCAAGAAATCCCAAACAGCAAAAATTATTCTGGGGCTGACTGCGACGTCCTGCAAAGGACATGCAAATACCTATTGGTGGACTATACAGCTGGAGGGAGGGGGTATGAAAGTTAAATAACGTGCTTACTCCAGAAAAAGCAGTTGAGACATAAATAATACAAGTTGTGCAACGTGCTCACTCTAGAACAAGCAGTCGAGGCATAAATAAGACCAGTTGAGCACGTTGCTCAATCCTGAAAAGGCAGTTGAGGCATAAATAAGACAAGTTGAGGAACGTGCTGACTCTAGAAAATGCAGTCGAGGCACAAATAAGACCAATTGGACAACGTTCTCACACCAGAAGAAGCAGTCGAGGCATAAATAATACAAGTTGCGCAACGTGCTCACTCTAGAACAAGCAATTAAGGCATACATAAGAACAGTTGTGCAACGTGCTCACTCCAGAACAAGCAATTAAGGCATACATAAGACCAGTTGCGCAACGTGCTCACTCCAGAACAAGCACTTAAGGCATACAGAAGACCAGTTGCGCAACGTGCTCACTTCAGAACAAGCAATTAAGGCATAAATAAGACCAGTTGCGCAACGTGCTCACTTCAGAACAAGCAATTAAGGCATAAATAAGACCAGTTGCGCAACTTGCTCACTTCAGAACAAGCAGTTGAGGAATAAATAAGAAGAGATGCCCAACGTGTTTACGCCAGAACAAGCAGTTGAGGCATAAACAAGACCAGTTGGGTAACATGCTCACTCCAGAACAAGCAGTTGAGGCATAAATAAAAAATAGTTGCGCAACGTGCTCACTCCGGAACAAGCGGTTGATGCAAAGACCAGTTGCCCAAAGTGCTCTCTCCAGAACAAGCAGTTAGGCTATTCGGAGCAAGGCGCCGGCGGATCTGGACGAAGAGACTAAAACATCTCTCATTCTGAAAGGTAGAGACGAGGAGCGGGCAGAATTCGTAAAAGCTATAGGGTCGAAATAACATGTATACGCGATCAGGACAGTTTGGAACCACCCCCCTATTCCACCGAACGATCCGCCACTGAATTTCAGTAATGCGCGGAAGGATATACTCCTCAGATAAACAATGTAAAATTCTGAGGTATGTATGAACATTTTTTACATTGATTTTTTCTTCTCCTCCTGTTGTGAATGTAGTTACAGGAGATCTGTTGTGTTTTTTTTTTTTACTGATGAAGGCTAATCGCCACAACGTCCTGTATGTATTATAATTCTGTTATGTAAAGCTGCACTACATTGTGTTGGTGTAATGATACACAACATACACAGCAGTTGCTTTCACTAATGTAGGCTATACGGTTGTAAGACACTTGACATCTCAAGTGTTTTTCCTGTCAACGCGCGTGTGTATTTAGGTGGGAGGAGAGATGCTTTTCTGAAAGTGGCGAGTGTATTTAGTTGGCGGGAGAGATGCGAAAGTGGCGAGTGTATTTAGTTGGCGGGAGAGATGCGAAAGTGGCGACTGTATTTAGTTGGCGGGGGAGATGCTTTTCTGAAAATGGCGAGTGTAAAGCTAGTAAAAATTTCCAGATTCCGAAGTCACAAGTTTGTGACTTCGGCATGCGGGGAATGCGGAAGTATAAAGCTTGAGGCGGTTCTCACACGGGCACTGGGTGGTCAAGGTGCACAAGTTTGCTTTGTCTCATCCTTGTCGGGGCCGGTAGAGGCTACCCACGGCTTGGGTTGCTCCCACTGGGGGCAGCCCTGACGAAATTTGCGCTACGCTCAGTTCTTCTTCTTCTTCTTTCGTTCGCTTGAAATATGTCTATATCTGCAATGTCGTCTCTTGCATGAATTGAACTTTCTGTTTTTCAGTTCACACAGTGGTCCATAGAGTTTATCTTCCAGTGTCGTCTCTCTAGGCCAGAAGGTTTGCCTAGATATGTTATATTTTGGGCAGTCTTGGAGTATGTGCTCTGCTGTCTGCGACGCCAATCCACATGTGCACATGGCTGTTTCACCAATCTTGAATTTTGTATACATGTGGTTGCGTAATCTATTGTGTCCTGTTCTGAGGCGCAGAATAATGACTTGTTCTGGTCTGTCCATAACGTGGTAGTCATCTTGAGCAGGTTTTGGTGGCTTTCTGACTGATTTGATCATTCTTTTCTTTTGGTGGTATGTAACGGGCACATCAGGCTGTTCTTCTTTGGCTCCTTCCTTAGCCAATTGATCAGCTCTGTCATTTCCGGGTACTCCACAGTGGGATGGTATCCACTGTATGGTGACTTTATGCTGACTGCTAAGTTCAGAAAGTAGTGTCCTTAGTACTGGCAATTTCCCAGAGAGGAGCGCCTCGAGTACTGATTTTGCATCTGTTAGTAGCACCACAGGTTGTGTACCATTGCTGTTATTTAGTAATTTCTGTGTTGCTATCTTGATTGCCTCAATTTCGGCATCATAGTTATGGCAGTACTTTCCTGTCGGTACTCTGGCTGTGTCCCTAGTATTATTTGGGTATTCTATGTACACTCCCGCTCCTCCATTTCGAACAGCATTTTGTGCTGACCCATCTGTGTAGACTCGGATCCAGAGATCCTGTGGGTATTCTTCATCAAGGAAGCTGAGAGTGGCTGTTCTGCGCTGCACACTGTTCTGTTCTTCCTTGTCAAATATTCCTCTCACTTTTGTCTGGATTTGTAACGATAGTCTATGCTCATCTTTCCATGGAGTTCGCTCTGGAATAGTTGTTAGGGGGATACCAACTGTGGGCAGATCAGTGGTTTCTCTGCAGAGTCGTTTGGCCTGGTGGATAAAACTACTTCTTTTCAACCGCCCCATAGCTAGGTTTTCAAATCTGTTCTTCATAGGGTGGCCTGGCAAGCTGAGGAACTTTTCTGCTTGTATTAGCGTTTTCGTATCTCTGCGCTCACTCAGTGCCTGTGTCCTCCCCATCTTCTCCATTTCCACTATAGGGGTTGATCTCATCCCTCCTGTGGTGACTCTAAGTGCTTGATTTTGCACCTTGTCCAGCTCTTGTAGTGTGGTTTTTGATGCTGAACACCACGCAGTTGATCCATATTCCATGTGTGGTCGTATGCTCTGTTGGTAAACTTTGCTAAGTATTTTCGTACTGGCTCCCCATGTGGTTCCACTTAGCTTTCTCAGGATGGCTATTTTCCTTCTGGCTTTTGCTACTGCTTTGTTGATGTGCTTTCTCCATGTCAGCTTGCCATCAAATGTTACTCCAAGGTATGTTGGTTCTTTATCTTCTCTTAGGGGTGTTCCATTTATCTGGATGATCCCTGCCTTTTGTTTTGGAGAGAGGGTAAATAGGGTGGTGCTGCACTTCTCAGTGTTTATGCTGACACACCATCTATTTGCCCATGCAGCAAATGTATCTACAGCTCTTTGTAGCAATCTGGTGGCCACTGATGCATATTCATTTGTGCTCCATAGAACCAGGTCATCGGCGTACATTGCCGCTTTAATTCCATGCGGTAGGTTACCAACAAGATCATTGATGAAGATTAGAAAAAGTGTGGGGGACAAGACTCCGCCCTGGGGGACACCGTGACGCAGTAGTACTTTCTTGCTCTTGAGTCCGTCTATCTGTACTCGGACTCTTCTGTTGTGCAAGTATGCTTTCACCCATTTGTACATTCTTCCATTGACTTTGCAGTTTCTCAGTTTCTTCATCAGACCTTCTTTCCAGACTTTGTCAAAGGCTTTCTTCAGATCTATCCATGCCGCAAGCACCAGCTTCTTCTCTTGGAATGCATCCTCAATTTCTTGAGAGAGGTAGGTTGTCTGATCTTCCGTAGAGTAGCACTGCCTAAAGCCAGCCTGCTGTGGCACAAGGATGTTTTTACTTTCAATGTACCACCGCAGTCTGTGATTGATGATGCGCTCCAGTGTTTTGCAGAGACAGCTGATGAGGCTAATTGGTCTGTAGCTAGAGGCAATGGAACCATCTTTCCCTGATTTTAGGAGGGGTATCATGATTGCTTCTCTCCAGGCTCGTGGAACACTGCCTAAGGTCCAGCTGTTATTGAAGATCTGCAACAGCTTTGTTTTGGCCTCTGTTCCTAGGTTCCTGATCATTTCATTGGAGATACCATCAGCTCCTGGTGACTTTCTCATTTTCAGTTTTGATATGGCTAGCTCCAGTTCGCTGATTGTGATGAGTGCCTCCAGAACCTCATGTACTATTTCCTTCTGTCCTGTATGTTGTCGTTTCTCTCGAATCTCTTGTTGTTTCTCTGGACTAATTTTGATATTGCTATCTTGTGCGAACGAGTCCGCAAAATGGTCAGCTGCTTGCTTTCTTGTTAAGATTTTTCCATCTTTATGTAGCGCAATTTTTGAGTTTCTCCCTGTGCCCTCGTCATTACGCTGTTTTATTAGCTTCCACAATTTCTTTGTGTCTCTTTCAAAGTTCAGAGACTCCGTTTCCTCCTGCCAGCTTTTCCGTCTAGCCTGCAGCTTGGCCCTTTGAAATTTGGCTTTTGCATGCTGGAATTTATTGTGGTGCTCTTGGCTGGGTGTGGCCTCTGCTTGCTTTCTACACACTTCAACATCATTATGCAACTGTTCCAGTTCACTACTCCAGTAGGGTTTATATTGTTTACGGGCTCCTCTTGGTACTGTTTCTCGCGCTGCCTGTAGTATGCATTTCCCAAACTCTTCAACTACTTTATTTATGTCTTTCTCAGTGTTCAGGTTTCTAACCAATATGCTGGTGCGATGCTTGTACATTGCCCAGTCTGCTTTCTTGTAGTTCCACCTCGAGAATGTGCTGCTTTCACTTACAAGCTCATTTTCTACGGTTAGAAAGACTGGCCGATGGTCACTGCCACCAAGTTGTTTCCCAACAATTCGTGTAATGTTCCACTCCAGGTCTGGTGAATGAAAAGCCAGGTCAGGTGTAGTTGTAGAGTGCCATGATCTCGAGTAGAAAGTATGTGGGTCGGACGGCTTGTTAATCAACATGAATCTATTCTCATCCTGCCAGTCTTCCAGTCTCTCTCCTCTCTGGTCCATGTGATCATAGCCCCAGCTCTGCGAGTGGCTGTTGAAATCGCCACACACAATCATTTTTTCTTTTAGTGGTAGTGTGTCCAGTGCCTGTAGGCGGTCACTTGGACAGTAGTAATTGATCAGATGTAGATCTGTATTACCTGTCTTAAGTTTAAGTGTCTGATACTCAGCCCCTTCCATGTAGACTTTGATTTGGGAAGCCATGATGTTATTTCTTACAAGGGTCAATATCCCACCTTTTCGCCTGTCCTTTCGGTCAGATCGGTAACACTGGTAGCCCCTGATTTTGAAGGCTATATTTTCATTGAGGTGAGTTTCTTGCAAGCAACATATGCTTACTTTTTCTTGGTCCAAGATTTTTTCTAATTCTATTTTTTTGTTGCTGACTCCCTCCGCATTCCAGTGCATTATTTTAAGTCTTCGTTTGGTAAGGCCAGTCATCCTATTCTCATGTCCCCTGGCTCCACAGGACATCTGAGAAGGACCTCCAGTAGTTGGGGTTGGACCCTATCGAGACATAGGGCCCGGCACTGCACCTGCCTGTGGGTCCAAAGCAGTGCGAGCACCATAACGATTAGCAGTAGTCGACATATTCCATTTTGCGTGATTGCGTGGCATCCTGATTTCTGTAGTGCGCCTCTTGGCTGGTTGCCTCCGACTTCAGCACCTTTCTTTGCTAGAGCAGACTGTGGTCTCACTCGAGTGTAGATGTGTACACGCGCACACTCCTGTCTGCGCATGCATGTACGTGCATACACATCTAGAGCATACTGGTTATTTTCCGGCGCCAGAGATTCGCCGTCGCCCCTTCTCCTGTTAGTTTAAACAGGTCCGCCGCGTGAAGGCCAGGAGTTGGACTTTTGCTGCATAGGTTATGTATTCACGAGCCATTGAGGTATTTAAGCAATGTTGGGCGCTCACCCCAACACCGCGCCTCGGCTACATACAGCAACATTTGGAACCCGCTACGCTCAGTGTGTGTGTGTGTGTGTGTGTGTGTATGTATGTGTGTGCGCTTGTGTGTACGTATGTGTGCGTGCGTGTGTATGTGTGCATGCGTGCGCACGTGCGTGCGTGGGTGCATACGCACGTGCGTGTGCATGTGTATGTAGTGCATGCGCACATGCTTTCGTGTGCGTGCGTGCGTGCATACGCACGTGCGTGTGTATGCGTGCGTGGGTGCATGTGTGTATGGGTGCATGTATGGATGGATGTATGTGCACATGTATTATGTGCATACGTAAATGCGTGCGTGTGCGTGCTTGTGTGGGTGCATACGCACGTGCGTGCGTGTGCACCCCGGGGCCCTGAGGGGTGGGGCCCGGGGCTGTGTGTGCATGTGTTTCTGCGTGTGGTACCCCCCATGATACGGCTAAGGGGTGCCCCCGGGGTTCGTCGTGGTCCCTGGGGAAGTCGTTTTGGCTCCCCGCCGCTACCAACGGCCTCTCGAATGTGCTACCCCCTCCGCTAGATCTAAAAGCCCCATTAGATATCTACTTGATGATGATGATGAGTATGATGATGATGATGTTGAGTATGATGATGATGATGATGGTGATGATGGGGAAGGTTTCCCTAGATGTGCCTGTTCACGTTGGTGGCCGGCGTTTGGATCGCACGGAAGAGGAAGTGAAGTGACATCACTGCAGAAAGCGAAACCGAAAGGCGGATCTTAGAGTCTAACTAAGGCTTAGACTTAGAATATATTTATTATTATTTACTCAGAATACGCAGTCACATAATAGCTGTGGGAACACGTTAAATTGCTCTGTGTGGCTAATATGTGAGGCTGTGTTCTGTAAGTACATTGTTAAATTAATCAGACACAGTTATATATATGGTAATTGAAATTGTTTGTTGTTTTAGGCGATTCGAACTACAATCAAAAATCTAGATCAGCGGACAGACAAATTCTTGAAATTCAAAGACAAGTCACAAATTATACAGACTGCTAATTAGTAAATTACTTTCTTGAGGATTAGAGAATTATTTAACCATTAATAATCTACTTTGCTTACATTGTTATATTTTATGAATTGGGTGATTCATGAGACGATCAGACAACAACTGGATAGATAGAACATAGATCATAGATCATAGTCATAGATTAGATCTGTTATGGTCATGTGTAATGTAAAACTAAAATAAAGTTACCTATTTTTAGATATGATACATGCATGACCTTTAATCAGCAATTATAAATGCCTGCTAATTAATTACTAATTCATTAATTATCCCACGCATTCTTAATGTTACTTTTAAAACTTGGCAAGATGTTAATATTAATAATATTATATTTTGTTATGTGGAATGATGCTATAGACCTATCACTCACTTTGCTGTTTCGATAGAATGTATTGCGGCCTAATTAGCAATTAAATATGGCCGCCAGTTAATGATTATTCATTAAGTACCCTGCGTTTTCTAACTTTCTGCCTAAGAACCTGACAAGATGTATAATTTATTATGCCGAATGATGCTATGGATCTAACAGTCACTTTGCTGTTTTGATAAGATGTGTCGACAGATGACAAATAAAAACAGTTGTAACAAACTAGCTCATGTTAGGAACACGGAAGCCAACACTTGACTCGAGTGCTGCAATCAAAAATGCGCTCACAGCCAGTTTTACAACACTGCTAATTCTATTTCACGGTGACGGTTTACTCGCTGAAAACTTTGAGGAACAGGTTTCGGCAGAAGTATCATGTAGACTGCAACTTGCTTGGATCGCCTCGTTACAGTATATTGGGCTCATGCAATAGCTGAATATGTACAATCGGACAGTTCGACAATGCATGCTAAAGAAAGACAATACTGATAATAGACAAAGTAAACTATAAACTCTCTTACCGTATGCTGAAAAACTGAAAAGTTTTTTCGAGTAAGAAATTCACAATCACTCACTGCCATGCAGGATGGAAGATTAACCTTTTGAGCCCACTTTAAAGTTATCATTCGCTATTTTTGTGTGATAGTTTCGCATTTAATGTTGTGTATTCCTGTATACTGATCTTGCAGATGCGCAGAAAACTGTCTGCATGTCCAGCGGCCTTGAATTTTCCAAACTGGCTTTCGTTGCCTGACAACGAAGATGGTACGATTATCACCATATCATGTCTTACGTCCATACATTGTTGGTTGTTGTGGTCTTCCTCTTCGTCACTTGCCAGGTATGCCCCCTTCCACAGTTAACAACATTTCTATCTGTTACATGCTCACAATGTCTCATGCAGGACAGGGACAGGGTCTCTGCTTGCTTCTAACGAGTCTGCCCTTCAGATTTTATTCTCACCTGTAAACCACTTTCATCTCTAGCTAGGGTTCTCATTACAGCTTCCCTGGCTGTCCACAACTGCACAGAGTATGTTGAAGTGGCCGTGGAGTATTTTGGATGACGGAATCACTAATGTGGAGCTTATTGGCAGAACGAGACCGATATCGGTGAAGTGAGAGATGAGTGAAAGACTGGCACTAGATAGGACATTCATTGAGAAAACCTGATTCTTGTGGAACTAGAAATTCCTGCCACTGGAACTCAGAAGAAGGTACATAAAACAGAGGGAGTCTTACACACATTACACACACATGGTCAGGGGAATTAGAGACAGACATGAGTCATACAGGGGGGGGGGGGGGGGCTTGAAATGAGCTGTTGGATATAGAAAAGCACAGGACATTGACAGGAGAACTAAGAGACAGACATGAGTCATACAGAGGGGACTTGCAATGAGCTGCGGGATATGGCATGGACAGGAGAATTAGAGACAGACATGAGTGATACAGAGGGGACTTGAAGCAAGCTGTTGGATATAGCATGGACAGGAGAACTAGTGACAGACTTGAGTCATACAGAGGGGACTTGAAGAAAGCTGTGAGATATAGCATGGGCAGGAGAACTAGAGACAGACATGAGTCATACAGGGGGGACTTGAAGCAAGCTGCGGGATATAGCATGGACAGGAGAACTAGAGACAGACATGAGTCACACAGAGGGGACTTGAAGCAAGCTGTGGGATATAGCATGGGCAGGAGAACTAGAGACAGACATGAGTCATACAGAAGGGACTTGCAAGCTGTGGGATATAGCATGAACAGGAGAACTAGAGACTGACATGAGTCATACAGAGGGGACTTGAAGCAAGCTGTGGGATATAGCATGGGCAGGAGAACTAGAGACAGACATGAGTCATACAGAGGAGACTTGAAGCAAGCTGTAAGATATAGCATGGGCAGGAGAACTAGAGACAGACATGAGTCATACAGAGGGGACTTGAAGCAAGCTGTGGGATATAGCATGGACAGGAGAACTAGAGACAGACATGAGTCATACAGAGGGGACTTGAAGCAAGCTGTGGGATATAGCATGGACAGGAGAACTAGAGACAGACATGAGTCATACAGAGGGGACTTGAAGCAAGCTGTGGGATATAGCATGGGCAGGAGAACTAGAGACAGACATGAGTCATACAGAGGGGACTTGAAGCAAGCTGTGGGATATAGCATGGGCAGGAGAACTAGAGACAGACATGAGTCATACAGAGGGGACTTGAAGCAAGCTGTGGGATATAGCATGGGCAGGAGAACTAGAGACAGACATGAGTCATACAGAGGGAACTTGAAGCAAGCTGCGGGATATAGCATGGACAGGAGAACTAGAGACAGACATGAGTCATACAGAGGGGACTTTAAGCAGGCTGCGGGATATAGCATGGACAGGAGAACTAGAGACAGACATGAGTCATACGGAGGGGACTTAAAGCAGGCTGCGGGATATAGCAAGGACATGAGAACTAGAGACAGATATGAGTCATACAGAGGGGACTTGAAGCAGGCTGCGGGATATAGCATGGACAGGAGAACTAGAGACAGACATGAGTCATACAGAGGAGACTTGAAGCAAGCTGTAAGATATAGCATGGACAGGAGAACTAGAGACAGACATGAGTCATACAGAGGAGACTTGAAGCAAGCCGCGGGATATAGCATGGGCAGGAGAACTAGAGACAGACATGAGTCATACAGAGGGGACTTGCAATGAGCTGAAGGAAAAACATGGGGCTGCTTCGCTTGAGTTGGTTAAGTGCCTGTGCTTCAGTGGGGGGAGGGGGGGTACAGGGCAGCAGAAGGAGATCATTGACAGGGGAGATGGAAGTCAGGGGGCATACAAGGCAGCAGAAGGATACAATTGACAGTGGAGATGGAATTCAGGGGGTACAGGGCAGTAGCTGGAGACAATTGACAAGGGAGATGGAGGTCAGGGGGCATACAGGGCAGCAGATGAGACAATTGACAGGGGAGATGGAAGTCATGGGATACAGGGCAGCAGATGGAGATCATTGACAGGGGAGATGGAAGTCATGGGACATACAGGGCAGCAGATGGAGATCATTGACAGGGGAGATGGAGTTCAGCATGGCCGAAAAGATCAGAACATTCACTCGTAAACATCCAGCGTGTTGATGCCAAGGTAGTGGGTTGACACCCTACACATGGACAGCTGGACTAAAATGTTGACTTCAGGATGATTTATTGATTGATCTTTATTTTAGAAGGGTTACAAATTGGGCACACAGGCCCATCTTTCATTCAGCCCTTCCAATCACTCATCTTTTGTTCATCAGTAGTGCATGATACATTTACATAGGAAAAACAACATTATCAAATGAATGTTGTAAACATTAACAATGTATATTACCATGTTATGAGACATATCCCCCACCCACCACACACCCACCACACACAGACATCCCTCCCACCCACACACACACCCCAGGCACACATATATGCCCCCACCCACCCTCACCCACCTACACACATCTTCCCTATGACACACACATCCTCCACCCATCCCCCAACCCACACACACTCACATCACCCACCCACACACACACATCCCCAACAACTCAGCCAAAGACACATCCTGAACCACACATTCCCCCACCCACCACACATCCACCACACACACATCCCCCCACCCACACACACCCTTCAACCAGGCACACACCCCAGGCACACATATATGGCCCCCCCATCCCCACCCACACATCTCCCCTACCACACACACACACATCCCCTCCCATCCCCCCAACCCACACACACTCACCCACCACACATCCTCCATCCACACACCCCCAACAACTCAGCCAAACACACATCCCTAATCACACATCCCCCACCTATGACACATCCACCACACACACATCCCCCCATACACACACCCCAGGCACACATATATGCACCCACCCACCCATCCCCTATCTACACACATCCCCCCACCCACACACACCCTTCAACCAGGCACACATATATGCCCCCCCATCCCCAATAACACATCTCCCCTACCACACACACACATCCCCTCCCATCTCCCCAACCCACACACACTCACCCACCACACATCCTCCATCCACACACCCCCAACAACTCAGCCAAATACACATCCCTAATCACACATCCCCCACCCATGACACATCCACCAGACACACACACACACAGACACGTCCCCCCATCCACACACACACACACACACGTCCCCCCATCCACACACCCCAGGCACACATATGCACCCACCCACCCATCCCCTATCTACACACATCTCCCCTACCACACACAGGATGTAAATTACAAGTACCTCAGAATTGAAGTGGGTTCACCTGATGCCAAGGGACGGTAATAGGGAAAGCTAATCCACAAGCAATAATCGTCCAATGCACTAGAAGGAGTAGCACGTGGATGGGTTCAAACCTACGCCCTGTCATGATCTTAAATTACGTGGACATTTGGCTCGCTCTCTCAGAACAGGGGATGAAACAATCATACACTCTCAATGTTTGGACTCTCACACGCAGCCACGTGTAGTAACCTTTTAATCGCAGAAAACTATTTACATTAACTACATTCGTGGATAGTTGCGCGCTTAACAACATGAAGTATATACATGGTACATCTTAGATTAATACAACATGTCTCTCACTCTATCGCAGCTTACACACACTCCACTCTACTAGTCAGCCACGCTATCTCACAGCAGTCAGAGAACACAAGCGCAACTTTCTCAGTCCGTCCTGTCTCGTTGTCCTGAACCCGTCTGCTGGACACAGGTATTCTTGGTCAGGCCTTTCCTTCTCGCCCTCGTGTATCACGAAGACCACTGGGCGGCAATTGCGTCGTGGCTAGCTGGCGCTCAATGACACCTTGCTGCCGATGGGGTTGGCCTGTCTTGAGTTGTCGTTTCCCTCCAGGCTATGGAGATCCTGACACTCTCCCTCTGCTCTCCTGTATGAAAGGGTAACCTTTCATCATATGGGTGATTATTTATAGTCTCAGTTTATAATGCAATTATAAGTCAGGATCGACTAGATGCTTATCCTGATGGATTGTAACATGGTATATTTATAGGGTGCTATCTGCGTTGCAGTGATGCATGATATATATATACTTCATTCAGTTCTGCCATTAGGCTACTTGCATCGAGTATTGTCCCCTGGTTGGACGAGTACTTTGTTTGACAATGGACTCAGCACAGACCGGAAGTTAACAGCGACTGGCGCTATCTTTCAAGCTACGCCTTTCCTCACAACAAAAGACATGTTAGGCTTTCATCCATCAACATGTATGACGATTTCAGAACCAGAACACTAACTCTTATGGCCAGATATTCTGGTCTGTCAAAATTAGTAAACATCGTCCACCTCTAGTTGACGCTACTTGGTGTTTTGTAGTCAATTTGACCACTCTGAAACAACAAACATATGCATGCCCCAATTTTACCAAAGTCAGATTGTCTCCCTTTAGGAACAATCGTAAATAATTATGCTGGGTAATTTTCAGATGCTTTCAAAAAAATAAAGTACATTTGTTTTCTTTGTTCTAAGTGTCAAACGTTTGATCTCTATTTACAATAGTGACATGTTTGGCACTATTGGAAACCCAAGAATCAAGAGATGATCCTTAGATCACAAAAGTATAAATCCTTTCTCTCAATGTCTCATATGTAAATTATAAAGTCAAATTTTCATTCACTCGCTCATCCATATTTAAGTATTTTTGTGTATAGTCTGCTATTATGTTAATTTAGAAACCAATTGGAAAGGAAAAAGAAGTTAATATTGTGTTGAAACGCTCCTGGAATACACACATTTCCTTTAATCAGAATATTGGATTACAGTGTTGTATGAAACGTTGTCGTTTATGTAGCACAGTCTGTAACTCACTGAAACTATTAGCACTGTTCGGTGGAGTTATTTCGCAATGTTAATAAGTGCTGGTATTACTCAATATTAAGAAGTTCTGGAAATTAGGTGGAGTTATTTCACAATATTAATAAGTACTGGTACTGGTCAATATTAAGACGTTCTGGAAATAAGGTGGAGTTATTTCACACTGTTAATAAGTACTGGTACTGTTCAATATTAACCCGTTCTGGAAATAAGTTGGAGTTATTTCACACTGTTAATAAGTACTGGTAATGTTCAATATTAAGAAGTTCTGGAAATAAGGTGGAGTTATTTCACAATGTCAATAAGTACTGGCACTGTTCAATATTAAGACTTTCTGAAAATAAGGTGGAGTTATTTCACAATGTTAATAAGTACTGGTACTGTTCAATATTAAGACATTCTGGAAATAAGGTGGAGTTATTTCACACTGTTAATAAGTACTGGTACTGTTCAATATTAACCCGTTCTGGAAATAAGGTGGAGTTATTTCACACTGTTAATAAGTACTGATAATGTTCAATATTAAGAAGTTCTGGAAATAGGGTGGAGTTATTTCACAATGTCAATAAGTACTGGCACTGTTCAATATTAAGACTTTCTGGAAATAAGGTGGAGTTATTTCACAATGTTAATAAGTACTGGTAATGTTCAATATTAAGACATTCTGGAAATAAGGTGGAGTTATTTACACTGTTAATAAGTACTGGTACTGTTCAATATTAACCCATTCTGGAAATAAGGTGGAGTTATTTCACAATGTGAATAAGTACTGGCACTGTTCAATATTAAGACGTTCTGGAAATAAGGTGGAGTTATTAACAATGTTAATCAATACTGGTACTGCTCAATATTAACCTGTTCTGGAAATCAGGTAAGATCTTGTGTTTGTGCAGTGCTGCTTTTTCTGTACTTGTTTGTGAAAATCTTTTCACTGTTTCATGTCGTCTTCACTTGCACATTCTGACGTATTCATTTATTCCCACTTTCACAAATTAAAACTGTAGTTTGGAAATATAAAAAGGACATCGTCCGTATCACAGTGTATAAGATTTGACAGCGTTCTTTTACTGATGGGTTATTGTTTGCACTGTACTGTGATATATGCCTGATCTCGGTTTATAACTGTGTTCAATCTTTGTGCTCAGGCGTAGTTAGACTGTTATTGGACCCGTCGAGAGGAATTCTTGACAGGAGATCTGCGATCGTGTTCTCCGTTCTGTTGATATGGCGTACCTCAAAGCTGTAGTTCTGGAGCAGTAACGTCCATCTGGCGATTCTGTGATTTGTTGGTGTTCTCTGCATTATCACTTTTAATGGGTTGTTGTATGTTTCCAGAAGAAAATGTTTACCTAATACATAGTTAGATAATTTAGACACCGAATAAATTAACCCTAAACATTCCAACTCTGATGAGTTGTAGTTCAATTCACTTGCTGTTAATTTACGGCTGACATACGCTCCTGGACGCAGGACGTCATCGTAGGTCTGTAACAGGACACCAGCCACACCTACACTGCTCGTGTCACATCTTACTGTGTAAGAAATGTTAAGGTTTGGTACTTTTAGTATCGGTTTAGATATAAAGTAGGATACGATTTTTGTAAGAGCTGATCTCAGGCCTTCTCTGTTTACAATTTTATCATCAGTAGTAATACTATCATCACTAATTTTATAGCCAAAAAGCATATTTCATGAACAGAAATTTTCACTTTTGGTGGTTTTGCTGTCAGGTCGTTTTGCCTGATGCATTGACAAATTTGTTGCAGTGTCGATAGGTGTTCAGTCATACTGCTGGTGTGTCTGCAGATGTGTGTATCTGTCGGTACATGGGGTACGTCTTGTAACAGCAGTCTTGTCATTATAAAATGAAATGAGTATGTTTTGACTGAAATAAATGTAACATGTAGCCATTGCTGGAACTTTAATGGTATGGTGGATGGTTTTACTTGTGTCGGGTCAAATGTAGTCCATGTTTTCCTGTAATTGTTCGTCGTGCTGTGTTTTGATGTTGCTGTTTCTGTCTTGTAACTATTGCTGTTGTTCCGGATTGTTGTTAAATCTGTGTATAATATGATGATGCAGTGTAGTGTCGAATGGTTATGTCTCTGTTGGATTTAGTTTGTCAGTATGGTTAGGTGTTTAACATCTGTTTTAGTTTGGTCTGTGTCAGTGTCTATATGAGGGGTTACTGAGTTGTCTGGTGTTGTTTCAGTTGTTATGTCGATATAGTCTGTGGGTGCAAAGTCTGTCTGCTGTTGTGTTCGTTCCATCATGAAGGTTGACTTTGCCATTTTTTCATAGAGGTTTTGTGATTTCATTTTGTTACAATGTTGTAACTCTGATTGAGGACACAAATTGGTGGGTATACAATTACAATAAAACAGTGCATATGTAATAAGGCATGACAATGACATTGTACTTAAGCAGTACAGAATTGTTAAGGCAAATATTGCAGTCTTTTGATTTGATCTGCTTGGCTTTGGTTGGTGTTTAAGTTTTGATAGTACCTTTACTGTACTGTTTTTGGCAGGTCAGTTTACAAGATTTGTTGGTCGCATTTTTACTTGGGCTTGTCTCCCATTCTTCATTAATCTTTGGCAGACCTCAGATGATCTGCAGTATTGTTTAGTGCCTCTGCTGAATTTTGGCCAGTATGATTCAGTCCCTGTCATTGACCATGTCTTGTTATAGGTCTTCTGACCCGATAGCGATTGTTACTTTTGGTTTTTGGCCTGTAGGTTTAACATATTGTGTCGTGGCTAGCTGGCGCTCAGTGACACCTTGCTGCCAGTGGTGTTGACCTGTCTTGAGTTGTTGTTCCCCTCCAGGCTATGGAGACCCTGACACGCCCCAAAAATAAAAGTGGAGATTGTTCAAAAGAAAATTGGTCATAACAATGCAGATGCTAAACAGTATGCTTAGTAAGGTGGAGAAAGGAATGTTTTGTGTGGAATTGCTCACCTCACTTCAGAGGTCACAGATTGTGAGAATTGTATGGATTTGTTGCCCTGGCCATGCAGGAGTGCGGGGGAATGAACCGACTGATAGGCTGGCAGAGAATACACCTCTTGGTGGTAGATTACCTAAGGACAAGGGAGAGATGGCCGTGCGCCAGTGGGACCAGGTGGAGAAGGCAGGGGAACAGATTGAGAACCTGTATGTGGAAATAATGAGATTGTGGAGGATCAGCAGGGGTTCTGGAAGAATCTGAAAACTGAGAGGGAAAAGCAGTAGAACTTTCAGACAGATAGTGGTGGGAACGATTACTAGTGTGACTCTTTGCTGACTGTTGAATGAGGGGACGGAGCACGTATGTGAATGTCCTGAATGCAGCGATGTTGGTTCTTAGCTCAACTCAACTCCACTCATATAAACAGCATGAAAATCCTTTGGCAAACCGCAGAGCAACAAATACAAGGACATATGTTTAGAACACATATCTTTTCTGTGGCAACGTACGAATATGGGTCATGGACCATTTTAGAATCACTGAAGATGAAAACAGAGGATTTAAATCATTTATAAGCATGGGTGTTGATTTGTTGGTGGTCAACAACTTTTGTGTATCTTGATTAAAAGCGGTATGGAAAACAAAACAACAGACACTGTTAATCCATGATACCAAAAATGTTAAGGTGTGACTTAAGACAGTCATGAATGGTTGAATATACCGTGATGAAATACAAAATATGACTAACACAGGTCCAACCATCCCCAACCCAGCGCGTCCACAGGTGGCAGATTGTGGAACGGCCTCTAGATATAGAGGTTAGCTGTGGATACCCCAAT
The DNA here is from genome assembly GCA_014155875.1 of Cepaea nemoralis. Lineage (NCBI taxonomy): Eukaryota > Metazoa > Mollusca > Gastropoda > Stylommatophora > Helicidae > Cepaea > Cepaea nemoralis. The sequence goes on along the minus strand of JACEFZ010008849.1, from coordinate 157,479 downwards.
AAGCAGCTGCGGACCAACTGGTGGTGGGCACAGAGGGCGATGCGGGATCTCAGGGTGGGATCTGAGTTCCTTAGAAAATACCTCAAATGCTCGGAGACGTGCCTGCCAAGCTTGTCAGGGGCGCTTTAACCCCTCCCCCGGTAGGTGGAACCTGTTAGCTTTGGACAGCAGTCCATCTAAGAGACGGAAAACTCCAAATATAAACCCCCAAGTTCAAGGTGGACCAAGCGTGCTGAGGAACTGGATGGCTATGGGTAAACTGGTCGAGAACGTTGGACGTCTGGCAGGCGTGCGGGGCGGCACCAGGCGTATAGACTCCTGCGGGACATCCCCTGCCTCTTTCCTAGCAAGCAGGCAATGCTAGGGCAACCGGTTATTTCCATCAATATCCAAACTTTGCTTATGGAATTAATTAAACACGGGAATCGTCGCCGGAGCTACGGAGCACGTGCTCTGCACTTGACACATCTTTCAGAGGCTAGCGAAGAGAGAGTGAGGAGGAGAAGACGAGGAAATGGTGGGAGAAGAAGGCATAGAAATAGGAGGGCAGGCACCAGGAGAACAAGACAAAAAGTGTAGAGACTAAGTTTCAACCATGTAAGAGTGGGATACTGGAATTGTAGTGCCAGGCAGAGAGGTCCTGTGTTGGAGAGGCTAATATATGATTTTGATATCCTCATGCTCCAGGGGCTAAATACAGAATACCATATAAACCCTACTGGGCAGAAGAGACATGGGCAAGGTCTGCTGATGAAGGAAGGAGTGAAGCATCTGGTACTTGACTTAAGCCAGTGGAATCACAGTGCAAGAGAGGTCCAGGGTATACAAATGGAAATTGGTGGCTTAAGTTGGAACATCATAAATGTATATGCCACTGTGGACTGTTTTGTCAGAAAGGAAACACTGGGACTGGCTTAAGGAACTGGAGGAATTACCAGGTGATAGGCTACTCATATGTGGAGACTTCAATACGAGGAGCAGAGATTGGGACAGTAGTGGAGAAAACCGACAGGGAATTGCCCTTGCGGATGTCATGGTGGACTCCGATGTGGTCTGCATAAATGATGGTAGGCCGATTAGAATGGCAATGAGGCCTGGCGATGCAGACACAGCTATTGACTTGGCACTCATCTCCCATTCATCAGTCCTCGATGTAAAGTGGAATGTTTTGAATGACCATGGGAGTGATCACATGCCATGCTCAGTCCTGATCTCTAAACTCAGGAAAGTTAAGGCTGGGAGAGCGCGCAAGACCTTCCGGTACGAGTAGACCGATAGCCTTCTTGGACGCCTCAGACAGGGGGCTTGCGACAGGACTGTTAAAACTCCTTTTTTGCAGCCCCCATGGTGGACCCCAGAAGTAGACCATGCTTGGAAAGCAAAGAGAGCTGCAGTGGAGCAGCTAAAGAAAGTGCGACAGACACCCCGAAGCTCATGAGAGGAAGTGGACACCGCGGAAAATGTCAAGAAAGACAAGGTGGGGGTCTTCAAGCGCTGTGCTGCAGAGGCCAAAAACGCAAAATGGGAATGTTTCATGAAGGAGATTGGAGGTGATAAAACACTGCGAAAATTCTGGAAATTGCACAGACAAATGCAAAGAAAAGATCGGCCTATGTCAGTGGGAAAAATTTATAGAGGTGATGGTGTGCGTGTGATAACAGACAAAGAGAAAGGGGAGGCGTTTCTCCAGAGATTTTTAGAGCAGACCAATCATAATGATGTGGACACCAGGGATGCAGTTAGAGAGGAATTATCTGGCACCATGAAGAATATGCATTATGAAGACATCATATAGGTTGAAGATGTTAAACACATTTTGAAAAAGGCAAAAGACTCGGCACCAGGGCCCGATGGGGTCAGGTATGGCCACATGAAGGCTTTGAGCGAGGCAGACCTGAAGGAGATGACCGACTGCTTTAACCAGAGCATTAGGACAGCATCAGTACCGCAGGATTGGGTGCACAGCTATCTCATCCCTCACCCAAAACCATTCAAGGGTCATTCAAAGCTTAGCGGCTTTAGGATCATCACCTTTCAAAATACATTTGGGAAGGTTCTAGAGAAGATAGTCGCTGTCAAGCTTCAAGAGTTTTTGGAAAGGGAGAAGCTTCTTCCAAGAGGCCTGGGGAGCTACAGGCCAGGAAAAGATACCTGGTCAAATGCAGCCACCTCCCCCGATGTGTCTCCACCTTGACGTGGTGGGGGAGCTTGCGTGTCCCATAGACCCCATTTGCTTGCCGATGGGTGAAAAATTACATATCGGACAGCTTATGGGATAGGGACCAGACTAAGAGAGACACAACCTGCTGCTCTGCAGGCATAGACTGAGGATAGCAGTCAAAATTTAAATGAGGTGCACAAAGGCAGAATTTCTTGGTCCGGACAAAACTCTTAAGGCTCCCTGTCGAGGGCTGTGGCTGAACGCCTCTAAGCCACAAACCCTCGGATCTTAGAGCCAGGCCGATACCCGTCTACCGGAAAATAGAAACATGATACTGAGCAAGCTACATGCTCAGGTCTGATACATGTTCGAAGGCTCCCAGCTGGGGGATATGAGAGTTCCCGGATGAAGGGGCCTGGCCGTTTCCCGTTCACTGCTGCACGAAGGTAAGGTGCTGAGCCGGCAGCACATGTAGCCCACCTCGTGAGAGAGTACAAAAAAGTCAGAAAAGTGCCCCAGTCGAAGGGTTACGGAAACTGTCCGTATCTAACTCATAGTGAGTGTAGACAAAAGTGGAAGAATGTCTCATCAACGCGAAATGGAACGCACGGCGAGCGAACCTATTGCGTGGTCTGAAGTCACAAGCAAAAGCTTACCGAGTGGATGTCACTCGCAGTCTGACCGCTCCTGGTGTGTGATTGAGCGATCAGTGGCAAGTGGGATGCCCAACACATGGAAGTGAGGAACTAAAGCAGCCATGAGCAGGACGTGGAAACTCCTTCGGTGAGCCCAGTCTCAGAGCAATATGTGCCGGCTCTGCAGTTATGGAAGCCTCCTTGGATAGTGAGATAATGCCCATGGTCTGCCCCTGCCTTCCCTTGAGGGCAGACCACGATATCGTTGATCGTTCTATCTTGACCAGCTGAGATGTGGGTGACATTACTACAGTCTAACGTGTCTCGAAACCAGAGGAAGGCTAACCTCACTAAAAAATGCCCGCCGGAAGTCGGAAGTGTCGTCCTACGGGTGGCAAACTAAAAATTGACACTACGCATTTACGTCCGAGTGAAATGTCTCGTCCGAATGTCTCCCGTGCTAGGAACAGCTCTGACTACCTAGTTTCCGAATGCCGCTCTTGTTCGGAACAGCTCTGACTAGGTAGTTTTCCGAATGTCCGCCGTGCCTGGAACAGCTCTGATGGGTACAGGGACAAGCACATGTCCGAAAACTCGCTTAGTGGAAACCAACCGCAGAGCTGACTGGTTTGTGCAGGAACGGCCCAGGGCGAGCGAAATGCCCAATATATTGAAGTGAGGAATTAAAACAGCCATGAGCAGGACGTGACGATTCCCTCGGTAAACCCAGCACCAGAGCGTTATGTGCCGGCTCTGCAATTATGGAAGCCACCCAGGATGGCGGAAAATGCTATGGACTGTCCCTGCCTTCACTTGAGGGATGACCGTGTAGTCTTCGACTGTTCCAACTAGACCAGCTGAGATGTGGACGGTACCACAAAAGTGAGAGTCTCCCAGGATTGCTAACCTGGTCAAAAATGCACGCTAAAAGTCGGATGTGTTGACCTGAGGGTTTCGACCCGAGGGTGCCTAACCAGACACACCGCAATCACATCTGAAAAAATCACTCCGGATGAACGCAAAGAAGAAGAAGAAATGCAGCCACTTTTGCCTTTGGTGCTTATGGGGGGTTCCAGAGCAGACAGGAAACGATGGCGGCAGCGCTTGATCTCGAGGATGCATACAACAGAGTTCGAAATATTTTTATGACCGCACTGATGGAAAAGGGGGTCAATCCCTGGTTGGTGAACTGGATAGCAGCCATCCTGCATTCTCGTCGGGTTGCTCTCCATCTGGGTGCATGGACCTCAGAGCCACATATTTTAACCCAAGGATCTGCAATCTCACTGGTGTTCTTTAACGTGTATACGAGCAAGATTGCAAACCTAGAAGCACCAGGGGTTGGAAGGATGCTAACATTTGCAGATGATATTCTTGCATATAGGCAGGGGAGAGATAGGGAGCAAACAGCCCAGGAGTTACAGGCGACAGTAGATGAAGTTATTGACTGGTGCACAGAAATGAGTGCTGTCATCCACCTGGAAAAGGCGGCTGTTTTGTGGTGCTCTCTGGACAACAGGATTGTAAGAACTGATGTCCCAAGCCTCGCTATAGAGGATAGAGACGTCAACAGAGAGAACAAACTGAAGTATCTGGGAATCACATTTGACAGGAGCCTGTCCTTCAAGAATCATGTGGAGACCGTTGTGACAAGGTCTCAAAAGGGACTCAATGCACTTAAAACCATGGCTGCAGTGGACACAGAGCAGAGAATGCTTTTCACACTATACCAGCACTTGATCCTCTCAGTGATTGATTATGGACTAGGACTGCTCACTGTCTCAAAGAGTCAGCTGGAGAAATTAGAACGCATACAGAATGAAGCTATGCGGGTCATTCTGGGATGCACCAGAGACACCCCAGTAGTGTGTATGCGTTACATCCTTGGTTTGCCGACTGTTGCTGGTAGGCTCAGGGTGATGCAGGCGAAGGCATACCTCAGAGTAGCCGCAGACACAGATCAACCGTTGCATGAGGCGCTGGACACCGTTAAGGGTCAGCGACTGATAAGAGGGAAATCATGGATGGCTCAGGCAGAGGATATGATCAGACAGGTGTGCCCCTTGGAGAACATTAGGCGAGGAGAGGAGTGGGTCAGAATGCCAGCGGAGTGTCAGACTTGTGCAGAGTTATATTCACATCGAGCCAGGAGTGCAGGGAGTGGCCAGCAGGGGCCACGGAAGTGGAAATCCAGCAACTAATTCAGGATAATGCTCGCTCGGGTGATGTGATTATCTACACAGATGGATGAGTGTTGAGAGATAGAAGTGCCTGGAGGTTCTTAGCAAATGCTGATGGTCAACGTTTGGTGCAGGAGAGCCTGGCATATGATGCCACAACATCTGGCTTAAGAATGGTGGTGGAGGCAGTCAGTGCAGCTTTCCGCTGGATGGAGAATACAATACACACACACACACATTGTGATTGTAACTGACTCAGAAAGCATGCTGAGTAGGGTGAGGACAGGCAAGCTTCAGGCAGAGTGGTTTGCTTCGCTTCGGAGGTCACAGGTGACAAGCATCGCCTGGATCTTTTCTTTGTGGTATGCCGGTGTGCTGGGGAATGAACAGGCGGACAGATTGGCTGGCTCTGCAAAACTTGGTGGAGTATTGATGCTTGATAAGGCAGACATGGTTGCGGCCTTGTGGGAGCAGGTGTACACCTCGAAGGAGCAAATGGATCACCACGGTCTGGCAAGAATGAGACAGCGAGGGGTGACGAGGGGATCTGGCAGACGCTCGACGCTCAGAGGAAAGGCGAGACGGACATATAATCAGATTGCTATTGGTGTTGGAACTCTTCACTGGCTGCTGGGGATGGGGACGGAGCGCTTATGGGAATGCCCCGAATGCTGTGATGTCGGTTCTTAAATCAATCAATCAATCAATCATAAGAATGAAAACTAAACATAATTTTCCTAGAATCAAGGCCAGCGATATGCCTGGTGGCAGTGGGCATGTACGCTGCCTCTCTGTCGGGCAGATTCCTTGTTCCAACAGGCATGCATACTGACTCTTTACCAGGGAGATGATCACAAATGTCAGTGTTATCTGTGGTCTCTCTTAAGTAATTCAATACCAAACAATGCACCGTGTGTTTATAGTCTGTGCCAAACACCACATACTTTTCTCAACCAAATCTGCCCTGCAAGTTGTTACATCAAACACTGAGCCCTGGTTATTTCATTCTGTTTGCCCCAGACAGTTATTTCTGTATAATAATCTGCCCTGCATGTTGTTACATCAAACACTTAGTCTTTGTTATTTCATTCCTTTTACCTCAGACAGTTATTACTTTAACCTAATCTGTCCAGCAAGCTGTTACGTCAGACATTCCTCATTATTTCATTACTTTTACCTCAGACAGTTATTACTTTACCCTAATCTGTCCAGCAAGCTGTTACGTCAGACATTCCTCATTATTTCATTCCTTTTACCTCAGACAGTTATTACTTTAACCTAATCTGTCCAGCAAGCTGTTACGTCAGACATTCCTCATTATTTCATTACTTTTGCCTCAGACAGTTATTACTTTACCCTAATCTGTCCAGCAAGCTGTTACGTCAGACATTCCTCATTATTTCATTCCTTTTGCCTCAGACAGTTATTACTTTACCCTAATCTGTCCAGCAAGCTGTTACGTCAGACATTCCTCATTATTTCATTCCTTTTGCCTCGGACAGTTATTACTTTAACCTAATCTGTCCAGCAAGCTGTTACGTCAGACATTCCTCATTATTTCATTCCTTTTGCCTCAGACAGTTATTACTTTACCCTAATCTGTCCAGCAAGCTGTTACGTCAGACATTCCTCATTATTTCATTTCTTTTGCCCCAGACAGATATTACTTTAACTGACATATTGTCGGTTGTTTCTGTAGCTAATTTTATCTCAGAAAGTACTTACTTTAATTTCTTCTTTGACAAATGAGTTAACATAAGAAATAAACTCAGATATTGATTGTCACCCCTAAAAGATGTTGAAAATACATATAAATCAGAGGATTGACTAGATAGCAGAGTCATTTAAATCCATCAGCAGACAACAGTTTGAATCTGTCACCCTCACATGACCAAGTCGCCTCGGTGAAGGAACACATGTCCTTCACAGGACTCCCCTAGAGGATACTGAAGCATGTGTATTGTAACTGTAAGACATGACACTGAATGAAATGAATACTTCTCTCTCTCTACTGCTCTCATGAATGCTTCTTTCACCTACTGTGCTTGATTTTATATTCCAATTGTCTCTGGTTCGTGGCATCAGATAACGGCAGTTTTCAAGTCTTATTTCAGACATCAGTTGTCAGCATGTTGTCTGAGAAGGAGAAGGCAGAATGTAAACGAATTCTAAGCTTCCTTGCAGATGAGGATGTGCTTGCCCTGGCTGGGACATCCACTAGCCATGCGGTCAAAGTTAGTGATAGAGCAGGTTTGTTTCAGTTTGCATAGACTTAGCATAGACTTATGTGTGTCGGGACAAGTTAGGCATAAGTTATTATTTATATCATTGTCTTTAAATATCTAGAATCACACTGGCATCTGGTGCCTTCAATAAACTGTCAAACATCTGGAAGTCAAAGTCACCCAGCCAACATACGAAACTTAAAATCTTCAACTCTTGTGTGATTCCAGTGCTAACGTATGGATGTGAAAGTTGGAAATCAACGGTAGCTTTAGATAAAAAAATTAGACAATTTTGAGAACAAATGTATTAGAAGAATTCTAAACCTCCACTGGACAGATTTCAGAACTAATACGCAAATATGACAAGAGACTAAACAAGATATTGTATCCAATTTTATAAGAAAACGCCGTTGGAACTACATCAGCCATGTACTCAGAATGGACAAGACAAGACTCCCCAACCAAGCCCTCTTATGGTCACCAGTAGGGAAAAGAAAACGGGGAAGACCAAGAGAGACCCTGCGTAGAACCATCATCAGAGAAGGCTCATTCAACGGCCAAGTGAACATCCAGGATCTACAACAGGTAGCAGCGAACTGCCGGACATGGAGAGCCATGACTTCTGCCCTATGCACCGCCTTAGGCTCAAGAGGAAAGACTAACTAACTAACTAACTAACTTTAAATGTATTTATTCTTGGCAATATAAGTCACTGGTATCATGAAGGCTAATAGACTGCAATGGCTGGGGCATATAGAAAGAATGGAAGATAATAGGGAAACAAAACTCGCTTACACTCAGGAAATAAATGACCTTAGACCCTGAGGTAGACCAAGAAGACGGTGGAGAGATAATATTCATACAGGCCTACAAGCACTTGGAATCAACGACTGGCAAGAGAAGGTCAACCAGAGAGACGAATGGAGACGGATTGTATCTGCAGCAAAGAACCTCAATGGGTCGGAACGCTGAAGAAGAAGAAGAAGAAGAAGAAGAACGTATGATGGAATAGTTACTGAACATGTAGTACACACCATATGATGGGACAATCATTGAACTACACAACATACAATGAGACAGTCATTGAACATATAGTTCACAACATATAATGAGACAGTCACTGAACATATAGTTGTAGCGTGATCTTCGACAGTAGAGAGAATCCCACGTGTAAAGTTGAAGACAAAAGGACTACCCCTTGAGAATGTCTACCCACTGAAGGTACAGAAGACAAATCGTCTCGTTATGGACTAGGAAGTGCGAATACTGGTCCCAGAAGAAGTCTACTTTCCTTACAGGAAAACAGAAGGTAAAGTTGGCAGCTGATCGATAGACTGAAGACACCAGGCTTAATTATCTGTGCTACTAGACCCTGTGATGAAGAAGAATCCTTCAGAGTTCTCTCGCTGAACACATTAGTGAAACACAAAATATATAAATATTGAGCACAACCCACTACTGGCAACGCTGATTGTATTCCGGCATGAACCTAAGGCCTATCCTCGTCAATATGGAAGCACTATACTCGAGTTTCGCTCTCGTTTGAGCTCGTCAGTTGTGCATATCCCTGACCGGATCTGGAAACAAGCCCCGGATCACGCGTGTGAAGCGGGTGTGTAATCATGCGGCACACACTGGACACGCCAAATTATCACACCAGAATATTACAACGTTACCCATCGTAGGCTATGCTCAAGATTGCCCAATTGTCGCGACTGACGTCCGTCACTCGATGTGGACCCGAACGATCAGGACTTCTCACTGGCAAGGAACACCAGGCCTCCTAAATCCAGTGAGCAATAATCAAATTGATTATTTGGTTGTTTCGGGATTTAAAATTTAAATATTGAGCACAACCCACTACTGGCAACGCTGATCGTATTCCGGCATGAACCTAAGGCCTATCCACGTCAATATGGAAAATATATAAACAACTTTCATCCTCACTCACTCTATTTATAGACTACTAGATGACCCGGCCTGGTGTCGCCTAGCCCCTGGCGGGGAGCGTCTCATTTAATTTATATAAGTAGTCATTATATATTCAAATACATTTCTCTAAGCGCACAGAGGCCCCTGCTCCTGTTCCCATTGCTCGTCTGTTTCTGATGTTCCCGTTCCCATTGCTCGTCTGTTTCTGAAGCTCGTAATGCCTTTTTCTTTCATGTAAAACTTAAAAATTGAATTTAAACTAACTATTTCAGTTGGATCTGTACAAAATTTCATCTCAATCGGATGGACCGTTCGGAAACGCAAAAAGGACACATACACAAAGAAACATTCTCTTTTATATGTATATATAAGTAGATATAGTAGAAAAAATAAAGTAGATTATTCTCTTTCCCTCTGCAAATCCACGCTGTTCATAACTAATTTCTGGTTTAATCAGAGAGTGAGTTCCCTTGGAGCAAGATGGCGGGGCATTTCTTCGTCTGTTTCTGAGGATGCCTTTTTCTTTCATGCTTGAGGAAAAATTGTTGATTTTAAACTAACTAACTATTTCAGTTGGATCCGCGGGAGTGAGAACAACATCTGTAGAAAATTTCATCTCAATCGGATGGACCGTTCGGGAACGCATAAGGGACACACAAAGAAACATTTTCTTTTATATATATAGATTTGCTTTGGATGTAAAAGACAATAAACTTCAATTATTTAGTTAATAATAGTCGACGACACCATTATTACTAGTTTATTAAAATTAAAAGAGGAGTTTACTCCCAGGGGGAGAAAAGAAGAAAAAAAATAAATATTTAGAAGATTGTAAAAATAAGAATCTGCTGTTGTCCTAGAGTCTTGTGCATGTGAAAATGCTCTATTTACTCAAATGTTTTTAAATCTTAGGACTAATAAAACAATCAGTAGTGTGATGGTGTTGGATCTGGAATGGTTGTAGAATACGCAACTGCACTATGTGTTTCCAATGACGAACTTCTGTAGTTTACTTCTGCAGTCCCTCCTCTGTTCATTCTCACAGATGAGTGTTCGGTTCCCTTCAGTGTACTTCATCTATTGGGTTTACTGTGCCGTGGGCATGTTAGTTATTACAATGTACACTTTGGTTGTCAGTAGATGACTTGTGTATTTTTTCTATAATGTCAATTAAGACTTGAATCAGCCGTACCCACAAGCGTAGTGCTGTAATGACTAGGCAATAATGCAGTTGTACTAGTGTGAATACTTATGTGCAGCAGTCGATATGACTGTGTCATGCACTCACTACCATTGATATAAACTTCTATGTTGAGTTCTAGTCTGGTTAGACCAGTGGTTCTCAACCGGTGGGGAATTTTAGGGTTTCCGTGTGGGGGGGGGGGGGGGGGGGGGGGGGGGGGGGAAATTAAGATTATTTCAAGATCATGAAATACAAGAACTGATTTCTTGATATTGTTTTTCCCTCCATACGTTACGGTTTTGTACTTCTCGCCCTTCTGAAATTTGTTTTATAGCGTAAGTATACCCGCTAATCACATTTTATGTAGTCGTCTAGACTTGTTCTGGTATTAGTATGTGTTCTAAATTTAGCTTCCATTTTTACATATACTGTGTAGAGGCAGGGGGGGGGGGATTTATAGGGAGGAAATATGAAGGGGGGATGACATTCTGAACATATGGTGAAGGGGTGCGTGGGCCATAAAAGGTTGAGAACCACTGGGTTAGACTGTAGGTAGTTGATAGTACATGGTGATGCTAGAAGTGGATGCTAGTTGTTGATGTTAGTGGTTAATGTGCAGATTCTGGGAGTGTCCACAACAACGCTGAAATATATCAAACAAAGGCAACTGGTAAGCAGTGGTTCAGGAAGGAATCTCTCATACCTATCCTAGCCTCCTATTGATGCATGCAAGTGTCAGTCAGCTGTTGTGTTGTTCCATGTAGTGATACATGCAAGTGTTCACCAGCTGTTGTGTTGTTCCATGTAGTTATACATGCAAGTGTTCATCAGCAGTTGTGTTGTTCCATGTAGTTATACATGCAAGTATTCATCAGCAGTTGTGTTGTTCCATGTAGTTATACATGCAAGTGTTCATCAGCAGTTGTGTTGTTCCATGTAGTTATACATGCAAGTGTTCATCAGCAGTTGTGTTGTTCCATGTAGTTATACATGCAAGTATTCATCAGCAGTTGTGTTGTTCCATGTAGTTATACATGCAAGTATTCATCAGCAGTTGTGTTGTTCCATGTAGTTATACATGCAAGTATTCATCAGCAGTTGTGTTGTTCCATGTAGTTATACATGCAAGTGTTCATCAGCAGTTGTGTTGTTCCATGTAGTTATACATGCAAGTGTTCATCAGCAGTTGTGTTGTTCCATGTAGTTATACATGCAAGTAGTTCATCAGCAGTTGTGTTGTTCCATGTAGTTATACATGCAAGTAGTTCATCAGCAGTTGTGTTGTTCCATGTAGTTATACATGCAAGTGTTCATCAGCAGTTGTGTTGTTCCATGTAGTGATACATGCAAGTGTTCATCAGCAGTTGTGTTGTTCCATGTAGTGATACATGCAAGTGTTCATCAGCAGTTGTGTTGTTCCATGTAGTGATACATGCAAGTGTTCATCAGCAGTTGTGTTGTTCCATGTAGTGATACATGCAAGTGTTCATCAGCATGTTGTGTTGTTCCATGTAGTTATACATGCAAGTGTTCATCAGCAGTTGTGTTGTTCCATGTAGTTATACATGCAAGTGTTCATCAGCAGTTGTGTTGTTCCATGTAGTTATACATGCAAGTGTTCATCAGCAGTTGTGTTGTTCCATGTAGTTATACATGCAAGTGTTCATCAGCAGTTGTGTTGTTCCATGTAGTTATACATGCAAGTGTTCATCAGCAGTTGTGTTGTTCCATGTAGTTATACATGCAAGTGTTCATCAGCATGTTGTGTTGTTCCATGTAGTGATACATGCAAGTGTTCATCAGCATGTTGTGTTGTTCCATGTAGTGATACATGCAAGTGTTCATCAGCTGTTGTGTTGTTCCATGTAGTGATACATGCAAGTGTTCATCAGCTGTTGTGTTGTTCCATGTAGTGATACATGCAAGTGTTCATCAGCTGTTGTGTTGTTCCATGTAGTGATACATGCAAGTGTTCATCAGCTGTTGTGTTGTTCCATGTAGTGATACATGCAAGTGTTCATCAGCTGTTGTGTTGTTCCATGTAGTGATACATGCAAGTGTTCATCAGCTGTTGTGTTGTTCCATGTAGTGATACATGCAAGTGTTCATCAGCTGTTGTGTTGTTCCATGTAGTGATACATGCAAGTGTTCATCAGCTGTTGTGTTGTTCCATGTAGTGATACATGCAAGTGTTCATCAGCTGTTGTGTTGTTCCATGTAGTGATACATGCAAGTGTTCATCAGCTGTTGTGTTGTTCCATGTAGTGATACATGCAAGTGTTCATCAGCTGTTGTGTTGTTCCATGTAGTGATACATGCAAGTGTTCATCAGCTGTTGTGTTGTTCCATGTAGTGATACATGCAAGTGTTCATCAGCTGTTGTGTTGTTCCATGTAGTGATACATGCAAGTGTTCATCAGCTGTTGTGTTGTTCCATGTAGTGATACATGCAAGTGTTCATCAGCTGTTGTGTTGTTCCATGTAGTGATACATGCAAGTGTTCATCAGCTGTTGTGTTGTTCCATGTAGTGATACATGCAAGTGTTCATCAGCTGTTGTGTTGTTCCATGTAGTGATACATGCAAGTGTTCATCAGCTGTTGTGTTGTTCCATGTAGTGATACATGCAAGTGTTCATCAGCTGTTGTGTTGTTCCATGTAGTGATACATGCAAGTGTTCATCAGCTGTTGTGTTGTTCCATGTAGTGATACATGCAAGTGTTCATCAGCTGTTGTGTTGTTCCATGTAGTGATACATGCAAGTGTTCATCAGCTGTTGTGTTGTTCCATGTAGTGATACATGCAAGTGTTCATCAGCTGTTGTGTTGTTCCATGTAGTTATACATGCAAGTGTTCATCAGCAGTTGTGTTGTTCCATGTAGTTATACATGCAAGTATTCATCAGCAGTTGTGTTGTTCCATGTAGTTATACATGCAAGTATTCATCAGCAGTTGTGTTGTTCCATGTAGTTATACATGCAAGTGTTCATCAGCAGTTGTGTTGTTCCATGTAGTGATACATGCAAGTGTTCATCAGCAGTTGTGTTGTTCCATGTAGTGATACATGCAAGTATTCATCAGCAGTTGTGTTGTTCCATGTAGTTATACATGCAAGTGTTCATCAGCAGTTGTGTTGTTCCATGTAGTTATACATGCAAGTATTCATCAGCAGTTGTGTTGTTCCATGTAGTTATACATGCAAGTATTCATCAGCAGTTGTGTTGTTCCATGTAGTTATACATGCAAGTATTCATCAGCAGTTGTGTTGTTCCATGTAGTTATACATGCAAGTGTTCATCAGCAGTTGTGTTGTTCCATGTAGTGATACATGCAAGTGTTCATCAGCTGTTGTGTTGTTCCATGTAGTGATACATGCAAGTGTTCATCAGCTGTTGTGTTGTTCCATGTAGTGATACATGCAAGTGTTCATCAGCTGTTGTGTTGTTCCATGTAGTGATACATGCAAGTGTTCATCAGCTGTTGTGTTGTTCCATGTAGTGATACATGCAAGTGTTCATCAGCTGTTGTGTTGTTCCATGTAGTGATACATGCAAGTGTTCATCAGCTGTTGTGTTGTTCCATGTAGTGATACATGCAAGTGTTCATCAGCTGTTGTGTTGTTCCATGTAGTGATACATGCAAGTGTTCATCAGCTGTTGTGTTGTTCCATGTAGTGATACATGCAAGTGTTCATCAGCTGTTGTGTTGTTCCATGTAGTGATACATGCAAGTGTTCATCAGCTGTTGTGTTGTTCCATGTAGTGATACATGCAAGTGTTCATCAGCTGTTGTGTTGTTCCATGTAGTGATACATGCAAGTGTTCAACAGCTGTTGTGTTGTTCCATGTAGTGATACATGCAAGTGTTCATCAGCTAGTTGTGTTGTTCCATGTAGTGATACATGCAAGTGTTCATCAGCTAGTTGTGTTGTTCCATGTAGTGATACATGCAAGTGTTCATCAGCTAGTTGTGTTGTTCCATGTAGTGATACATGCAAGTGTTCATCAGCTGTTGTGTTGTTCCATGTAGTGATACATGCAAGTGTTCATCAGCTAGTTGTGTTGTTCCATGTAGTGATACATGCAAGTGTTCATCAGCTGTTGTGTTGTTCCATGTAGTGATACATGCAAGTGTTCATCAGCATGTTGTGTTGTTCCATGTAGTGATACATGCAAGTGTTCATCAGCTGTTGTGTTGTTCCATGTAGTGATACATGCAAGTGTTCATCAGCATGTTGTGTTGTTCCATGTAGTTATACATGCAAGTGTTCATCAGCATGTTGTGTTGTTCCATGTAGTGATACATGCAAGTGTTCATCAGCTAGTTGTGTTGTTCCATGTAGTGATACATGCAAGTGTTCATCAGCAGTTGTGTTGTTCCATGTAGTTATACATGCAAGTGTTCATCAGCAGTTGTGTTGTTCCATGTAGTTATACATGCAAGTATTCATCAGCAGTTGTGTTGTTCCATGTAGTTATACATGCAAGTGTTCATCAGCAGTTGTGTTGTTCCATGTAGTTATACATGCAAGTATTCATCAGCAGTTGTGTTGTTCCATGTAGTTATACATGCAAGTGTTCATCAGCAGTTGTGTTGTTCCATGTAGTTATACATGCAAGTGTTCATCAGCAGTTGTGTTGTTCCATGTAGTTATACATGCAAGTATTCATCAGCAGTTGTGTTGTTCCATGTAGTTATACATGCAAGTATTCATCAGCAGTTGTGTTGTTCCATGTAGTTATACATGCAAGTATTCATCAGCAGTTGTGTTGTTCCATGTAGTTATACATGCAAGTATTCATCAGCAGTTGTGTTGTTCCATGTAGTTATACATGCAAGTATTCATCAGCAGTTGTGTTGTTCCATGTAGTGATACACACGTGTTCACCAACTGTTGTGTTGTTCCATGTAGTGATACATGCAAGTGTTCATCAGCTGTTGTGTTGTTCCATGTAGTGATACACACGTGTTCATCAGCTGTTGTGTTGTTCCATGTAGTGATACACACGTGTTCATCAGCTGTTGTGTTGTTCCATGTAGTGATACA
This sequence comes from Cepaea nemoralis, assembly GCA_014155875.1. Classification (NCBI taxonomy): domain Eukaryota; kingdom Metazoa; phylum Mollusca; class Gastropoda; order Stylommatophora; family Helicidae; genus Cepaea; species Cepaea nemoralis. The sequence continues at coordinate 142,117 of JACEFZ010008849.1, read as the reverse complement.
CACGTGTTCATCAGCTGTTGTGTTGTTCCATGTAGTGATACACACGTGTTCATCAGCTGTTGTGTTGTTCCATGTAGTGATACACACGTGTTCATCAGCTGTTGTGTTGTTCCATGTAGTGATACACACGTGTTCACCAACTGTTGTGTTGTTCCATGTAGTGATACACACGTGTTCACCAACTGTTGTGTTGTTCCATGTAGTTATACATTCAAGTGTTCACCAACTTTTGTGTTGTTCCATGTAGTGATACACACGTGTTCACCGACTGTTGTGTTGTTCCATGTAGTGATACGTGCAAGTGTTCACCGACTATTGTGTTGTTCCATGTAGTGATACACACGTGTTCACCGACTGTTGTGTTGTTCCATGTAGTGATACATGCAAGTGTTCACCAAGTGTTGTGTTATTCCATACACACTGTTCCTTATATCTGGCTTATGTAGATGTAACAATCTGCTGATATTTGTAAGAGCCAGACACACTTAGAAGTGATTTTCACAGCCTCGTAAGAAGATATACAAAACAACACTCCAAAGTGAGCAGTGGTTAGTCTTCCTGCCTTTGACTCTCTATGATTACATTTTATATTATTTTCATTCCAGAAGCTGAACATGCAATTCTTACATTTACTGAATCAGCTAATGAGCTACTGAATCGTAGGAAAGTCAGCAAGAGTATTCTACTGAACTATTGTTGGAGTGCTTCTGTTCCTGTATCTGCCTATGACAGCAAGGCAGATTTAGTTAATGCCATCATTAAGTACTGGGTATTGTTTCTTTTTTTATTATGTAGTTTTTTGTTAAATTATGTAGAAGTATTTGAGCTCTTTGTGACGGTATTGATGTATTAAAATTTTAGAACAGTTTATGATTGGTTGATTGATTTAGGAACTGACATCACAGCATTCGGGACATTCCCATAAGCGCTCCGTCCCCATCCTCAGCAGCCAGCGAAGAGTTCCAACACTAATAGTTCCAGTAGCAATATGATTATATGTCCGTCTCGCCTTTCCTCTGAGCATCGAGCATCGGCCAGATCCCCTTGTCACACCTCGCTGCCTCATTATTACCAGACTATGGTGATCCATTTGCTCCTCCGAGGTTTACACGTGCTCCCACAAGGCCGCAACCATGTCTGTCTTGTCATGCATCAATACTCCACCAAGTTTTGCCGAGCCAGCCAATCTGTCCGTCTGTTCATTCCCCAGCACACCGGCATGCCCCGGAGAAAATATCCAGGTGATGCTTGCCACCCATGACCTCCGAAGCAAAGCAAGCCATTCTGCATGAAGCCTGCCTGTCCTCACCCTCCTCAGCATGCTTTCTGAGTCAGTTACAATCACAATGTGTGTATGTATCGTGTTCTCTATCCAGCGGGAACAGTGATGGAGGCATGGTCCCTGGTAGAAGTGGCTGGGAGAGAACAGTGAAGGAGGCATGGTCCCTGGTAGAGAACAGTGATGGAGGCATGGTCACTGGTAGGAGTGGCTGGGAGAGAACAGTGAGGGAGGCATGGTCCCTGGTAGAAGTGGCTGGGAGAGAACATGGTGGAGGCATGGTCCCTGGTAGAGAACATGGTGGAGGCATGGTCCCTGGTAGAGAACATGGTGGAGGCATGGTCCCTGGTAGAGAACAGTGAAGGAGGCATGGTCCCTGGTAGAAGTGGCTGGTAGAGAACAGTGAGGGAGGCATGGTCCCTGGTAGAAGTGGCTGGGAGAGAACATGGTGGAGGCATGGTCCCTGGTAGAGAACATGGTGGAGGCATGGTCCCTGGTAGAGAACAGTGAGGGAGGCATGGTCCCTGGTAGAGAACAGTGAGGGAGGCATGGTCCCTGGTAGAGAACATGGTGGAGGCATGGTCCCTGGTAGAGAACATGGTGGAGGCATGGTCCCTGGTAGAGAACATGGTGGAGGCATGGTCCCTGGTAGAGAACAGTGAAGGAGGCATGGTCCCTGGTAGAAGTGGCTGGTAGAGAACAGTGAGGGAGGCATGGTCCCTGGTAGAAGTGGCTGGGAGAGAACATGGTGGAGGCATGGTCCCTGGTAGGAGTGGCTGGTAGAGAACATGGTGGAGGCATGGTCCCTGGTAGAAGTGGCTGGTAGAGAACATGGTGGAGGCATGGTCCCTGGTAGGAGTGGCTGGTAGAGAACATGGTGGAGGCATGGTCCCTGGTAGAAGTGGCTGGTAGAGAACATGGTGGAGGCATGGTCCCTGGTAGAAGTGGCTGGGAGAGAACATGGTGGAGGCATGGTCCCTGGTAGGAGTGGCTGGGAGAGAACATGGTGGAGGCATGGTCCCTGGTAGGAGTGGCTGGGAGAGAACATGGTGGAGGCATGGTCCCTGGTAGAAGTGGCTGGTAGAGAACATGGTGGAGGCATGGTCCCTGGTAGAGAACATGGTGGAGGCATGGTCCCTGGTAGGAGTGGCTGGTAGAGAACATGGTGGAGGCATGGTCCCTGGGAGAGAACATGGTGGAGGCATGGTCCCTGGTAGAAGTGGCTGGTAGAGAACATGGTGGAGGCATGGTCCCTGGGAGAGAACATGGTGGAGGCATGGTCCCTGGTAGAAGTGGCTGGGAGAGAACATGGTGGAGGCATGGTCCCTGGTAGAGAACATGGTGGAGGCATGGTCCCTGGGAGAGAACATGGTGGAGGCATGGTCCCTGGTAGAGAACATGGTGGAGGCATGGTCCCTGGTAGAGAACATGGTGGAGGCATGGTCCCTGGTAGAGAACATGGTGGAGGCATGGTCCCTGGTAGAGAACATGGTGGAAGGCATGGTCCCTGGGAGAGAACATGGTGGAGGCATGGTCCCTGGTAGAAGTGGCTGGTAGAGAACATGGTGGAGGCATGGTCCCTGGTAGAGAACATGGTGGAGGCATGGTCCCTGGTAGAGAACATGGTGGAGGCATGGTCCCTGGGATGAGAACATGGTGGAGGCATGGTCCCTGGTAGAGAACATGGTGGAGGCATGGTCCCTGGTAGAGAACATGGTGGAGGCATGGTCCCTGGTAGAGAACATGGTGGAGGCATGGTCCCTGGGAGAGAACATGGTGGAGGCATGGTCCCTGGTAGAGAACATGGTGGAGGCATGGTCCCTGGTAGAGAACATGGTGGAGGCATGGTCCCTGGTAGAGAACATGGTGGAGGCATGGTCCCTGGTAGAAGTGGCTGGTAGAGAACAGTGAGGGAGGCATGGTCCCTGGTAGAAGTGGCTGGTAGAGAACATGGTGGAGGCATGGTCCCTGGTAGAGAACAGTGGTGGAGGCATGGTCCCTGGTAGAAGTGGCTGGGAGAGAACAGTGAGGGAGGCATGGTCCCTGGTAGAAGTGGCTGGTAGAGAACATGGTGGAGGCATGGTCCCTGGTAGAGAACATGGTGGAGGCATGGTCCCTGGTAGAGAACATGGTGGAGGCATGGTCCCTGGTAGAGAACATGGTGGAGGCATGGTCCCTGGTAGAGAACATGGTGGAGGCATGGTCCCTGGTAGAGAACATGGTGGAGGCATGGTCCCTGGTAGAAGTGGCTGGTAGAGAACATGGTGGAGGCATGGTCCCTGGTAGAAGTGGCTGGGAGAGAACAGTGAGGGAGGCATGGTCCCTGGTAGAGAACATGGTGGAGGCATGGTCCCTGGTAGAAGTGGCTGGTAGAGAACATGGTGGAGGCATGGTCCCTGGTAGAAGTGGCTGGGAGAGAACAGTGAGGGAGGCATGGTCCCTGGTAGAAGTGGCTGGTAGAGAACAGTGGTGGAGGCATGGTCCCTGGTAGAAGTGGCTGGTAGAGAACATGGTGGAGGCATGGTCCCTGGTAGAAGTGGCTGGGAGAGAACAGTGAGGGAGGCATGGTCCCTGGTAGAAGTGGCTGGTAGAGAACATGGTGGAGGCATGGTCCCTGGTAGAGAACATGGTGGAGGCATGGTCACTGGTAGAAGTGGCTGGTAGAGAACATGGTGGAGGCATGGTCCCTGGTAGAGAACATGGTGGAGGCATGGTCCCTGGTAGAAGTGGCTGGTAGAGAACATGGTGGAGGCATGGTCCCTGGTAGAAGTGGCTGGTAGAGAACATGGTGGAGGCATGGTCCCTGGTAGAAGTGGCTGGGAGAGAACATGGTGGAGGCATGGTCCCTGGTAGAAGTGGCTGGTAGAGAACATGGTGGAGGCATGGTCCCTGGTAGAAGTGGCTGGTAGAGAACATGGTGGAGGCATGGTCCCTGGGAGAGAACATGGTGGAGGCATGGTCCCTGGTAGAAGTGGCTGGTAGAGAACATGGTGGAGGCATGGTCCCTGGGAGAGAACATGGTGGAGGCATGGTCCCTGGTAGAGAACATGGTGGAGGCATGGTCCCTGGGAGAGAACATGGTGGAGGCATGGTCCCTGGGAGAGAACATGGTGGAGGCATGGTCCCTGGTAGAGAACATGGTGGAGGCATGGTCCCTGGGAGAGAACATGGTGGAGGCATGGTCCCTGGTAGAGAACATGGTGGAGGCATGGTCCCTGGTAGAGAACATGGTGGAGGCATGGTCCCTGGGAGAGAACATGGTGGAGGCATGGTCCCTGGGAGAGAACATGGTGGAGGCATGGTCCCTGGGAGAGAACATGGTGGAGGCATGGTCCCTGGGAGAGAACATGGTGGAGGCATGGTCCCTGGTAGAGAACATGGTGGAGGCATGGTCCCTGGGAGAGAACATGGTGGAGGCATGGTCCCTGGTAGAGAACATGGTGGAGGCATGGTCCCTGGTAGAGAACATGGTGGAGGCATGGTCCCTGGGAGAGAACATGGTGGAGGCATGGTCCCTGGTAGAGAACATGGTGGAGGCATGGTCCCTGGGAGAGAACATGGTGGAGGCATGGTCCCTGGTAGAGAACATGGTGGAGGCATGGTCCCTGGTAGAGAACATGGTGGAGGCATGGTCCCTGGTAGAGAACATGGTGGAGGCATGGTCCCTGGTAGAGAACATGGTGGAGGCATGGTCCCTGGGAGAGAACATGGTGGAGGCATGGTCCCTGGTAGAGAACATGGTGGAGGCATGGTCCCTGGTAGAGAACATGGTGGAGGCATGGTCCCTGGTAGAGAACATGGTGGAGGCATGGTCCCTGGTAGAGAACATGGTGGAGGCATGGTCCCTGGTAGAGAACATGGTGGAGGCATGGTCCCTGGTAGAGAACATGGTGGAGGCATGGTCCCTGGTAGAGAACATGGTGGAGGCATGGTCCCTGGTAGAGAACATGGTGGAGGCATGGTCCCTGGTAGAGAACATGGTGGAGGCATGGTCCCTGGTAGAGAACATGGTGGAGGCATGGTCCCTGGTAGAGAACATGGTGGAGGCATGGTCCCTGGTAGAGAACATGGTGGAGGCATGGTCCCTGGTAGAGAACATGGTGGAGGCATGGTCCCTGGTAGAGAACATGGTGGAGGCATGGTCCCTGGTAGAGAACATGGTGGAGGCATGGTCCCTGGTAGAGAACATGGTGGAGGCATGGTCCCTGGTAGAGAACATGGTGGAGGCATGGTCCCTGGTAGAGAACATGGTGGAGGCATGGTCCCTGGGAGAGAACATGGTGGAGGCATGGTCCCTGGTAGAGAACATGGTGGAGGCATGGTCCCTGGTAGAGAACATGGTGGAGGCATGGTCCCTGGGAGAGAACATGGTGGAGGCATGGTCCCTGGGAGAGAAACATGGTGGAGGCATGGTCCCTGGGAGAGAACATGGTGGAGGCATGGTCCCTGGGAGAGAACATGGTGGAGGCATGGTCCCTGGTAGAGAACATGGTGGAGGCATGGTCCCTGGGAGAGAACATGGTGGAGGCATGGTCCCTGGTAGAGAACATGGTGGAGGCATGGTCCCTGGTAGAGAACATGGTGGAGGCATGGTCCCTGGGAGAGAACATGGTGGAGGCATGGTCCCTGGGAGAGAACATGGTGGAGGCATGGTCCCTGGTAGAGAACATGGTGGAGGCATGGTCCCTGGGAGAGAACATGGTGGAGGCATGGTCCCTGGTAGAGAACAGTGGTGGAGGCATGGTCCCTGGTAGAAGTGGCTGGTAGAGAACATGGTGGAGGCATGGTCCCTGGGAGAGAACATGGTGGAGGCATGGTCCCTGGTAGAGAACATGGTGGAGGCATGGTCCCTGGTAGAAGTGGCTGGGAGAGAACATGGTGGAGGCATGGTCCCTGGGAGAGAACATGGTGGAGGCATGGTCCCTGGTAGAGAACATGGTGGAGGCATGGTCCCTGGTAGAGAACATGGTGGAGGCATGGTCCCTGGTAGAGAACATGGTGGAGGCATGGTCCCTGGTAGAGAACATGGTGGAGGCATGGTCCCTGGTAGAGAACATGGTGGAGGCATGGTCCCTGGTAGAGAACATGGTGGAGGCATGGTCCCTGGTAGAGAACATGGTGGAGGCATGGTCCCTGGTAGAGAACATGGTGGAGGCATGGTCCCTGGTAGAAGTGGCTGGTAGAGAACATGGTGGAGGCATGGTCCCTGGTAGAAGTGGCTGGTAGAGAACATGGTGGAGGCATGGTCCCTGGTAGAGAACATGGTGGAGGCATGGTCCCTGGTAGAGAACATGGTGGAGGCATGGTCCCTGGTAGAGAACATGGTGGAGGCATGGTCCCTGGTAGAGAACATGGTGGAGGCATGGTCCCTGGTAGAGAACATGGTGGAGGCATGGTCCCTGGTAGAAGTGGCTGGGAGAGAACATGGTGGAGGCATGGTCCCTGGTAGAGAACAGTGGTGGAGGCATGGTCCCTGGTAGAAGTGGCTGGGAGAGAACAGTGAGGGAGGCATGGTCCCTGGTAGAAGTGGCTGGGAGAGAACAGTGAGGGAGGCATGGTCCCTGGTAGAAGTGGCTGGGAGAGAACAGTGAGGGAGGCATGGTCCCTGGTAGAGAACATGGTGGAGGCATGGTCCCTGGTAGAGAACATGGTGGAGGCATGGTCCCTGGTAGAGAACATGGTGGAGGCATGGTCCCTGGTAGAGAACATGGTGGAGGCATGGTCCCTGGTAGAGAACATGGTGGAGCCATGGTCCCTGGTAGAAGTGGCTGGTAGAGAACATGGTGGAGGCATGGTCCCTGGTAGAAGTGGCTGGTAGAGAACATGGTGGAGGCATGGTCCCTGGTAGAAGTGGCTGGTAGAGAACATGGTGGAGGCATGGTCCCTGGTAGAGAACATGGTGGAGGCATGGTCCCTGGTAGAGAACATGGTGGAGGCATGGTCCCTGGTAGAGAACATGGTGGAGGCATGGTCCCTGGGAGAGAACATGGTGGAGCCATGGTCCCTGGTAGAAGTGGCTGGTAGAGAACATGGTGGAGGCATGGTCCCTGGTTAGAAGTGGCTGGTAGAGAACATGGTGGAGGCATGGTCCCTGGTAGAGAACATGGTGGAGGCATGGTCCCTGGTAGAGAACATGGTGGAGGCATGGTCCCTGGTAGAGAACATGGTGGAGGCATGGTCCCTGGTAGAGAACATGGTGGAGGCATGGTCCCTGGTAGAGAACATGGTGGAGGCATGGTCCCTGGTAGAGAACATGGTGGAGGCATGGTCCCTGGGAGAGAACATGGTGGAGGCATGGTCCCTGGTAGAGAACATGGTGGAGGCATGGTCCCTGGTAGAGAACATGGTGGAGGCATGGTCCCTGGTAGAGAACATGGTGGAGGCATGGTCCCTGGTAGAAGTGGCTGGGAGAGAACAGTGAGGGAGGCATGGTCCCTGGTAGAAGTGGCTGGTAGAGAACATGGTGGAGGCATGGTCCCTGGTAGAAGTGGCTGGTAGAGAACATGGTGGAGGCATGGTCCCTGGTAGAAGTGGCTGGTAGAGAACATGGTGGAGGCATGGTCCCTGGTAGAAGTGGCTGGGAGAGAACAGTGAGGGAGGCATGGTCCCTGGTAGAAGTGGCTGGGAGAGAACATGGTGGAGGCATTGTCCCTGGTAGAAGTGGCTGGTAGAGAACAGTGAGGGAGGCATGGTCCCTGGTAGAAGTGGCTGGGAGAGAACATGGTGGAGGCATTGTCCCTGGTAGAGAACATGGTGGAGGCATTGTCCCTGGTAGAGAACAGTGAGGGAGGCATGGTCCCTGGTAGAAGTGGCTGGGAGAGAACAGTGGTGGAGGCATGGTCCCTGGTAGAAGTGGCTGGGAGAGAACATGGTGGAGGCATTGTCCCTGGTAGAAGTGGCTGGGAGAGAACAGTGGTGGAGGCATTGTCCCTGGTAGAAGTGGCTGGGAGAGAACATGGTGGAGGCATTGTCCCTGGTAGAAGTGGCTGGGAGAGAACATGGTGGAGGCATTGTCCCTGGTAGAAGTGGCTGGGAGAGAACAGTGGTGGAGGCATGGTCCCTGGTAGAAGTGGCTGGGAGAGAACATGGTGGAGGCATTGTCCCTGGTAGAAGTGGCTGGGAGAGAACAGTGGTGGAGGCATTGTCCCTGGTAGAAGTGGCTGGGAGAGAACATGGTGGAGGCATTGTCCCTGGTAGAAGTGGCTGGGAGATAGAACAGGTGGGAGGCATTGTCCCTGGTAGAAGTGGCTTGGGAGAGAACAGTGGTGGAGGCATGGTCCCTGGTAGAAGTGGCTGGGAGAGACATGGTGTAGGCATTGTCCCTGGTAGAGAACATGTGGAGGCATTGTCCCTGGTAGAGAACATGGTGGAGGCATTGTCCCTGGTAGAGAAACATGGTGGAGCATTGTCCCTGGTAGAGAACAGTGAGGGAGGCATGGTCCCCTGGTAGAAGTGGCTGGGAGAGAACAGTGGTGAGGCATGGTCCCTGGTAGAAGTGGCTGGTAGAGAACAGTGAGGAGGCATGGTCACTGGTAGAAGTGGCTGGTAGAGAACAGGTGGAGTGCATGGTCCCTGGTAGAAGTGGCTGGTAGAGAACATGGTGGAGGCATGGTCCCTGGTAGAAGTGCTGTAGAGAACATGGTGGAGGCATGGTCCTGGTATAAGTGGCTGGTAGAGAACATGGTGGAGGCATGGTCCCTGGTAGAAGTGGCTGGTAGAGAACAGTGAGGGAGGCATGGTCCCTGGTAGAAGTGGCTGGTAGAGAACATGGTGGAGGCATGGTCCCTGGTAGAAGTGGCTGGGAGAGAACAGTGAGGGAGGCATGGTCCCTGGTAGAAGTGGCTGGGAGAGAACATGGTGGAGGCATGGTCCCTGGTAGAAGTGGCTGGTAGAGAACATGGTGGAGGCCTGGTCCCTGGTAGAAGTGGCTGGTAGAGAAATGGTGGAGGCAGGTCCCCTGGTAGAAGTGGCTGGTAGAGAACAGTGAGGGAGGCATGGTCCCTGGTAGAAGTGGCTGGTAGAGAACATGGTGGAGGCATGGTCCCTGGTAGAAGTGGCTGGTAGAGAACATGGTGGAGGCATGGTCCCTGGTAGAAGTGCTGGTAGAGAACATGGTGGAGGCATGGTCCCTGGTAGAATGGCTGGTAGAGAACAGTGAGGGAGGCATGGTCCCTGGTAGAAGTGGCTGGGAGAGAACATGGTGGAGGCATGGTCCCTGTAGAAGTGGCTGGTAGAGAATCATGGTGGAGGCATGGTCCCTGTAGAAGTGGCTGGTAGAGAACATGGTGGAGGCATGGTCCCTGTAGAAGTTGGCTGGGAGAGAACAGTGAGGAGGCATGGTCCCTGTAGAGAACATGGTGGAGGCATGGTCCCTGGTAGAAGTGGCTGGGAGAGAACAGTGAGGAGGCATGGTTCCCTGGTAGAGAACCATGGTGGAGGCATGGTCCCTGGTAGAAGTGGCTGGTAGAGAACATGGGGAGGCATGTCCCTGGTAGAAGTGGCTGGTAGAGAACGATGGTGGAGGCATTGTCCCTGGTAGAGAACATGTGGAGGCAATGTCCCTGGTAGAGAAACAGTGAGGGAGGCATGGTCCCTGGTAGAAGTGACTGGTAAGAGAACATGGTGGAGGCATTGTCCCTGGTAGAGAACATGTGGAGGCATGGTCCCTGGTAGAGAACATGGTGGAGGCATTGTCCCTGTAGAGAAACATGGTGGAGGCATGGTCCCTGGTAGAGAACAGTGGTGGAGGCATGGTCCCTGGTAGAAGATGGCTGGAAGGAGAGACAGTGAGGGAGGCATGGTCCCTGGTAGAAGTGGCTGGGAGAGTAACCAGGTGGAGCCATGGTCCCTGGTAGAAGTGACGGTAGAGAAACATGGTGGAGGCATTGTCCCTGGGAAGAGACATGGTGGAGGCTATGGTCCCTGGTAGAGAACAGTGGTGGAGGCATGGTCCCTGGTAGAAGTGGCTGGTAGAGAACATGGTGGAGGCATGTCCTCCCTGGTAGAGAACATGGTGGCGGCATGGTCCCTGTGGTAGAGAACAGTGATGGAGGCATGGTCCCTGGTAGAAAGTGGCTGGTAGAGAACATGGTGGAGGCATGGTCCCTGGTAGAGAACATGGTGGAGGCATGTCCCTGGTAGAGAAACATGTGGAGGCATGGTCCCTGGTGAGAGACATGTGTGGAGGCAAGGTCCTGGTAGAAAGTGGCTGGGAGAGAACAGGGGTGGAGGCATGGTCCCTGGTAGAGAACATGGTGGAGGCATGGGTCCCTGGTAGAGAACATGGTGGAGGCATGGTCCCTGGTAGAGACTGGTGGAGGCATGGTCCCTGGTAGAGAACATGGTGGAGGCATGGTCCCTGGTAGAGAACATGGGTGGAGGGCATGGTCCCTGGTAAGAGAACATGGTGGAAGGCATGGTCCCTGGTAGAAAGTGGCTGGGAGAGGAACATGGTGGAGGCATGGTCCCTGGTAGAGAACATGGTGGAGGCATGGTCCCTGGTAGAGAACATGGTGGAGCATGGTCCCCTGGTAGAGAACATGGTGGAGGCATGGTCCCTGGTAGAGAACATGGTGGAGGATGGTCCCTGGTAGAAGTGGCTGGTAGAGAACATGGTGGAGGCATGGTCCCTGGTAGAAGTGGCTGGTAGAGAACATGGTGGAGGCATGTCCTGGGAGAGAACATGGTGGAGGCATGGTCCCTGGTATAGAACAGTGGTGGAGGCATGGTCCCTGGTAGAAGTGGCTGTAGAGAACATGGTGGAGGCATGGTCCTTGGTAGAAGTGGCTGGTAGAGAACATGGTGGAGGCATGGTCCCTGGTAGAGAACATGGTGGAGGCATGGTCCCTGGTAGAGAACAGTGGTGGAGGCATGGTCCCTGGTAGAAGTGGCTGGTAGAGAACATGGTGGAGGCATGGTCCCTGGTAGAGAACATGGTGGAGCATGGTCCCTGGTAGAGAACATGGTGGAGGCATGGTCCCTGGTAGAGAACAGTGGTGGAGGCCATGGTCCCTGGTAGAAGTGGCTGGTAGAGAACATGGTGGAGGCATGGTCCCTGGTAGAGAACATGGTGGAGGCATGGTCCCCTGGTAGAGAACATGGTGGAGGCATGGTCCCTGGTAGAGAACATGGTGGAGGCATGGTCCCTGGTAGAAGTGGCTGGTAGAGAACATGGTGGAGGCATGGTCCCTGGTAGAAGTGGCTGGTAGAGAACATGGTGGAGGCATGGTCCCTGGTAGAGAACATGGTGAGGCATGGTCCCTGGTAGAGAACATGGTGGAGGCATGGTCCCTGGTAGAGACATGGTGGAGGCATGGTCCCTGTAGAAGTGGTGGAGAGAACATGGTGGAGGCATGGTCCCTGGTAGAGAACATGGTGGAGGCATGGTCCCTGGTAGAGAACATGGTGGAGCATGGTCCCTGGTAGAGAACATGGTGGAGGCATGGTCCCGGTAGAAGTGGCTGGTAGAGAACATGGTGGAGGCATGGTCCTTGGTAGAGAACAGTGATGGAGGCATGGTCCCTGGTAGAAGTGACTGGTAGAGAACATGGTGGAGGCATTGTCCCTGGGAGAGAACATGGTGGAGGCATGGTCCCTGGTAGAGAACATGGTGGAGGCATGGTCCCTGGTAGAAGTGGCTGGTAGAGAACATGGTGGAGGCATGGTCCCTGTAGAGAACATGTGGAGGCATGGTCCCTGGTAGAGAACATGGTGGAGGCATGGTCCCTGGTAGAGAACATGGTGGAGGCATGGTCCCTGGTAGAGAACATGGTGGAGGCATGGTCCCTGGTAGAGAACATGGTGGAGGCATGGTCCCTGGTAGAGAACATGGTGGAGGCATGGTCCCTGGTAGAGAACATGGTGGAGGCATGGTCCCTGGTAGAAGTGGCTGGTAGAGAACATGGTGGAGGCATGGTCCCTGGTAAAGTGGCTGGTAGAGAACATGGTGGAGGCATGGTCCCTGGTAGAAGTGGCTGGTAGAGAACATGGTGGAGGCATGGTCCCTGTAGAAGTGGCTGGTAGAGAACATGTGGAGGCATGGTCCCTGGTAGAGAACATGGTGGAGGCATGGTCCCTGGTAGAGAACATGGTGGAGGCATGGTCCCTGGTAGAGAACATGGTGGGGGCATGGTCCCTGGTAGAAGTGGCTGGGAGAGAACATGGTGGAGGCATGGTCCTTGGTAGAGAACATGGTGGAGGCATGGTCCCTGGTAGAGAACATGGTGGAGGCATGGTCCCTGGTAGAAGTGGCTGGGAGAGAACATGGTGGAGGCATGGTCCCTGGTAGAGAACATGGTGGAGGCATGGTCCCTGTAGAGAACATGGTGGAGGCATGGTCCCTGGTAGAAGTGGCTGGAGAGAACATGGTGGAGGCATGGTCCCTGGTAGAGAACATGGTGGAGCATGGTCCCCTGGTAGAGAACATGGTGGAGGCATGGTCCCTGGTAGAGAACATGGTGGAGGATGGTCCCTGGTAGAAGTGGCTGGGAGAGAACATGGTGGAGGCATGGTCCCTGGTAGAGAACATGGTGGAGGCATGGTCCCTGGTAGAAGTGGCTGGTAGAGAACATGGTGGAGGCATGGTCCCTGGTAGAGAACATGGTGGAGGCATGGTCCCTGGTAGAAGTGGCTGGTAGAGAACATGGTGGAGGCATGGTCCCTGGTAGAGAACATGGTGGAGGCATGTCCCTGGTAGAGAACATGGTGGAGGCATGGTCCCTGGTAGAAGGGCTGGGAGAGAACATGGTGGAGGCATGTCCCTGGTAGAAGTGGCTGGAGAGAACATGGTGGAGGCATGGTCCCTGGTAGAGAACATGGTGGAGGCATGGTCCCTGGTAGAGAACATGGTGGAGGCATGGTCCCTGGTAGAGAACATGGTGGAGGCATGGTCCCTGGTAGAGAACATGGTGGAGGCATGGTCCCTGGTAGAAGTGGCTGGGAGAGAACATGGTGGAGGCATGGTCCCTGGTAGAGAACATGGTGGAGGCATGGTCCCTGGTAGAGAACATGGTGGAGGCATGGTCCCTGGTAGAGACATGGTGAGGCATGGTCCCTGGTAGAGAACATGGTGGAGGCATGGTCCCTGGTAGAAGTGGCTGGGAGAGAACATGGTGGAGGCATGGTCCCTGGTAGAAGTGGCTGGGAGAGAACATGGTGGAGGCATGGTCCCTGGTAGAGAACATGGTGGAGTCATGGTCCCTGGTAGAGAACATGGTGGAGGCATGGTCCCTGGTAGAGAACATGGTGGGGGCATGGTCCCTGGTAGAAGTGGCTGGGAGAGAACATGGTGGAGGCATGGTCCTTGGTAGAGAACATGGTGGAGGCATGGTCCCTGGTAGAGAACATGGTGGAGGCATGGTCCCTGGTAGAGAACATGGTGGGGGCATGGTCCCTGGTAGAGAACATGGTGGAGCCATGGTCCCTGGTAGAAGTGGCTGGGAGAGAACATGGTGGAGGCATGGTCCCTGGTAGAGAACATGGTGGAGGCATGGTCCCTGGTAGAGACATGGTGGAGGCATGGTCCCTGGTAGAAGTGGCTGGTAGAGAACATGGTGGAGGCATGGTCCCTGGTAGAGAACATGGTGGAGGCATGGTCCCTGGTAGAGAACATTGGTGAGGCATGGTCCCTGGTAGAAGTGGCTGGGAGAGAACATGGTGGAGGCATGGTCCCTGGTAGAGAACATGGTGGAGGCATGGTCCCTGGTAGAGAACATGGTGGAGGCATGGTCCCCTGGTAGAGAACATGGTGGAGGCATGGTCCCTGGTAGAAGTGGCTGGTAGAGAACATGGTGGAGGCATGGTCCCTGGTAGAGAACATGGTGGAGGCATGGTCCCTGGTAGAGAACATGGTGGAGGCATGGTTCCCTGGTAGAAGGTGGCTGGGAGAGAACATGGTGGAGGCATGGGTCCCTGGTAGAGAACATGGTGGAGGCATGGTCCCTTGTAGAGAACATGGGGAGGCATGGTCCCTGGTAGAGAACATGTGGAGGCATGGTCCCTGGTAGAGAACATGGTGGAGGCATGGTCCCTGGTAGAAGTGGCTGGGAGAGAACATGGTGAAGGCATGGTCCCTGGTAGAAGTGGCTGGGAGAGAACATGGTGGAGCATGGTCCCTGGTAGAGAACATGTGGAGGCATGGTCCCTGGTAGAGAACATGGTGGAGGCATGGTCCCTGTTAGAGAACATGGTGGACGCATGGTCCCTGGTAGAGAACATGGTGGAGGCATGGTCCCTGGTAGAGAACATGGTGGAGCCATGGTCCCTGGTAGAAGTGGCTGGGAGAGAACATGGTGGAGGCATGGTCCCTGGTAGAGAACATGGTGGAGGCATGGTCCCTGGTAGAGAACATGGTGGAGGCATGGTCCCTGGTAGAGAACATGGTGGAGGCATGGTCCCTGTTAGAGAACATGTGGACGCATGGTCCCTGGTAGAGAACATGGTGGAGGCATGGTCCCTGGTAGAGAACATGGTGGAGCCATGGTCCCTGGTAGAAGTGGCTGGGAGAGAACATGGTGGAGGCATGGTCCCTGGTAGAGAACATGGTGGAGGCATGGTCCCTGGTAGAGAACATGGTGGAGGCATGGTCCCTGGTAGAGAACATGGTGGAGGCATGGTCCCTGTTAGAGAACATGGTGGACGCATGGTCCCTGGTAGAGAACATGGTGGAGGCATGGTCCCTGGTAGAGAACATGGTGGAGCCATGGTCCCTGGTAGAAGTGGCTGGGAGAGAACATGGTGGAGGCATGGTCCCTGGTAGAGAACATGGTGGAGGCATGGGCCCTGGTAGAGAACATGGTTGAGGCATGGTCCCTGGTAGAGAACATGGTGGAGGCATGGTCCCTGGTAGAGAACATGGTGGAGGCATGGTCCCTGGTAGAGAACATGGTGGAGGCATGGTCCCTGGTAGAGAACATGGTGGAGGCATGGTCCCTGGTAGAGAACATGGTGGAGCCATGGTCCCTGGTAGAAGTGGCTGGGAGAGAACATGGTGGAGGCATGGTCCCTGGTAGAGAACATGGTGGAGGCATGGTGCCTGGTAGGAGTGGCTGGGAGAGAACATGGTGGAGGCATGGTCCCTGGTAGGAGTGGCTGGAGTCTTCCAGCAGGAAGATGGACACAGGATATTGAAGACTCCTTGGGCATGGAAATGTATGAAGCAAGGGAACTCTCAAAGGATTGAGATTCTTGATATAAAGTGTATGTGTTGTTTCTATGCAAACAAGCAGCTTTCAAAGAAAGATATTTGTGAGACTTTATGTGTTGTTTGTATGTCAAATAAGTCTCTTCCATTGAAAGATCTGTTCTAAGCTTTATTTAGACAAATGAGCTTGGAAAATTACCAGTTCAGCAATCTTCCTGAATGCACAAGAGTTTGCTATGTCTATAGACTTCTAAACATCCATTGGACAGACTTGAGAACCAATAAGACAAGAGACTAAGGGAGATACAATATCCAATTTTATAAGAAAACGCCGTTGGAACTACATCAGCCATGTACTCAGAATGGACAAGACAAGACTCCCCTACCAAGCCCTCATATGGTCACCGGTAGGGAAAAGAAAACGGGGAAGACCAAGAGAGACCCTGCGTAGAACCATCATCAGAGAAGGCTCACTCAATGGCCAAGTAAACATCCAAGATCTACAACAGGTAGCAGCGAACCGCCAAGCATAGAGAGTCAGGACCTCTGCCCTATGCGCCGCCTTAGGCTCAAGAGGAAAGACTAACAGAAACTTTGAAACAGTGAAGATTCCAGGATGCTACGTGAAGCAGGCCGTGAGGACATGACACGTTCAGCTGCCTCCATATAATAACAGTTGATATTCTTCTGTAATAGACATTTTCAAATCCTCTGTGTCAATGTTGGACAATAACAATGTTGTTTTGTCTGTAATGGTATCCCCATGTAGCTTGCCAATACTATTCTGTGTGTTTTGTCTTTACAATATCTAATTATTGCTGCTCTGTTTCTCTCCAGGCAAGGACACCTACTGAAGAGCCATTTATATCAACTGGACCAGAATTTCAAGCACATGCACCACCTGTGCATAGTTATCCAAGCTGTAACCAGTCTGCATCAAGCTATAACCAGACAGTACCGCACAATCAGCCAGTGACCATTGTACACAATTATTTTACTCTTAATTCTACCAATGAAACCTACAACCAAACAGTTCATGTGTCGGGCGTACCAACGACCGTCAGTTCAAACCAGAGTGATGCAGAGGATTTTGTCAAGTGGTTCTATGAAATGCTGAATGCATACCACCCTGCTATGAATAAACCTGGAGACCAGTTTGGACCTCAGCATTTCTGGGCTGATGCCCATTTGTACCTTATTATGGTCCCTTCGTCAGAGAATATGGAGGAAAATATTGTAGGTGGTGACAAAGTTGCTGAACGTTTGCTTGCACTTACTAAACATAGACACATAATCTTTAACCCAAATGTTAGTAGTCAAGGTGTGTCTCTGAGGTCAACAAGTCATGGGTCAAAGGTGATATTAGTCTGTGGGACATTACACAGTGCCAGTGAATGTTTAGGCATTTTCCAGCAGAGCTTTGCGTTAGTGAGTGATCCGTTACATCCAGGCACGTGGAAGGTGAAGGTTACATGTTTAAAAATGGATCAATGCTGCATAAGCACGTTACCCAAGCTGGAAGATTGTCGAGAAATCCAAGCTATAGAAGCACATACTAATTTAACTTTAAAACATTTAGCAGTTGCTGGGTTTTAGTCTGTCGAGGGGTTTGTGATTGTTACTATGGAAACATTACGTGTGGGGTCCAAGACTTGTGCTATTCTATTAGATTGTTATGAAGTCAATTATATGTCTGTTGTAGCACAGCTTATGGATTTCATGGGGACTACAAGTGATAATACGCTGCTGGCACCTTGCTGTCTTGATGGTTTGTTACATTGTGGTTCACAAAATGCATAATAACTAACGAAATTCATGCGTATCTCAATTGGGACAACAAATTCCCCACTTTGTTTACCCATCTAATGTGGCTTTACCACATCTTCGTGCGTGTGTGTTGAATTCTACTTCTTTTGATCTATGGTGCGCTAAGACAGTTTCCTTTTCTCTCGGAAGTTCTGTATAGGGGAATTAGTGTCATTCACTAGTTCCTGAGAAACAGAAATAAACTGTCCAACTGTATGTGAAGACTTCTGGAGTAAAACCCATATATTGTGAATTAATGCGATGTCGAAATTGGAAGTGACAATACCTTCTGGTTCTGGACCTCATATATTTTAATAAAATTAGCATTTTAAACAATTTTATATTATAGTTATTGTGATGTAAAGGACTTTGTGAAAGATTCTAAAACCAACCATGTGCAGTAGTCAGTTAATTATTTAGAAGACGGTCATAATATAAAAAGAAATCTAACAGGAGAGGGGGATGTGCTTTTCTAGCGGTTTGGATAATGAGGATAATATGGAAATTGGCCTATAATTACTCATGAGACGATCGTCTAATGAACCAGCTTTTAAATAGGGATACACTTTAGAGATTTTAAAGCCTGATGGGAAGTGGCCTTTGGTGAGGCATTGATTATATATAAAAGTTATTGACTTTCAGATCGCCGGTGCAGCATGGCGAAGGATCTGATTACTGATTCCATCTAGTCCTGATGAGTTATTGTTTTTTAGGTTACTGAGATGAGTAAATACTTCAGAGGTCAGTCTAGATGATCATCTGAAACAAATGTACAAATTTGCTTTCAGGGCAGTTTAGATAATCATCTGAAACACATGTACAGATTTGCTTTCAGGTCGGTCTACATAATCATCTTAAGCACATGTACATATTTCTTCATGCATGATTGGCTATTCTTCATTTGTACCTCTCACCTCGTCATGTGCGATTGGCTGTTCTTCACGCATGATTGACTGTTCCACATGCATGATTGGCTATTCTTCACATATACATGTTAACATAGCATGTGTGGTTGTATGTCATACGGTTGCCAGAATAAACTGACAACATATTGCTTGGCTAAAGTGTGTGATATTTGGGACCTGTGCAAGTAATGCACTTGTGATGTTATTATTGTTATTGCTTCCAATGGACTTTTTGAGGGAAAAAAACCCACAGAGCACCACATTTCATAAAGCCATAACTAAAGAGTGTATGAACTTCTGTGCAGGGTGCAGCACAGAGCACCACATTTCATAAAGCCATAACTAAAGAGTGTATGAACTTCTGTGCAGGGTGCAGCACAGAGCACCACATTTCATAAAGCCATAACTAAAGAGTGTATGAACTTCTGTGCAGGGTGCAGCACAGAGCACCACATTCATAAAGCCATAACTAAAGAGTGTATGAACTTCTGTGCAGGGTGCAGCACAGAGCACCACATTTCATAAAGCCATAACTAAAGAGTGTATGAACTTCTGTGCAGGGTGCAGCACAGAGCACCACATTTCATAAAGCCATAACTAAAGAGTGTATGAACTTCTGTGCAGGGTGCAGCACAGAGCACCACATTTCATAAAGCCATAACTAAAGAGTGTATGAACTTCTGTGCAGGGTGCAGCACAGAGCACCACATTTCATAAAGCCATAACTAAAGAGTGTATGAACTTCTGTGCAGGGTGCAGCACAGAGCACCACATTTCATAAAGCCATAACTAAAGAGTGTATGAACTTCTGTGCAGGGTGCAGCACAGAGCACCACATTTCATAAAGCCATAACTAAAGAGTGTATGAACTTCTGTGCAGGGTGCAGCACAGAGCACCACATTTCATAAAGCCATAACTAAAGAGTGTATGAACTTATGTGCAGGGTGCAGCACAGAGCACCACATTTCATAAAGCCATAACTAAAGAGTGTATGAACTTCTGTGCAGGGTGCAGCACAGAGCACCACATTTCATAAAGCCATAACTAAAGAGTGTATGAACTTCTGTGCAGGGTGCAGCACAGAGCACCACATTTCATAAAGCCATAACTAAAGAGTGTATGAACTTCTGTGCAGGGTGCAGCACAGAGCACCACATTTCATAAAGCCATAACTAAAGAGTGTATGAACTTCTGTGCAGGGTGCAGCACAGAGCACCACATTTCATAAAGCCATAATTAAAGAGTGTATGAACTTCTGTGCAGGGTGCAGCACAGAGCACCACATTTCATAAAGCCATAATTAAAGAGTGTATGAACTTCTGTGCAGGGTGCAGTGCTTGGGCAACACTTTCTACATTGTTTTGCCATGTTCTTTATAGCAGAGTTAATGCCGCTATGTGATCTGTATTATAAAAGCCATCGCCTGGGTTTTCAGTGAGATGAGCGTTTGTTGAACAGTAAGGAAACTGACCACTCAAGCTGCGAGATAGGGGGGTCAGAAATGAGGAAATTGACCACTCAAGCTGAGAGATAGGAGGGTTAGAAATAAGGAAATTGATTACTCAAACCCCCGGAAAGGTTAACCTGGTCAACAAATGCCCGCAGAAGTCGGATGTGTCTGCCTAACGGCACAAGAACGCAGCTCTGCTGTAAACAGGCACAACGCAATCACATCCGGAAAAAAACTCCGGATGAACGAAGAAGAAGAAGAAGATCACTCAAACTCTGAGATATAGGGTCACAAACAAGGAAACTGACCACTCAAGCTGGGAGATATTGGGGTTACAAGTTTTTGTTTTCTCACAAAACAATGTAAAACAATCACAGTTTGCACAGTGCGTGGAGACAAGGGATGTTTCTACTACAATGCTAAAATGTATCTGGAGGTTACCGGGATAGGTAACTAAAATATACAATGGTTGTGATTAAATCTTAATTTCCCTGTCCTGTTTTCATGAGCATGTATTGTACCAATATTTTATGTAACAATGGCTGATAGATATGACGTTAGTATGACACTGTCCTACTTACTCACCTGGTGATACTTTGTATTTTTTCTTCTCACCACTTTCATGGGGTGTGCCTCTCACCTAGTTAGGCACTGCAGATGTCAGTGGCTCTGACTTCTGCATGCATATGTTTCATGTTTGCTTTCTCTAGACAGATTTGATCCAAGGGCTCTGTCTATTCCTGGGTAGCTTTCTTTCCTAATAATTTGGCCAGGGAAGTTGCCTAACGGCATACTCCTTGTGATTTCCAACTCCCGTGAGATTTTTCATGTGAAAAACTTGCATGCAGGACCTCCTGTTTCTCACCCTCATCCGAGAAGGCTGGGTATGTGATCTCCCCACCCAGGAGATTAGGGGGACGTGTGATATATCATTAGATACCATGAGATCTTGGGGAAATTGCCAACCCTGTGCTGGGATCAAACCCTGTACCTACGGAACCTGAGGTGGACACTGTAACCCCTCATCCACAGCTTTCTCCTGGCAGCTTTTTAAGTAGTGGATGACATCCATTACATGATTTGAGAAATTGGAAGTAGACTGCACAGATATTTTGGACTCTCCTGCTGTTTATTCTTGCTTTGACTGCAGCTTCAGTTTGTGATTTTGCTTTGGTTAAAAACATCTGCTGAAAGATCAGTCAATCAATCAATCATCTCGATACTGCAAGGTATACACCGCAAGGTATATATAAAACAAAAATCATGTTTTGTTTTCTGACAAATGTAGTAATGTTTAATTGTCTGATAGATGTAGCAGTGTTTTATTTTCTGACGGATGAAGCATGGGTGTAGCAATGTTTTGTGTTCTGTCAGATGTAGCAATGTTTTGTTTTCTGACAGATGTAGCATAAGTGTAGCAATGTTTTGTTTTCTGACAGATGTAGGATGAGTGTAGCAATGTTTTGTTTTCTGACAGATGTAGCAATGTTTTGTTTTCTGACAAATGTAGCAATGTTTTATTTGTCATATGTTGTGTTAGTTGCTGACAGTCTGCAGATGTAATTATATTTTGATTTGTTTTATTTTGTCATATCTGTTGTTTTACATTTATTTAACATTATTTGATTTAAAATGTGCATTTTCAAGATTGAATGACATATGTTTATCAAAATGTATTACTTTAAGCTAAAATCATTTCAGGGAATAAATGACAGATTGAAAACTGACATTTAGTGTATTTTTTCAGTTTTGTTAAATTGATCAGACACTTGTCTAGTAAATCATAGTGTCTTGTAAAAGGCCTTCAGAAGTCAAAGGTCACTGACAGGTCACTAATTGAACTGTATGCCAATAGAAGAAAGTTTACCACATCTCACCAAGGGAATGTGCTCATGCAGACTTCTGCAGTAAGAAGTCAGAAATCTGTAATGCTTAAGCACTCGATATCATAGTACACTGGGCAACCCAAGAAGTGCTCAGTCACATATTTTAGATGCTAGAAAATACAGGCTTGATCATCTATACCATCTCAAAGTCTCCCACACAGACACCAAGTCAAAGTCTCCCACACAGACTACTTGACCATCTATACCATCTCAAAGTCTCCCACACAGACTACTTGACCATCTATACCATCTCAAAGTCTCCCACACAAACACCAGCTCAAAGTCTCCCACACAGACTACTTGATCATCTATACCATCTCAAAGTCTCCCACACAGACTACTTGATCATCTATACCATCTCAAAGTCTCCCACACAGACTACTTGATCATCTATACCATCTCAAAGTCTCCCACACAGACTACTTGAACATCTATACCATCTCAAAGTCTCCCACACAGACTACTTGATCATCTATACCATCTCAAAGTCTCCCACACAGACTACTTGATCATCTATACCATCTCAAAGTCTCCCACACAGACTACTTGATCATCTATACCATCTCAAAGTCTCCCACACAGACTACTTGATCATCTATACCATCTCAAAGTCTCCCACACAGACTACTTGATCATCTATACCATCTCAGAGTCTCCCACACAGACTACTTGACCATCTATACCATCTCAAAGTCTCCAACACAGACTACTTGATCATCTATACCATCTCAAAGTCTCCCATACAGACTACTTACTCATCTATACCATCTCAAAGTCTCCCACACAGACTACTTGATCATCTATACCATCTCAAAGTCTCCCACACAGACTACTTGATCATCTATACCATCTCAGAGTCTCCCACACAGACTACTTGACCATCTATACCATCTCAAAGTCTCCCTCACAGACTACTTGATCATCTATACCATCTCAAAGTCTCCCATACAAACTACTTGATAATCTATACCATCTCAAAGTCTCCCACACAAACTACTTGATAATCTATACCATCTCAAAGTCTCCCACACAGACTACTTGACCATCTCAAACTCTCCCACACAGACTACTTGACCATCTATACCATCTCAAAGTCTCCCACACAGACACCAACTCAAAGTCTCCCACACAGACTACTTGACCATCTCAAACTCTCCCACACAGACTACTTGACCATCTATACCATCTCAAAGTCTCCCACACAGACACCAACTCAAAGTCTCCCACACAGACTACTTGACCATCTCAAACTCTCCCACACAGACTACTTGACCATCTATACCATCTCAAAGTCTCCCACAAAAACACCAACTCAAAGTCTCCCACACAGACACCAACTCACTCCCACACAGACACCACCTCAAAGTCTCCCACACAGACTACTTGACCATCTCAAAGTCTCCCACACAGACTACTTGACCATCTATACCATCTCAAAGTCTCCCACACAAACTACTTGATAATCTATACCATCTCAAAGTCTCCCACACAGACACCAACTCAAAGTCTCCCACACAGACTACTTAACCATCTATACTATCTCAAAGTCTCCCACACAAACTACTTGATAATCTACACCATCTCAAAGTCTCCCATACAGACTACATAGCCATCTATACCATCTCAATGTCTCCCACACAAACTACTTGATCATCTATACCATCTCAAAGTCTCCCACACAGACACAATCTCAAAGTCTCCCACACAGACACCAAGTCAAAGTATCCCACACAGACTACATGGCCATCTACACCAACTCAAAGTCTCTCACACAGACTACTTGACCATCTATACCATCTCATAGTCTCCCACACAAACTACATGACCATCTGTACCATCTCACTCTCCAACGAAGAAGTATGTCTGGATGGAACTGAGTTCAGAACACATCCTCCAGGATTGTCCAACTAAAGGGTGACCTCAACCTTACGAAGTGGCCAACAAGTGTTGGGCTGATATCTGGGGCTCCTTCATTGACCTGGAAATAATGAGCTTCATCCTGGCAACATGACTGCAGCATGATCTCTGAAGCAAACATCTCCACTGTACTTCTCCGTTAGGTGACTGGTTTGAAGCTGGCGTGTGTGAACATGACACTCCAACCCTTTGACTTGTGATAGTTTGTTGATGTGGCTTATAATATTGTGGGTTTCCATTATTTTAAGCTTTCTATACACATCGTCCTCTGCCTCTCTTGCACGGTAAGGTTAAACAAAATATTCCTTTCTCCGTCAACCTCTGTTGTTGATACCCCATGCATGTCATTTGTTTCTTTGTCCTTATGGTTTTAACAAATGCTTATGCAACACCTGGAGTTATGAATACCTTAGAATTAGTCTTCTTCTCTGGCCACAGTATTCTCCACATTAATTCAATAAAAGACCACATTTCTGCTTACCCCAATGTCCTCACATTTTCATATCTCATTGTCCAGCATACGCATACAGGACAGGCCACACACAACTTTGTATAGTGACGGACGTCAGTCGCGGCGATCGAGCAAATCTTGAGCTACAGCCTACGATGGGTGACGTTAAAATAGTCTGTTGTGATAATTTATCCGTGTCCAGCGTGTGCCGCGTGGTGTAGTGTTTACACACCCACTTCATACGCCAGTGGTCCGGGGTTTGTTTCCGGGTCCAGTCAAGGATGTGCACTACTGACGAGCTCAAACGAGAGCGAAACTCAGTCTAGTGCTTCCACACTGACGTGGATAGGCCTTAGGTTCATACCAGAATACGATCAGCGTTGCCAGTAGTGGGTTGTGCTCAATATTTAAATCTCAAATCCCGAAACAACCAAATAAATCAACATGGTATATTTCAAATTTTGGGATTTATTGTCCTTTACGTAAACATGGCAGGACTGTAGATTAGACAGATTTACAAACAATAGTATTGCTCTCCGACAGGGATCAACAGGTGAGAGGCTGTTGGGGTGGGGGGGGTGGTCTGAGTGACTGACAGGTACAGCGCTGACCTCTTAACTCAACCAGTAACCAGCAGAAACCAAATAAAGGACACTGTTCCGTGTCTGTGTGACTGACAGGTACAGCGCCCACCTCTAACTCAACCAGTAACCAGCAGAAACAAATTACAGGACACTGTTCCGTGACTGACAGGTACAGCGCCCACCTCTAACTCAACCAGTGACAAGCAGAAACCAAATAAAGGACACTGTTTCGTGTCTGAGTGATTGACAGGTACAGCGCCCACCTCTAACTCAACCAGTAACAAGCAGAAACAAATTACAGGACACTGTTCCGTGACTGACAGGTACAGCGCCCACCTCTATCTCAAGCAGAAACAAATTACAGGACACTGTTCCGTGGCTGACAGGTACAGCGCCCACCTCTAACTCAACCAGTAACCAGCAGAAACAAATTACAGGACATTGTTCCGTGACTGACAGGTACAGCGCCCACCTCTAACTCAACCAGTAACCAGCAGAAACAAAGTACAGGACACTGTTCCGTGACTGACAGGTACAGCGCCCACCTCTAACTCAAGCAGAAACCAAATAAAGGACACTGTTTCGCGTCTGAGTGATTGACAGGTACAGCGCCCACCTCTAACTCAACCAGTAACAAGCAGAAACAAATTACAGGACACCGTTCCGTGACTGACAGGTACAGCGCCCACCTCTAACTCAAGCAGAAACCAAATAAAGGACACTGTTTCGTGTCTGAGTGATTGACAGGTACAGCGCCCACCTCTAACTCAACCAGTAAACAAGCAGAAACAAATACAGGACACCGTTCCGTGACTGACAGGTACAGCGCCCACCTCTAACTCAAGCAGAAACCAAATAAAGGACACTGTTTCGTGTCTGAGTGATTGACAGGTACAGCGCCCACCTCTAACTCAACCAGTAACAAGCAGAAACAAATTACAGGACACTGTTCCGTGTCATGAGCTACATTGTGTATATAATGCTTACGTCATATTTGTATAGACCAATCAGCACTTGACGACTGATGTGGTTAGTGCCAGCCACCTTCATTCTCCAGTGTAGATTCCTGGCACCCGTTTAGGGCTGGGGTCGAGCAGATTCCTGGCACCCGTTTAGGGCTGGGGTCGAGCAGATTCCTGGCACCCGTTTAGGTCTGGGGTCGAGCAGATTCCTGGCACCCGTTTAGGGCTGAGGTCAAGCAGATTCCTGGCACTCGTTGTGGGTTGGGTCGAGCAGATCCCTAGCTCCGTTGAGGGCTGGGGTCGAGCAGATTCCCGGCACCCGTTGAGGGCTGTGGTCGAGCAGATTCCTGGCACCCGTTGTGGGTTGGGGTCGAGCAGATCCCTAGCTCCGTTGAGAGCTGGGGTCGAGCAGATTCCTGACACCCATTGTGGGCTGGGGTCGAGCAGATTCCTGGCACCCGTTGTGGGTTGGGATCGAGCAGATCCCTAGCTCCGTTGAGGGCTGGGGTCGAGCAGATTCCCGGCACCCGTTGAGGGCTGTGGTCGAGCAGATTCCTGGCACCCGTTGTGGGTTGGGGTCGAGCAGATCCCTAGCTCCGTTGACAGCTGGGGTCGAGCAGATTCCTGGCACCCATTGTGGGTTGGAGTCGAGCAGATTCCTGGCACCCATTGTGGGCTGGGGTCGAGCAGATTCCTGGCACCCGTTTAGGGCTGAGGTCGAGCAGATTCCTGGCACCCATTGTGGGCTGGGGTCGAGCAGATTCCTGGCACCGTTGAGGGCTGGGTTTGAGCAAATTCGGTCTAGTTGTTACATCGTCTGCCATGTCATTTAAAGGTCATAATCTTTTATGGATAATACTTCAGCAACACCAATGCCCTATGTCCCAGTCACGTGTCCTACAAACCCACGCATGTCCCACAGACCACACGTGACTTCAATGGCATGGAACTCTGGGTGGAAGTGGGGGGGGGGGGGGGTGTACACTGCAAGTGATCAATCCACCTGCCTCTCCCCACGAAGGGTTTGCGTTCATTTTCTGTCACTCGTTTCATGAGTACAATTTTTTTTCGGAGACCTCTTTGCTTGGTTGTTAGAGCTGCGGACTTTGTGTCCCCTGTGAGGCTTTCAGTAGGTCACTGTGTGAACAGAAGACAAGCCATTTGACCTCTGCAAGTCTAATGTCCCCACTTGACTGTGGTACCTGTTGTCTTGGCAGACAACATTTATAAAATGGAGTTATACCTTTCCATAGCACAAAGTCTGGGCTAAATTTAGAGACCACATGTTTTCCATGCAGCATGATCCCTCTCTCGGCCTGCCTAGTTTACTCCAGGGGAAAGGTAACACCAATACGTCTGGAACAAGACAAACTGCAGAAGCTGCCAGATCAGCAAAGCAACGCTGTAACTGTTCGCCTGTGGGAACTTCCATCCTAGACCAGTTTCCAACCAAGGTTTAAGGCCTGGTAAGCCCTGCCTTGACATTTAGTCTTTAGATTGCATTTTCTCTCACCAGGAAATGTTCCAACCATGAGTGCCGTCGATGCCAAGGTCCCTTGCAAGTATAATGCCCCAGCCATGAGTGCCACACAAACCCCTGCATGCCAGGACAGCATACATAATCATCCATGGAGAAGGACTGATAAAAGGTGTTTGGGATTAGGCCGTCGTATGTACTAGGTCACAGCTCGATAACAGCACACATCCATTAAGTCCATACTGGTTGCACAAATTGATAAAACAATGAAAGACAGCTATGTTGAGTTGGTGTGGAGAGAAAAAAAAAGCATACAATGTGTCTTTGTGAGGAATAACATCTGATTCAATTGACGAAACATGAAGGCGAAGAAGTAAATATCAAGATGGCGTGGCCACACGGCATAATCCAGACAAAAACACAGAGCTATCCACGACTCTGGTGATCGTGTGAGATGGCGAAACATGACCGCACACGAGCCGGTCATTTTGTTTCATTTCTGCTGCAGTGGAGACTAGGCCTATCTATAATGGTCAGCATGTCGTGTACATTCAACTAACGTTTGCCTTATCCACCTGTCTGATCTCTTCCAAAGCGTAGAGGATCACTTCGACGCAATAATTGTTCATATTCTGAACTGAAAGCCCACAGATCTGTTCCAAATTCCCCATTATTTCAGTGTCAGTATTTTAATTAGTACTCCTTGGTGTAACTTTCTCACATCCATGGTCACTTTCTTATTTTCTTTGTTGGCTAACCAAGAACCTGTCCACGGTAATACAGTCGGGCTTTCGGCCGTTGCCACTACTACCCCTACTTGTCCTGACACCGTTCTCTTCACCAGTTGTCAAAGGTGATCTGCGGGACAAGAGGACTCTACAGAAAGACGTTTGCATTTCGATGGGTATGAATAATTTATAGTTTTCGCTTGCGCTGTATGATTACGGTATGTAACCACATTACGTTGAACATCTCCTATGCATCTAGCAACTTTCATATTGCCAAGGTAAATGAAGGTTTTAAGTGGATAACATGTAATCGAGTCATCAGTGCAAGCATTGTGTTTGATTCTCACCCAGTTCTATGCAAAGTTCAGCACGGACAGATGTGACATGAGTGGACACCGTGTATAGTATAGGTAACGCCCTCTTGCGGGGACTGACGTGGTTATACTGTCCGGGGGGTTCCGAGTGTGAGGTAACAACGAGCGGATCGGTTGGTATCATAAAGGCAGACCTACTGAAGACTATGAACTACTACTAGTTAAAGACACACGTATGGAAGATACAAAACATTCAAGAATGCTTGAATTCGGAGTTTTGAGCGGATATGCGACGTGTGAATGGAATAAAGCCGACGCGTTTATATAACCGGTGTGTTAGTGGAACGATTAGCATCTACATCTTACAACATTTGCTCTGCTTGGGGGAGGGAGAGAGAAAGAGAGAGCATCTGGTTTTGCCTAAAGTGTCATGATGTTGATTCGTCAATCAATCAATCAATCAATCAATCATTAAGAAGTGAGAACGTCCACTGAGGTACTCTAGCTGAAAGTAATGGGCACCCCAGAGATATCCGCATATCCTGGTGGACACTCGTCCCATACAGCTGTGTATGCCAAACATGAGTGAGTGAATGTTTCCCATCCTCTACAACATGAAGGTGCAGTCGGGGATCTTTCCTTCTATGTTAGTATCACAGCCAGGGATTCTGAGATAAGTGGCAACATTTTTGTTTTCTTCAAATTTTTTTCTCTCTTCATTGTACTCCGTTAATGTAGTCCCAAAGCCTAGATTAGACCTATACAAAACATGTTTCGCCTATTCTGGTGCTCACTTATGGAATGACCTTCCTCCAAATCTGAAAACTCCAATGAGTCCCTACACATTCAACCGAAAACTCTTTCAATGCTTAATCCATACCGACTATATGCCACAATAATTCATCTGCTCATTATAATTGTCTAACTATAATTCTTCACTATATATGTGTGTGCGTGCGGGAGAGAGAGAGAGAGAGAGAGAGAGAGAGAGAGAGAGAGAGAGAGAGAGAGAGAGAGAGAGAGAGAGAGAGAGAGAGAGAGAGAGAGAGAGAGAATTAAGCTCACGCATGTCATGTAAGACGCTAATCCATATGTTTGTGTATTCTCATCTGCATATTATCAGTTGACTACCACTTGATTTTATCATGTGTAATATAAACTTATTTACATAGATCGAGTGAGAGAGTCAGTGAGTGTGAATGAGAGACAGAGTGAGTGAGTGAGTGAATGTGAGAGTGAATGTGTGTGTGTGTGTGTGTGTGTGTGTTGTGTGTGTGTTACTGTCTCTCTGTGTATCTCTGTGTGTGGGAGCATCACTATTTTTTATGTCACACACTGTATATGCACACAATTTTCTCCATTTTTTACATTTTTATGAGACTGCTCACGAAAATTGTCAGTGTATATGTGTGAGTAAAGTGTGGAAGTTTGTTCATACCACTTTCAATGATCACGTGAGGCATTATGTATGTCTCTAGATGTGAGGATGTGTGAGTTTGTGTGTGGAGGATGTGTGTGAGTGTGGGGGATGTGTGGGTTTTGGTGCGTGGGTGGGGGTATGCGCTTGGATGGGTGGGGATGTGTGGGTGTTAGTGGGTAATGAGATTTGTGGGTGGGGGGATGTGTGGGTGGATGTGTGGGTGGATGTGTGGGGTGTAAGTAGAGGTGTGGGTATTGGTGTGGGGGATGTATGTATGGGTGGAGAATGTGTGTATGGGAATGGGTGTGGGGGATGTGTTTATGGGTGGGGTATATGTGTGGGTGGGTGGGTGGGGATGTGTGGATGGTTGGGGGGAAGTATTTTGGGTGGCGGGGGTGGGTGTCAACAACTTGAATTTACACAGACATGCTGGTCACTTCAATCGTACCTCACGATCACAAACACGTTTCGTACAAATGGTATATAATGAATCAGGATTTATTCTATGCAATATACATCTCGTTTCTCGAGCATACATAAATGGCATTCAGGCACTTAAATACATTCTTTACACTCGCTATGTATAACTGCGCCCTTTCTAAACTACCAGATGGCGAGAGTAAACACACAGGTCTTGTCGCTCTAACTGTCAGGTCCGGTCTGCCTGAATTCACAGGTCTGGTTCAGCTACTCGTCCTCCATTCTCGTGCGGTCAGCCGCACGGCGTGCTGGGTCACTTGTCACGCAGCCCAGTGGTCCAGTCCTCGTTAACTTTCAGCTGTACTATTGTTCAGTCTGGTTACGGGTAGTCCCCGTGGTTAACGTACCCTGTCCTATCTCGGGAGTTAATCCCGTTATGTCCTAGTTATGTCCTAGCTATGACACGTGCGTGTCCTGTCTAGGTCTTGTCATATAACTGTTTGGAGTTCTATCTCCTTATACTGTCTTTCTCTATCTATTCTCTTGTAAAGGTCCTTATCTATGTCCTGCCTCTGTCCTTTCCTTTATTCGTCTTTGTCCTACTTCTCTCTATGCATATCCAGCTCCTTGACACGCTCTCGTCGTCGTCGTCCCCCCCCCCCCCCCCCCCCCCCCCCCATATTGCGTCACGAAATTTAGCTCATGGGTGTGACGCAATCTGTTGTCATATCTAAAAATTAGTTGGGTCTAATTTTGTCAAGTGCTGGTAGGGTTAAGTACTTATGTCTTGGGTATAATCACAAACTTATGACCGTCTGATGTCGCAATGTCGTACTTATCCACTGACTTATTACTCAGTGTTGCACAACTGTACTGTTGGCTAGAGTAAATACTCATTCACATTACATATATGAGAGCTGTAACGAACCAAAGCCATTGTCTATAAGACCTGCTTTTCAAAATGTCAGTTGACCGACATCCCGCACAGGTTGTCTCTTTTACGGGTACAATACATGAATATAAATTCATGCTCTCATGTAATGTTTCTGCAACTCCATTACATGTTGTGTGTGTGTGCTGATGTTCACCTCTCTAACTTCCGTTTGTGGCTATATCTTTCAATGTGTCCTCAGAGTTTAGTAAGTGTGTTATGTCCCCTGTTCATGAGTTTTTTCCCCTTCCTTTTTATTGCTGTCTGCATTTTTATCTGTAAGTATATCTGGTTGTTTGTGTGTTTAGTTAAATTAAATGTATGTTTAAATCAGAAACATAGGTGTATGTTTATAATTTACTGAATGATGTTTTTCAAGCATCACAGGTTGGTTTATGCAGTCACGAATGAATATGTTTGCTTAATTTGTGACTGCCTTGCCGACCTAGGAAGCTTAAAAATGTTCCTATACATGTAATGTAATAATGGCAACAACACACGTAAACTGCACAAGCACATGTGTTACACACAAGACGCAGACAATTTATAAAAACTCTTGGGTGCGGCAAAAAATTTCGTACATTGTTCGCTCGCCTTATATTTAATACATTCACTCTATTCTTGCTCTCATCTTTCTCTCGCACATTCAGTTCTCACATGTTAAAAAAAAAACTATGTTATGTCATTAAAATACTATTGTAAAATATAATGAAAGAAAAGAAGAAAAAAATAACTACTGGAAAAAAAATTTAAAAATGCACAATAGTTTTGGCTCAGTCTAGACGTTTTTGAACCGAATAATAGTGCGATATATTAGTACTGTGTATTTTTATACATTATTTACAAGTTGACTGGGTTGTGTGGCCTCATTCTAAGTATACTAACTACTCTATTAAATATGCTCTACTTTTGTGTACTGAGATTCACTAACTACGGTGGGATAATTTATGTAATTAAATGAAATGGGGTGAAATGTGTTGGTTCCTTTAATCTAACTATACTTCTTGATGGTAAAAATATTTACTGATGTTATACTTTTAAACTAATCTGTGTTAACCAACTAGAGTTTTCTAAGTATTATCTAATTAATTATAGAATGATAGTCTCTTAGGAGACTTATAGGATGTAACTAACATAAGGTACTTATTTTTAAGACTAATTATCCATGTATGTAAATAGGAATAGGGAAATAGGTGATATTAATCTACAAAACAAAACGTTAATATGTTCTTATAACATAACTATACATAAGAAACTATAGTACTATATGAAACTGCAGTAAAAATATATATTATATATCACATTTACATACTTTATACATTTATATATTATTCATAAATAATAATACATACATTTTCAATTCTTACACTAGTTAACTAATCTATTCCAGGTAAGGTGATGATGTCGCGTCTTTTCCTTTTTTAATATCTTAACTTAATATCATAGTTTGTATTTACATTGTCTGATATTCCACGGAGTGTGTATTCACAATGTTGTATCTAATTCTGTCGAATATAACATATTGCTATCGACGTAGATAGTCACTCATATGTGTTGACAGTTTTCTTTATAGCAACACATGTGTCTGATCAAACTCTGGTACTAATGTCAGAGACGATGATGGTGTTGCGTCGTTATTCTCTGGCACTTCAGATACTTCAAAGTTAGAAGGTCTACTAAGCATGTCAGCTAGTGTATTACATTTGCCTCTAATGTGCCTGACGAAAATGAATAATTTTGGAGTATCAGGGACCATATGTAGATCCTGTTGTTCTTATGGACTCCTGTCTCCATGACTGTGAGCGGGGAGTTGTCAGTTTTGAGGACAAAGTGTGTCCCTGCCAAAAATCTATGCAGTTTACGGACACAGTACACAATAGCTAAAGCTTCAAATTCACAGATACCATGCTTTGCTTCAGTCGGGGTAATCTTTCGACTTACATATATTACAGGATGTAGAATGTCGTCGTATCTTTGACGCAATACGCCGGCGATAGATACTGTGCTGACATCAGTCCTAAGAAAATATTGTAAGTTCGGGTTAGGCAACCGAAGAATTGGGACATTGCTAAAAAGATGCTTAAGTTTTGACATTGCATTCACTAAAATAGCATCTTTCACATCAATTTTGGTATTTGACTTCAATAGATTTAAAAAAAACACTGGTAATTTCTGCTAAATTGGGAATTAATTTATTATAATAGTTTACTAATCCCAGTAAACTCCTCACTTGCTTTTTGGTCACTGGCATAGTGAGGTTTAAAATTTTGGTGACAATTTTATTATCAGTTTGCAATTGGCCTTTAGATATAGTATGGCCTAGGAAGTCTATTTTCTCCAAGCCCAGCTCCACTTTGGTTGGCTTTATGTAAGTCCAAATAGCTTTATTCTTTCGAAGACTTGTCTCAGTTTTTGTAAGTGTTTTGTCCAGTCTGTTGTATGTACACATATGTCGTCTATATATGTCTGAGTATCTGTTACTCCATGTAAAAGGTCTCTAGTAAGACGGACAACAGTAGCAGGCGCATTGCATAGGCCGAAAGGAAGAAATCGCCACTCATATAGACCTAAAGTTGTTGCAAAGGCAGTAAGATGGACATAATCTTTATGCATAGGCACTTGCAAATAGCCTTTGGTTAGGTCAAGTTTTGAAAAGATAGTAGATGTTGCCATATTTAAGATTAGATCTTTTATAGGAAGGAATTGGTTCTGCGTCTATTTTTGTGATACTGTTTAATTTCCTATAATCGACGCAGAGTCTGGTCTTCGAATCCTACTTTTTCACTAAGACAATAGGAAATGAATATTCCGACTGAGATTTTTGAATTATTCCACTTGCTTCGAGATCAAGAATTTCTTTGTCGAGTTTGTCCCTATAATTCAGAGGGATGGAATATGGTCTACATTTTATCGGTGTATAGTCAGACAGAAGAATGGAGGGTTCTATTCTATCTGTCCTACCTGGAATGTCTGAAAAGATATGTCTGTATTCTGTCACTAAAGCTAATGTCTGTTGTTTCTGTTCGTCTGTAAGTTTTGGTTCTATATGTATACTGTCAATTGTCGCAGTCATGTCTACTGTTGGGACTGGTAGTTCCATGTCGTCGTCCTCTGTTTGATTCACTATTGTGGTTGCGTTGAGTACGTTTTCTGTCTGATTGCTGGATGTATTTGCATTGTGTTCATCTTCTGTCTGACTACTGTCTAGTGTGGTTACATTGTGTTCATCTTCTGTCTGATTAATTGGTGTAGTTGCATTGTGTTCGTCTTCTGTCTGGTGTTCCTGTCTTGAGTAGTAAGGTTTCAGCATGTTGATATGGAGTATCTTGAGTTTGTTTTTAATCGATATTTCATAGTCAACCTCTGATATCTTTCGCACAACTTTGAATGGCCCTTGCCATGATGTTAAAAGTAAGTTTTTTTTTATCAGGTAATAGGAGTAATACCTCTTGTTCTGGTTCGAGGTGTAAGGCCTTGGCACCTTTATTGGCGTAGTGGCGGTAGATGTGTCCTTTCCTCTCCAAAGATGCTTTTGCTATAGTGCATGCTCTCATGATTTTGTCACGTGTTTCAGTGACTACCTCATATGGTGATACCGGTGTTGAGGTATCTGAGGTGTTGGTTACTAGTTGGTGGTAAATGCTTAGGGGTCCTTGTGGGTTCACTCCGTATACTAATTCGAATGGTGAGAAACCCGTACTTGAGTGCGGGATTTCTCGGTAGGTGAACAGCACTGTTGGTAACAGTGTATCCCAATCAGATGGGTTTTCTGCTGTCACCTTAGCCAACATGTGTTTTAAATCTCCGTTTATTTTTTCTATGATCCAGTTGGCCGCTGCGTGGTAGGGACTTCTAAAACACTGTTTGATTCCTAAAAATTTAGTAAGAGCTTGCGTTGCAGCTGATATAAATTGTGTTCCCGGATCTGATAGAATGGTACGGGGAAATCCAAAAGGGGAAAACAGATGTAAAAATACGTTAACCACATCTTTGGATCTTATATATTTCATCATCACTGCCTCTACCCATCTCGAACAGAAATCTACCAGAGTTAGAATAAATCGGTTTCCTTTGTTTGACACCTGATTTAAAGGTCCAACTATATCTACTGCTACACATTCAAATGGTCTAGAGGCCAATGTTGTTGGTTGGACCTCTGCTGTAACATGCTTACCCTTTCTTACTAATTGTTGACATATGGTACATGAACGGCAAAAGTTTTTAATGTCTTTACAAAATTTTGGCCAGTAAGAATGAGCTAAGATTCTGGCTCTTGTCTTATCATAGCCTAAATGTCCAGCAAACGGTGAATCGTGTGCGATTCGTAGGACTGTTTGTCGATGTTTGACAGGTAGTACCGTTTGCTGAATTTCATGGTTGTCTCTCTTGTAATTTCTAGTGAGAATACCATTGTGTAATTTAAAATACCATGACGCTTTTTTGGTCATTTTTGGTTTCTCGCCCACAAATTTGAAATATGGTGAGATAGATGGGTCGACGCGTTTCGCCTCTATGAAATTATCTTTGGTGGTGTTATTTACTGTACCACTTGGTGATATAAGGTGTAGCATTTCTTTTTGCAGGTCGTCTTGTTGTTTGTGTGTTTCTGACCTGGTTACCGCATTAGCCTTATTGGTTTCTCTCCAGGCTATTATTTCTTTTGCGGTACAGTTCTTTAGCTCTGGTAGGTACCCGATTATCAGATCGGTACACGGGTTGTGCAAGATGGCGCACGTAAATGTGCCGGACAGGAATGGAGTGTCTATACGGGCTTTTGCTAGCGGGTATTTTTCTATGTTACCCGAAAAGGTACGGCACTTAACGAAATCGCCTGTATAGTCTTCTGGTTTAGCCAATTCCTTCCTAAGGCCAATCAAGGTACTTCCGCTATCGATCAAGCACTGGCAGGGCTTGTCATTAACCATTCCGTCGTGGAAAACTAATTTGCCTCTGGAGGCGCTTGCTGCGTTAGCGTTTTCACTGGAAAACGGTACCGTGTGCCCGCATTTTAGCATTCCGTCTTCATGAAATTGGTGGCATGTCACACATTTATCAAAATTTAGTACATCACTTGCAGCTACAACATTCTCTCCATATGGTAACATTTCTTCATTCTCACTCTCATGCTCGCTTCCACTCCCAGATGAAGTATCGACAAGTACAGCCTTACTGGCTCTCAATCTCTGACGTCCAACACACCTGGAACTATAATGATCAAACGCCCGGCAAAAGAAGCATTTGACTGCACGTCTATACGTGTTTCTTTTGTTCTCTTGTTTCTTTATCGTCATCTCCAGGTGAGATGAATATCCTGGGTTCTTATCACACATAGAAAACTGATCATGATATAAATGACAATATGGACATTGAGGTGGCTTTTGAGCTTTTCAAACCTTTTATCTATCTTTGCAGCGTTCAGCCACTTACTGAATAAACTTTGTACGCTAGAAACATAGTCAATGAACGTTTCATTTGGTTTAGGTTTTAGTTTAGAATACTGAATTTGGTAATCTGGGGCGTCTAGCAAAAAATGTTGCATAATGCGTTGCCTGATGTAATCATAATTACTTCTAAGCTCTTGGGGGATAGATTCTATCACCTTTAAGGGCTCCCCCGAGAGATTTTTCATAAAGATCATCGCCCAATGTTCTCGTGGCACTTCCTGGAATTTAAGTTGGAACTCCACGTTCTCGGTCCATGCAGATATGGAATCGCCTTGGCAAAAGGGTTTGACTATCCCTTTGTACTTGTTGAACTTATTCTCTTCTTCTTTACTCTTTAATTTAGTGGTAGCAATCTGTACGTGAGATTCGATCTCCAACTCAATTTCAAGTTGTTTTAATTTTGTGGCCTCAGCCAATTCTAATTGTTTTAATTTATTTGCCTCAATTAATTCCGCCAGATCTTTTTGCTGCTGGCGTTCCTGTGCTCGTTCATCTCTTTCAGTTGCTGCTTTCCTGTCTGTGTATTCTCTGTATTTATTACTTGTCCATTGCTTTAATTTATCCCCACTATATCCAAGGTCTTTACCTGCTTGTATGCACTCTCCTAATGTTGACATCTTTGTTAACACTTTGTCACTTGTTTTCCCGGGAGGAATGTGGAATCAACAAGCACATCTTCAAACTTATTATCTGTTGGGATTATTGACTGACTTCTGTCTACACTCCTCCCTTCTGTCTTCCCTTCCATATATCTATTTCTTTCACTCTCTCTGTTATTCCCTCAACACATACTCCGACAACAGTTCCTTTCAACGATAAATAAAAGATTTATTAATAAAAACTATGTCTGTTGTATGTATGGACTGTGTATATGTAGTTGGTATTGTCTACTAGGGTGAATGCAAGATAGGACGGTTGACTTCGTATGTGCCGTAGTTCTTCTCGCCTCTTCTGTCGGCCAAAACACAGGACAGCACACACAGAAATGGAGTGATCTCACCCTGAATGATCTCCTCCTGCTTGAGTCTGGACTTAATCCAATTCTTGAAGAAAACAACTGTTCAATGTCTTATCACCAGAAAATAATCCGATTTGGTAAGTCACTGAAGTTCATATATTTCCCGTTTTGGACGGTATTATAATCCACCTCTGAATACACACCGCCACTATCCAACATTGTCTAGAGTTACTATGAATGTTCTACACCATGTCTATTGTTAATAAAGTTTAATGTTTCGGCACAGTGCAATTGCATGCAGTTTTAAGTATCCCTGCTTGCCACAGGTTAACGTCTTTTCCTTTTAAGGGTTTTAGTTGTATATTCGTTTGAGCATACAGTGTTCTGTATTTGACATTAAGTTATCACTTCTTCATATTAAAACATGTCTATGTTCTTGTTGGTTCTAGGTAGGTACTTTATTTGCTCAAGTGCAGTAACCTTCATCTCTTCTCTGATTTCAATAGGAGGATTTGAACCTGTGGAGAAGATAGGTAATCTGGTGATATGAGTCTGCTTCATATAATGTTCTTATGTGAGAGTCCTTCTCTAGCCATACTGAAAAGCCTCCGAAAAACATACGGACATACGATTTCTGAGTGCACTAAAGTTTACACGACTAGATAAACGAATGCAATTTCACACGTTAAGAACAAACACCTATATCCCTATGCTACTATTACACTAAGATATTAATACCTTATATATGCACTTATGCTCCTGGAATCGAAATACACTAGCGAATAACACACTAATATCCCCTCTTCTTTAAACCATTAGGGACGTGTATTTCTTTCCCCACTCAGGAGCATATCTCATTCAGCCCAGTTTGGAACACACACTAACTAGCAACCCCAGTTGCTACTATTTATATTGGGTCTCCCGTTCTTCCGTGATTGTTGGATGTCCATACATCAACAGTCGCATCTTGACGTATCCTGTACATCACAAGGCGGTGAATTCACGTAGTGATTAGTTGCTCGTTTCATTCGCTGTTACGCTGTTCCCTGAGTTTCCCCGTATGCGAATACTTCAAAGCAACTTCACTCGTTGATCGTTTTCTCCGGTCGTGTGTCCCCAGCGCGATCGTCCCGTTTCTCCGTGTCCGTTCCGATCGTCAGGCAATGACTCTGCGAACACCTGTATCCTATTTTCATATCTGTGTCGGTCAATGATCTTTTATTCGTCCTCCTCTCAGAATGAAGTACACGATTGCTAACCCTTCTCCTTCCTTGTATTTTAATATGTAAGTTATCAAGGAATCACTAAACTGCAGTTTTTTCCTTGACATAGGCCCCCTCTTAAGAGAGTTGACCGCGTCGACTCTTCATCCCTGTAGTTTTGATTCCTATGATCCTCCAACTTATTCCTCTTCCTCTGGAGTTGGATGTCTAGATAAGAAATCCGCTCCTACATTCTCCTTACCAGAGATCTTCCACTGTGAAGTTGTCCTGTTGCCTCAACAACGACCATCACATCCACTCGTGCGTTGAGCTTCTGCGAAGTAGCTATTAACATCACGTGTTGATGATATGATTGGATCCTCACATGGATCAACACCTCATCCAGTAGGCGACCTCATATGCACCCTACCATACTACTCATGACTGAAACTAGTGTTGGCTCATCGCTCCTGTACGTTCAGTCGACTTCTCTTCGACTTGCGTCAGCGACGGCTCACAATACAGACGGATTGTCCCATCCTGATTGTAACACTGCTTCCATGTCCTCTTGGTTTCCCCCGGCTTTGCCTCTGGGGATGTTCCACCTCGTCCGCGTTGGACCGAGTCGTCTTTCCCAAACCTCCTGGACTTTTGCTTCCAGGACCATCTTGGGCGATATTGTATCTGGTCAGCCAATCTTCGGTTGGAGTCCTGGGTATTCCGCGTCTTTCCCGACGTTACCCACCCCTTTTGAACTTGGTTACTGGGGAAAGTTTCCCTCTTGTCCTTTCCCTGACGTGTGATTTCCCTACTCCCTCCGTTGGGTAAATCTGACCTATCACGTACTGTCCCATAGGCTCTCCTATGTTGTACTGGCGATCTCTGGTCTTCGTCTGGACTAGTAACTTTTTCCCAATGGCTGCCATCACCATAAAGTGCGAAGCTTTGCTCCCGGATCTCTCCTCATATTTCCTAATGAGATGTCTAGGGAGATTTTTCTGCTCTTCCCCGATCCGTATTTTGTAGATGTTCTTGGACACCACCTTTTCCACAGGATAAGGTCCTTTCCATCCTACTTGGAGTATATTGGTCTCTGCTGGACCCCACACTTCCACTTTGTCTTCCACTTTAATAGCTAGTTTACACTTAGTCCGCTTGTTGGGTGGTGCGTTCTGGCACTCCGAACAAGACTTCAACCACCGGCGTACATCTCCGGTCATTCCTGGCCAGCAATAATGGCCGGAAATTTGCTGCAAGGTCTCTCTGACACCCATATGTCGATTCTCGCCTATGATGTGTCCACTCTGAAGAATGTGAGGACGGTGGGTCTCTGGAACCACCCACTGCTCGTGCAGGTTATCTCCCCTCCCAGCTCTCCGATAGAGTAGTCGATTCTTCAGAAAGTACTGTCCCCGTTCTGGTGGCTCAGCACTTCTTTGCAGCTTCCTGTAGCAAGGACGCAACGTAGTATCCTTCCTCTGGGCAGTATGCAATTCTCCTATCCCTGAGTTGTCGCATAGTGTCTCTGCCTCTTTTTCCTTCCCTTGAGATCCACTGACTACTGTTCCCTTGTGGGCTGGCTGTTTGGGCGTCCCCAAAAAGACATATTTCGTGCCAATGATCATTGGGAATAGGGAGTCAGCTAATACAGCCGC
Source organism: Cepaea nemoralis (assembly GCA_014155875.1). Taxonomy (NCBI): domain Eukaryota; kingdom Metazoa; phylum Mollusca; class Gastropoda; order Stylommatophora; family Helicidae; genus Cepaea; species Cepaea nemoralis. The sequence goes on along the minus strand of JACEFZ010008849.1, from coordinate 102,187 downwards.
AGGAATAATGCCCGTGACGTACCTGGATTTAATCTCCACCTTGGCGATTGGCAGCGTCATGGTAACAGCACTCCTCATTGCCGGCTGTATTTCTATGGTCTCCCCTGTAAGTTGGTCTGGGCGTACCAAGCTGGCGTCTATCACAGCTTCCCCATCCAAACCTGTATCGTAGAGACAAAGCAACCTGCTGGCCATTGACTTCAATCAGTTCGACCACAGGTGGCCTCTCTTGGTCCTGAGTGTCTTCATCTCCTTGACCGTTTCCTTGCCTTCCTCTTTGATTCCTCGAGGTTGGTTATGCAATTGGCGTCTTCTGCCTTGCATCTGCAGTCCACAGTATTATGTGTTGTCGACTGGCAGTGATGTGCACCATGTTCCCTTCCTAGGTTTCCGTGTGTCCTTTTTGTTCCTTTCTCCTTCACCGACCTCAGCCTTGTCTGTGATCACCGTCGTAGGAATCACTTTGCATGCTGCGAAGTAAGAACTTTTTGGTTTTGATCTGCAGTCCTTCGTGTTATGAGATGGCACCTTTGCAGAATGAACACCACTTCTCAGACCACTGTCGTTTCGCTGGAGAATTCGAGGTGTTCTGGTTTCCTTCCTTCACCTTCTCTGAACTCTCCATTGACGCCTTTATATAAGGTTCCACTTTTTCTCCTTCCCAGTTTTTAGGTTTCTTTTTCTCTTGTTTCTCCTGACCTTTGGTTTGTATACTGAGTTCGGCAGCCTCCCCATGTACCTCTACGAATCGTTCCGCCAGCTTATTCACAACATCAATCCGTTCCGCCCCTTGTTCTCCCAAGAAGGTTCTGAGAGGTTTCGACATTTGCTTTCGCATCTGGTCGACCACCATCATCTCTTCGAGACTCTCATAATCCCTCTTGAATTCTGCCAAGTCCATCCATTTCTGGAGATAGGATTTCAGCCTCAGACTGTAGGCGGCGAATAGCTCTCCCGGCTCTCGTCTAGACGATCTAAACTTCTTCCGATACGTTTGTGCTGTGACTTCATAATGTTTCATCAAAGCGGCTTTTAATTCCTCGTACTGATTTTCATGTCCTGGTGGTAGGCGTGTGTAGACCTCGTACCCTGAACCACGTAAAGCCTGGGATAATTTAAGAGCCCATCGGCTTCTATCCAGTCCCATAGCGACTGCCATAGCCTCGAATCGATTCGCAAAGTTGTCAAATTTTTCTTTAGACTCCTCATAAACAGCTAAGGGAAACTTCATTGCATGGTAGCTAGATCCACTCATGTTGGTTGAACCATGTAACGATGATCCGCCTTCCGCGCCATCTATTTCTCCCTTAGTTTGTGTTTTGAGTTCCATCTCTTTCATGCGGTATTCATGTTCCCGTATCTTGTTGGCCTCTTCCGCGTCCAACCTCCTTTTGGTCTGCTCCACTTCAGCATCCAACCGCTTGTTGATTTGTTCCATTTCCATGCGTTTCAATTCCAACTCAGTCTTCCGATCTTCTCGTTCCGCTTGACGAATTTCCCTTTCTCTTTCCTGTATGTAATCAGTTAGTTCCGAACCAGCTAGACCAATTGCCTCCCCGTTGGCCCTTAGTTCTGCTGTAGTTACTTTAGGAGTTGCCATAGTTAAGAATTGTAAGTCAGCAAATAGAGTACAGAAACTTCAAGGCAGTAAAGCAATACTTCCTATAAACAGATAATCTACCTAGAACCTATATCATTTATCTATGTCTATCTAATATTATAAATCTACAACACCACACAGTACATCACAACCACTCTCTCATCCACAAGAGGAGATATAGGATAAAGACTTATGTAGACGTGTGACCGTGTGACTAGGTATGTAATGTGTCTTACCACCTATCCACATTCACCCTGTCTGGAACTTTCTCACTGTAAAGTCACCAGCATTAATGAAATGTTTCTACCATAAATGTAATGGCACCATATATCCAATGGACGTCCTTCCATTAAAAGTCATCAATGTATACTTATATTTATTCCAATCAGTATGTCCCAACATGCAGGTACTCCGCTATGCCTGTGCCAATATGCAGGTACCCCTCTATGCATATGCCCTGTTATGCCTCCAGGTCATATGGGTATTATGTAAGTACCCCGCTCGCTCCACCAATTATGTCACTTGTTTTCCCGGGAGGAATGTGGAATCAACAAGCACATCTTCAAACTTATTATCTGTTGGGATTATTGACTGACTTCTGTCTACACTCCTCCCTTCTGTCTTCCCTTCCATATATCTTTTTCTTTCACTCTCTCTGTTATTCCCTCAACACATACTCCGACAACAGTTCCTTTCAACGATAAATAAAAGATTTATTAATAAAAACTATGTCTGGTGTATGTATGGACTGTGTATATGTAGTTGGTATTGTCTACTAGTGTGAATGCAAGATAGGACGGTTGACTTCGTATGTGCCGTAGTTCTTCTCGCCTCTTCTGTCGGCCAAAACACAGGACAGCACACACAGAAATGGAGTGATCTCACCCTGAATGATCTCCTCCTGCTTGAGTCTGGACTTAATCCAATTCTTGAAGAAAACAACTGTTCAATGTCTTATCACCAGAAAATAATCCGATTTGGTAAGTCACTGAAGTTCATATATTTCCCGTTTTGGACGGTATTATAATCCACCTCTGAATACACACCGCCACTATCCAACATTGTCTAGAGTTACTATGAATGTTCTACACCATGTCTATTGTTAATAAAGTTTAATGTTTCGGCACAGTGCAATTGCATGCAGTTTTAAGTATCCCTGCTTGCCACAGGTTAACGTCTTTTCCTTTTAAGGGTTTTAGTTGTATATTCGTTTGAGCATACAGTGTTCTGTATTTGACGTTAAGTTATCACTTCTTCATATTAAAACATGTCTATGTTCTTGTTGGTTCTAAGTAGGTACTTTATTTGCTCAAGTGCAGTAACCTTCATCTCTTCTCTGATTTCAATAGGGGGATTGGAACCTGTGGAGAAGATAGGTAATCTGGTGATATGAGTCTGCTTCATATAATGTTCTTATGTGAGAGTCCTTCTCTAGCCATACTGAAAAGCCTCCGAAAAACATACGGACATACGATTTCTGAGTGCACTAAAGTTTACACGACTAGATAAACGAATGCAATTTCACACGTTAAGAACAAAAACCTATATCCCTATGCTACTATTACACTAAGATATTAATACCTTATATATGCACTTATGCTCCTGGAATCGAAATACACTAGCGAATAACACACTAATATCCCCTCTTCTTTAAACCATTAGGGACGTGTATTTCTTTCCCCACTCAGGAGCATATCTCATTCAGCCCAGTTTGGAACACACACTAACTAGCAACCCCAGTTGCTACTATTTATATTGGGTCTCCCGTTCTTCCGTGATTGTTGGATGTCCATACATCAACAGTCGCATCTTGACGTATCCTGTACATCACAAGGCGGTGAATTCACGTAGTGATTAGTTGCTCTTTTCATTCGCTGTTACGCTGTTCCCTGAGTTTCCCCGTACGCGAATACTTCAAAGCAACTTCACTCGTTGATCGTTTTCTCCGGTCGTGTGTCCCCAGCGCGATCGTCCCGTTTCTCCGTGTCTGTTCCGATCGTCAGGCAATGACTCTGCGAACACCTGTATCCTATTTTCATATCTGTGTCGGTCAATGATCTTTTATTCGTCCTCCTCTCAGAATGAAGTACACGATTGTTAACCCTTCTCCTTCCTTGTATTTTAATATGTAAGTTATCAAGGAATCAATAAACTGCAGTTTTTGCCGTGACACACTTGTATACACAATCAAATCAAAAAAGTAAATTATTCTATAATATTTCTAATTATTTACAGCAATCAAAATTGAGATGCTATTGTAATGTACAATTATCAAAACTATATAGGTACTTATCTGAGAACTTTCAACTTTCTTGGGCCTACTGGGAGTTATTTTTCTCTCTCTCAAGATGAACTGATGATCTGAATGCGTCTATTCTGCATTCTGTTACATAGAGGAGCAACAATCAATATTTAGAAAATACACAAACATACAAGTTCATATTGCACATAAAACTATTTTCGTGTCGTGATTCGCTTTGACGGGATGCTGAAATGTGAAATTGGTGTATTAAATGTTTGTCTGTCGTTGTCAATTATCTTCGTGTCTTCACTCTGTTCGACATCACCTGAAACATCTCTGTGAAACATGTTAATATTTGTTATTTATTTCACAATTGTTACACTTTTCACATGGACTTTTTCTCGCCTTTATGTTCTCATTCTAATTCAAACCCTCATATTTTCCATCACAGCTTCATTTAAACTTTGTAATTTCGCTGCTGAACACAATCACTCTCTTGTCACTCTTGCTAATGTTCGTGAGCACTGAGTTCTTTCACACCGCTCTGAAAATCAATAATGACCACTGTCAGAGTCAAGAATAGTGCAGTGATGCAGTGACATCGTTACGCCCGCCAGGCGACTTAGTCCCCAGCAGGGATGCCGTAACTTCGTTACGCCGCCAGGCGAGTAGTAGTTACCTGCCTGCAAGATTGCTGGCTGACGAGACGGCCAGCGGTCAGGCAAGGACGACGCAAGACGCACGCCTGCCTCGTGAAGCCACTTCAGGTGGGAGGCAAGTTGCGAGCTATAGGCAGACAGCTCTGGGACGTCGACTCGACTGGACGCATGATGAGAGCAAGGCGTTGTGTGGTTTCTGTGCATGAACGTCGAGTGTCTGGACATCTTGAGAGATAGACTGTGAGCTGTATTGTGTATGTAAGTGTATTGAAGTGTCAAGTATATCTTGTTGTGATCATCGTATGGTATATGATCTGTAAATAAATCCATTGAACGTTGTGTCGTTGAGTCTTAAGTCAAATCACGTTGTACTTGTACTGTCTCACATGTGTTAGGTTAGCGAGCCAAGTTTAAGACCCTGACACCACTCTTATCACAATAGGTCGTAGGTTAATGAACCACTATTTGACATTACTCTTCTTACAATAGGTCGTAGGTTAATAAACCACTATCTGACACTACTTTTGACCGCTTGTCAACAACCTGAATTTACACAGACATGCTGTCACTTCATTCGTACCTCACGATCACAAACACGTTTCGTACGAATAGTATATAATGAATCAGGATTTATTCTATACAATATACATCTCGAGCATACATAAATGGCATTCAAGCACTTAAATACATTCTTTACACTCGCTACGTATAACTGCGCCCTTTCTAAACTACACAGATGGCGAGAGTAAACACACAGGTCTCGTCGCTCTAACTGTCAGGTCCGGTCTGCCTGAATTCTCAGGTCTGGTTCAGCTACTCGTCCTCCGTTCTCGTGCGGTCAGCCGCACGGCGTGCTGGGTCACTTGTCACGCAGCCCAGTGGTCCAGTCCTCGTTAACTTTCAGCTGTACTATTGTTCAGTCTGGTTACGGGTAGTCCCCGTGGTTAACGTACCCTGTCCTATCTCGGGAGTTAATCTCGTTATGTCCTAGTTATGTCATAGCTATGACACGTGCGTGTCCTGTCTAAGTCCTGTCATATAACTGTTTGGAGTTCTATCTCCTTATACTGTCTTTCTCTATCTATTCTCTTGTAACGGTCCTTATCTATGTCCTGTCTCTGTCCTTTCCTTTATCCGTCTTTGTCCCACTTCTCTCTATACATATCCAGCTCCTTGACAGTGGGAGATGTGTGTGGGTGTATTGGGGATGTAAGGGTTGGTGGGAATAAGTGTGTGGTGTGTGTTGGGGATATGTGTGTGGTGTGTGGGTGGGGGATGTGTGTGTGTGGTGTGAGTGGAGGTATGTTTGTGGTGGGTGGGTGAGGATATGTGTGGTTGTGGGTGGGGGATAGCATGGGGTGTGTGTGTGATGGGTGCGGTGATTGTGTGTATGGGTGGGAGATATGTGTGTGTGGGTAAGTGATGTGTGGGTGGTTGGAGAGAAGTATCTGTGGGTGGTGGAGGTGTGTGGGTGGGGGATATGTTGGTGGGTGAGGACATGTGTGTGAGTGGGAGGTGTGTGGGTGGGGGTGTGTGAGTGGCTGAGGGGTGTGTAGGTGTAGATGTGAATGATATGTGTGGGTCGGAGCGAGATGTGTGAGTGGGTGGGGGATCTGTGTGGGTGGGGGTATATATGATCGAGAGATGTGTGGTTAGGGGATGGATGGTTGTGTGTGGGATGTGTGGGTGGGTAGTGGATGATGTGTGGGTGGGTAGTGGATGATGTGTGGGTGAGTGAGTGTGTGTGGGTTGGTGGAAGGATGGGGGATGTGTGTGTGGATAGGAAGATGTGTGTGTGGTGTGATGGTTGGGGATATGTGTGTAGTGTGTGGGTTGGGGATGTGTGAATGGGTGGGGGTTTTTTGTAGTGTGTGGATGGGGGTATTGCGTGGTTGGTGGGTGAGGATATCTGTGTGGGTGTGGGTGGGGGATATGTATGTGGTGTGTGGGTGGGGGATATTGTGTGGTGTGTAGGTGGGGGATATGTGGTGGTGTGTGGATGGGGGTATGTGTGTGGGTGGGGGATATGTGTGTGTGGTGTGTGGGTGGGGAATATTGTGTGGGAAGGGGTGTGTGTGGTGTGTGGGTGGGAGATATGTGTGTGGTGGGGGATGTGGGTTAGGACACGTGTGGGCAGGTGGCGGTGTGTGTGTGTGTTGATTGAGAATGTATAGGTGGGTAGGGAGACGTGTGTGTGTGTGTGTGTGTAGGTAGGGAGACGTGTGTTGGTGGGGATGTGTGTGTATGGGTTTGGGGATGTGTGAGTGGATGATAGATGTGTGGGTGGGTGCGGGATGTGTGGTCGAGGGAGGTGTAGTTGGTGGACGGATGGTTGGGGTGTGGGTGGGTGGATAGAGGATGTGTGGGTGGGGGATGGGTGTGTGGATTAGGAAGTGTATGTAGGTGGGCGCGGGATGTGTGGGTTAGGGGGGATGTTTGTGTGGGTGGTTGAATGTATGTGTATGTGGGTTGGGGGAACGGGAGGGGGAGTGGGTGAGGGATGTGGGTGGGAGATGTGTGTGGGAGAGGGATGGGTCGGGTATATATGTGTCCCTGGGTGTGGGTGGGGTGATGTGTGGGTGGGTGGGAGATGTGCCTTATACCATGGTAATTTGCATTGTTTATGTTTACAACATTCATTTGACAATGTTTGTTTTTTTCTTCCTATGTGAATGTATAATGCACTATTGATTAACGGAAGATGAGTGACAGGAATGGCCGAATTTAAGACGGGCCTGTGTGCCCAATTTGTGACCCTTTTAAAATAAAGTTGAATTGATTTGAATCGTTACTGGAGGGTCTTCTCAGTGATTATATGTTGTGTTTTGAGTATATGCTTGCTGGTGAAGGCTAGTCGCCGCAATGTCCTGTATTTTTCGTAATTCTGTTCTGTATGTTATTGTATATTTTTTACATTCCCTTCAACGAGATATGAGACCATGAGGACATGCCTGAACTCCAGCACATATCAATCAATCAATCAGGTGCCGTCTCCACAATGAAGGTTGACTGCAATGGATCTCCAATATTGTCTGTCTCTCGCCTTGACTGTACATTCTGTCAGGCTGATGTTTGTCCATCTCTTGATGTTATCTTCCCACTTTTATCGTTGTCTACCTCTTGCTGGCTTGCCCTCAACCTTGCCTTCCAGTATGGTTTTTATAAGAATAAGAGTATCATGATTTTAACGTGGCCGAAATATTTCAATTGCCTCTTCTTTATTTCTTTCATCAACTCTCTCATAATTCCCAGTATTTCTAGAACCTTTGCATTTTTTTTTTTTTTTTTTTGTTTCCGTGAAATCGACATATTCATCTGTATATCCACATCTCCAGGACTTCTATGCGACTTCCTAGTCGCTTGTTCAATGTCCAGGCGTCCGCGACAGTAGAGCATATATCAGAAACTCCAAAGCTACGTCCAAAAACGTTATCGATTTCCGTTTCCGGTTTGGTAAAGGTGAAAATGGCGTACGAGAAAATGAAACTAACGGTTTGGAGGGGAGACTGGGGCCTGCCGTCTGTAGACCCTCACTGTCTCGCTGTGCTGGTAAATCAACCATACTGTTCATTATATGATAATAGACGAGCACGTGTGTCTGCATTTCACAGCATTCCAGTAATGCAATAATAAATAGCAAACTGCTGAACTGGGAATAAAGTCAATGAACAGTATATTGTATTACTATTAACTATACTATTATTAAACAAACATTAATGTCATGGAAACAAGAAAAGAACCAGAACAGTGTAAACTAACAATTATAGTATTAGTGTAACCTTTTAAATTGCTTTTTAATTATGCAACCTGCATAGTCGGATACCTCTTGAATAAACAAATCCAACGGTACCCTAATCAAGTCTGTAGGTCAATTCTAAGCGGAGATATTAATGTCTGTGTGTCAGTTCTCAATTAATGATTAATATGAACAAAGGGCAAAATACGATTGTGACCCATTGACAAAAGGGAGACTTTATACATAGTGAAGTATGAATAAAGGAATACTTTATACATAGTGAAGTATTAATAAAGGAATACTTTATACATAGTAAAGTATGAATAACGGAATACTTTATACATAGTTGAAGTTAGTTAGTTAGTCGACAGATCATCCTCGTTGCACATCGGACCATTCAGTCCATAAGTGCTCGGATCCCCTCCTCAGCAAATCCCGCAGCGTGTAGCGGCTAACGATGCCAGTTCTGTGTTGGTTTATCAATCTTCTTTGGCTTCCTGCGTGGTGTTCTTGTTTGGCCACCCCTCTTTTAATTTGCTGCTCTCGCAGTCTGGCCATTGTTGTAGATTCACAGTCATCACTTGGTTCTTGCAAAAGTCTCACTTCTCGTAGAGCATTCAGAATGTCAGCCTGGTCCATGGCGCGTCCGCCCTCAACAGTAGCCTCACCTGCGAGCTTGTCAGCCCGCTCATTTCCTTGTACTCCCGCATGCCCTGGCACGAAGATGAAACTAATCTTTGCCAGCCGAGACCGCTTCAGAGGCAGCAACCATTCTCTTCGGATCGACCCCTCCTCTATCCTCTTGATCATGTTCATTGAGTCGCTAAGGAAACACAGCTGTCACAATGGTAAAGTTCGCTTCTGGTAAGTGGTTAAGCGTCTGTGACACTGTTGTTGGTGTATATATACAATTAATATTGTTCTCATTCTAACACACACTACACAATTATACTACACTCATTACATGACTTGATTAAAATAAGTATATTATACATGTCGGTTTCTAAACCGTATCACAATTTTGATTATAGACCTTACACAGTAGGTGAATGGAAAAAAATTCACTCATTGGTGGCTGTGTTGGGCTGAGTGTAATATTACACAGTGCACTCAGACATTGCTTACTGGGTCTGTCGGACAACGGGACAAAAGGTCGGCGATTGTATTCATTCTGCCGGGAATATGGCGAACTTCAAAACTGAAATTCTGAAGCTTCAAGGACCAGCGAGCAATCATATTATTTGATGGTACTGCGGAATTTATATACCGTAATGGGCTGTTGTCAGTTTCGATGATAAAGTGACGTCCTAGAAGATATTTGGACAGCTTCGTCACACTTTCTACTAAGGCCAATGCCTCTAATTGCGGAATGGACCATGCCCGCTCTCGGGGCCTTAGTTTTCTTGATAGAAAACAAACGGGATGCAGGATGTCGTTGTATTCCTGCAATAGGACTGCACCGATCGCAATGGAGCTAGCATCTGTTCTCAATCTGAAAGGTAAACGAATGTTGGGCAATTTAAGGATGAGATTAGGTGAATTTTTATCAGAAAAGTGTGCCAAAACTTTATCAAATGCATTTCGTAGGCATTCATCGTTTACAACTTTTTCGGGTTTATTCTTGGTTAGTAAGTTAGAAAAAACCTCAGTCAGTTCTGAAAAATCAGGAATAAAGTTTCTGTAATAATTAATAAGTCCCAACAAACTGCGGACTTGTTTCTTATTTGTTGGAAGTGACAGTTTTAGAATTTTAGAGACAATTTTGTTGTCTGTCTTGACAAAGCCATTGGATATTCTGTACCCCAAAAATGATATCTCTTGGTAAGCCATGCTCACCTTTGAAGGCTTCACTGTCAGTCCGTGCTGTCTGATACGTTCTAGTGTCTGTTCCAGTATCTTTATATGTTCCGTCATTGTCTCTGTATGGACACAGATGTCGTCAATATAGCAAACTATATTAGGAATGTCAGATAGGAGGAGTCGTGTCATGCGTACAAATGTGGCTGGGGCATTGACTAGCCCAAATGGAAGTTTGCACCATTCGTACAGTCCCCAAGGCGTGGCGAAAGCTGTTAGATGTCTGCTGTCTTCATGTACAGCTATCTGCCAGTAACCTTTAGCCATGTCAAGGGTCGTGAAGAACTTAGCGTCAGTCAGTTCTGTCAGGAGATCGTCCGTGTTTGCCATTGGTTCAAGATCTAAAACAGTTATTTTGTTCAGTTTTCTGTAATCTATGCAAAGTCGTATTGTGTTGTCCTTTTTACGTACAATGACCATGGGTGAAGAGAAGTCTGATAGGGATCGTCTGATGATGTTGTTTTTTTCTAAGTTGATGATTTCCTGATGTAGTTGTTCCTTGTAATGTAATGGTATTGTGTATGGTCTGCATCTTATGGGTGTGTTTGATGTGAGTGTGATGTGATGCTGTACTAACTCTGTTTGTCCTGGGTTGTCTGAAAAGATGGTGTTGTACTGTTGTATCAACTGTTTGCAACTGTTTGTCTCTGCTTGACTTAGGTTTGGATTGATCTTGATCTCCTTCAAGCAGTTTGTCGTGTCTAATGTAGGTGTTGGAATCTCGTCGCTAGAATCGTCATCTTCGTGATCTATTATCACGGTGGAAGCTGTCGTATCGTCTTGTTCGTTGTCTCTGTTGTAGTATGGTCTTAGCATATTGATGTGAAATATTTTGTGTTTGTCTTTTATTAGGATTTCGTAGTCAACAGGTGAGATTTGTCTTGTCACTTTAAAAGGTCCTTGCCAAGAATCTGTCAGTAGCTGTCTGTCACTAGGTAGTAGTAGTAGAACGTCCTGTCCAGCTGTCAATGTTATAGTCCTGTTACCTTTGTCTGCGTATTGTCTGTAAGTAGCACCAGATAGTTTTAGTGCACTTTTAGCGATTTCACATGATTTCATTATCCTTTCACGCAATGATGTTACATACACAAATGATGATATGGGTTTCAATACTGGAGTGGAATCTGTTAACATTTGGTGATAAATTGTTAATGGGCCGCGTGGTTTGGCACCATAGATGAGTTCAAAAGGAGAGAAACCGGTACTAGAATGTGGTACCTCGCGATAAGCAAAAAGGACAGCTGGTAAGTATACATCCCAGTTATTGGGGTGATCTTGAGTTACTTTGGCTAGCATGTGCTTCAGATCCCCATTAAGCTTTTCTATAATCCCGCTCGATTGAGGATGATAGGGGGTATTGAAGACTTGCTTCACTCCTAACATTTTAGTGAAAGCTTGAGTGGATGCGGCGATAAACTGAGTGCCTCTATCAGACTGGATAGTATCTGGAAACCCAATTCGGGCAAAAATATGGAAGAACACTTCCATGATATCGTTGGCAGTAATGTTCTTTAACGGAATCGCTTCTGGCCAGCGGCTGCATTGATCAATAATTGTTAGAATATATTTATTCCCTCTAGTTGTTGTATGACTAAGAGGGCCCACAATGTCAACTGATAATTTTTCAAATGGTCGACTGGCTAAGTCAGTGACTTGTAACTTTGCCTGTGGGTGTTTACCTTTTTTTACCAGTTTCTGGCATGTATCACAACTTCTGCAATATGTTTTTATGTCATTACAGAATTTTGGCCAATGAAACTGTGTCAATAGTCTTGACCTGGTTTTAACATATGCCATATGACCTGCAAAAGGTATATCGTGAGCAAGATGTAAAGCTTGCTTGCGATAAGTAGTTGGTAACACAGTTTGCTTTGTTGTAACGTCACCTCTGGTGTAGTACCTGGTGAGTATATCATTGTATAAAGCAAAATGCCATTTAGCATTTTTGGTTACTCTTGGCTTTTTGCCGATCAGGTCAAAATACTTTGACAGTGACGGATCAGCTTTTTGAGCTGTTATGAATGTTTCCTTCATAGAGTCACTAGGTGGTACTTCTGGGCTAAGCATTTGAATAGCCTCAGTTTGGTTACTTTCATCTTGCACTCTAGCAGTAGCTCTTGTTACTGCGTTCACACACTCAATGACATCAGATGATGATGGAATGATATCGTCAATGATGTGATGATAACTTAGTGCTGCATTAGCTAACATACATTCAACCGGTGATATGACATTTTCAATTACATTTGGTGGTGATGTGTTATCATTAATACATAGTGATGTTATGTCATGGTTAATAGGTTTGTCCTTCACCTCAGGTAAGTTTCCTATGATTATATCGCACACTGGGTTTGTAAGTGCTGCGACCTTTACTTTCCCGGTGAGGAATGGTGTTTCGATGTATGCCCAAGCTAATGGATATTTTTCAATATTGCCTGAAAATGTTCTACATGTGATGTGTCTACCTGTGTAGTCTGTAGGTGTTATGAATGTTGTTTTCAGGCCAATAAGTGTACTCCCGGTGTCGCGAAGTACTGTAGCAAACTTGCCATTAACATACCCGTGATAGATGTCTAATTTGCCTTTTGAGTCTATTACTAAGTTACCTTCCTCATTAGCAATAGGGATTGCGTGCCCGCATGTTAAGATACCATTTTCAAAGAAGGTATTACAGACAGTGCATGTGTTGGAACTAAATACATCACAAGCCTGTGCTGCATGTACAGGATGTTTTTCTGTATTTTCGTCTTCTGACGCTGAACTATCGAACAAGGCGGCATTGGCTTTGTTGGTCATATGCCTGCCTTTACAATCCATACGATGGTGACCGTGAGCCTTGCAGAGAAAACATTTACGTAAGCTTTTGAACGATTTACGTTCTCGGTCTTGTCTGTTTACCATATTTTGCAAGTATGTTTGGTACCCCGGGTTTTTATCGCACATCTCGTTCAAATAATGAGACATTTTACAATGAACACAATGTCTAAATTTTTCAGAGGTAGGCCTGTTTGGTTTTTGCCTACTATAGTTTTTCTCATAGTTGGCTGCTGCTACCCAGTTACTGTCAGTAGCTTCAGTGGCAAAACACTGTTTATTTGCCGTATAATAGGCCGACCCACGTCTTTCCATTTCTTCCACACTTGTGCATTCATTCTCCTGCAAGAACTTAGAAAAAGATGCTGGGATAGAAGAAATAACTTTATCTCGAATAATGAGATCTTCTAATTTATCATAATTTTTGTTAATTTTGGCTGATGAAGTCCATTTGCTGAAAATGTCTCGGACTAAACAGAGGTAGTCAGAGAACGTTTGAGTTGATTTTGGACTCAGTTTACTGAATTGTTCTCTGTACCCTGCTTCATCTAACATGAAATGTGCCATTATTTTAGATTTGATGTAATGGTAATCTTTTCTGAGGTCTTTGGGGATGGTTTCAATGACTTTCAGAGGTTCCCCAGATAGACTCCTCATATATAAAATATTCCATTCCGAAAGTGGAACTTGGTAATGTTCCATTAATGTCTCAAAATTTTGGGTAAAGGCTGCTATGCAGTCACCCGAGGTATAGTTACGAACGATACCTTGGTACTTCTTATACTGGTTTTCTTTTTCCAGTCTTTCAGATTTCTTTGACTCTTTATTCATTGCAGTCTCAGTGTCCAGTTGTTTAATTTTCAATTGTAATTCCAGTTCTTCTCTCTTACTCTGAGCTGCTATTTCTGCTTTCTTAAGTTCACTGTCTATCTCAGCTTGCTTTGTCTTTGCAGCCATTTCTACTTCGGCTTGTTTCAATGCTGTGTCTGCCTCTATTTGCTTGGCAGCTTTTTCTGCATCTATTTGCTTGGCAGCTTTTTCAATCTCTGCCTGTTTTAGGGCTGTTTCTGCCTCTACTTGCTTGGCAGCTGTTTCTGCCTCCGCTTGTTTTGCAGCCATTTCTGCTTGTTTTAGAGCTCTTTCTGCTGCTCTTTCATCGCGTTCGGCAGCTTTTTCCTGAACAAGTAGGTATTCTGCGTATTTCTTCTCACTCCATTGTGTTAATTCATCACCTTCCAACTTTAATTTTAAACCCATATCGATGAAATCAAATAATGACGACATGATGGAGAAAATATGTCAATGAAAATCAATCACACAAAATATTTTGTAAATGGTTAGTAGAAAAACAACTTACAATTGATATGACTATACGATGCGTGCCCACTAATGCATACGTAAAGTTAAAGTGAAGAAAAATATACTCAAGTGCCCTTGGATATGGTGACGAATGGTTGGGCAATCGGGCTAGAAAACTGTAAGGTCCTACTTCGGAACCACTAATGACCTCTACGGCAGGGTTATGGATGGTACGCAAAAACCTGCTTTGTTTTTGGAGAGAAATAAGTTAGCGTGTGTTTGTTGGTGTGTGCCTGCAAGTCACTAAGTGTTGATTTGGTTTGGATGGCGTCGAGTATAATTGTATGTCGTAAATTTGTCGTCAACAGTGTTTCTTTCAACAGAAGTTACACTCTTTCCAAAACTCTTTGCGTTCCACAAACTCAATACACAAAACAATCTATCTGTATTTGAACACTCAATAACATTGATGACACATCACTTACATCAAGATGACATTCAGTAAGGACAAAGACATCAAGTTTACAAGATGGCGACAAGGTCAAAATGGCGGCAAAATGGCAATGTTGACAAGGTCAAACGATGACAATTTTCACAAATCACAAATGTTTAACACGTTTACAGGATCAAAACAATATGTACTGTACATTTACTAATGATCTTAAACATATTTAGACAATGTAGTAATGGATCACACTGAGACTTTTCCGATCACATGTACATCACTATAATCTTGACAAATTTTACAAGTACAAGAATTATAGTTTTAAATCACCAAGACGAACAACACACGTCTAAATATATTAGGTTCTTAAATAAAGACGAGCAACCCACGTCCACACATGTCAGGATCTTCTATTAGGCTCGTTGGCTAACACATGTGAGACAGTACAAGTACAACGTGATTCGACGTAAGACACAGCAACACAAGTTCTATGGATTTATTGCCACATTAAATACATAACGATCATTACAGCAATGTACAACATATAACTCACAACCACATTACAGCTCATAGGTCTGACGCTCACGATATCAGTCGTTCAGCTCACAACCACGGAGATTCACACAAACGCCTTGCTCTCGACACACACGTCCGTTCAGATGTCCAGTCCCAGCTTGGTCTGAGATTATCACACACACTGCCCACTGCCTCTGGTGGGGTCACGTGGCTTTGCGTGCGTCTGTCGTCAGCGCTGGTCGCGTGTCAGGTAAGAATCTCGCCAGCCGGCAACTCTTGTCCGCCGGGTGCCGTAACGATGTTGCTGCGTAGCTAGGCTCTGACATTCAGCCTCAACAGCAGCCGGATTTTCTTGTCTGCATTTTCTATCTAGTTGGATGCAAACTGAAAAGGATGTGCAGAAGTCTGTTGGCACTTGCACCCACTCCTCGCCAGGTTCTAAGTCCTCAAGTGAACACACCTGTTGAAGAATGTCCTCGGCTTGACCCATCCACGACCGTCCTCTTTTTAACCTGCTGCCCTTCACCTTCCTAATTTCACTATGCAGTGGATGCTGTGTGTTTGCGTTAATTCTGAGGTAGGCACGTGCCCTGCAAACTTGCATTCTCTCTTCAATGGTTGGAAAATCAAGAAGGTAGCGCATCGCCCTGCATGCTGTATCTCTTGTACATCCAAGAATAATGCGCATAGCTTCATTCTGTATCCTTTCCATCCTTTCTATCTGCTTATGGCTGACAGTCAGGATTGCCATTGCATACTCCAAAACAGACATGACCAGCCCCTCGTACAGAAGACACAGATGGCGCTGCTCACAGTTTGCTGCCGCCATCACCCGCATCGCTGCCAAACCCCGCTTGGCCTTTGTTATCACCTGGTCTATGTGCACATTATAAGCAAGGCTTCGATCAAACCGTATCCCCAGGTAATTCATTGCCTGCGTTCTTTCCACCGTCTCTGAACACAGCATTACAGTTGGTGTTGGATTGTTGACAATATGATTATTCAACGAGAACCAAGTCACTGTTGCCTTTGTTGGGTTGACCATTGCCCCAGCTTCATCACACCAAGTACTTATGCGATTGAGTTCGGTTTGTAGTTCCACAGCAACCTCCTCTCTATCCTTACCCTGACGATACACTAAAACATCATCGGCATATGACAATGTCCTGCCAGGTCCAGTGATCTGCTCACTGGTGATTCTCACTGTGTAGGCGTTGAACAGTACCGGAGATAATGGTGATCCCTGTGGTAGGCCAGGATATATTGTTGTTGGTTCCGAAGTCCAACTGCCACATCTAAAAACTACTTTCCGTTGGAAGAGAGCTGCAGCGATCCAACTAAGGAGGAATGGACTTACGTTTAGTTCAAGAAGCTGAAACATTAAAAAATCCAGTGGTACTCTGTTGTATGCGTCCTCAAGATCAATCGCTGCAGCAACGGTTTCAGTGCCTGAGTGGAAACCTTCATAGACATCGTGGGCAAAGACTGCTGCATTGGTCCAGGTTTCTCTTTTTGGACGGTACCCACCCAGGGTAGGTGGGAAAACACCTTGCCTCTCTAGTTGGCTTGATATTTTCCTGGCAATTACCTTCTCCAGCAGCTTGCCTATTGTATTCTGCATGGTTATAATTCGATATCCCTGAATTTTCTTGTGGTCTTTGTCAGGCTTCGGCAAGGGAATCAGATAGCTGTGTAACCATTTCTCCTTGATGCTAGCACTCCCTATACTGTTGTTGTACATGTCTGCTAGTTTCTCTAGCTCATTGTCGGTACACCTATTTATGTCGTCGTATCTTATGCCATCAGGACCTGGAGCACTGTTTTTTGATCGTCGAAGCACAGCCTTGATTTCTTGCCCTGTCACTGTGTCTTCATCCGAAGTGTTCTGGGCCTTGCATCTGTCTGAGGTGACCTCCTTGGCCAGATTCCGGCCTCCCATGTCTGTCTGGTTGCTCTGCTCAAGGTAGCGTTCAAAGAGGGCTTTGCCCTTGTCCTCGTCAGTCCTCTGCCAGATGAGGTCAGCACCTTGGAAGTCAGAAATGCTCTTATTCTTGACTACACCACTCATGCTTTTATGTAGTCGCCAGAACAATTTCAGTGACTTGTCTGTGCTTACTCTTTGACACACCTCTGCCCATTTTTCGCTTTTAACCACCGTGACCAGTTTTTTTGAAATAGCTTACTTTTGTGTGCATCTCTCTTTCTAAGTGCAAGCAGGGACTAGGATGACCAGCTCTGTTCTTCTTGGCATTTTGCCATCTCCTTACAGCACTACGCTTATCCACCCAAGCCTTCTCCACCTCGAAACTCCACCACGGTGGCTGCAACCAGCTTTTTTTCCTTTTCTTCCTGCCCTGAAACGTTCTGCGCTTGTCACGTCTTATTTTACTCACCACATCTTGCCCTGTACTGTCATACTGGAACGTCTTTACCTTTAGCTTGTGCTGCCTGGTTCTGCCTTTCTCCACCAATATGCTGCATGGGTGGTGGTCGCTGCCATGGTGTCCTAGGACACCCCATCTACACACTGTAGTGAGTGAAGGTGAAACTAGCGCCAGATCAATAGCACTGTCCTCATCGCCTGGACGGCTTGCTGTCCTGGTGACACAGCCACTGTTGATACAAACCAGGTCGATGGTTTCCAGTGCAGTCTCGAGCTCCTCCCCTTGTGTATTGGAGGAAGTGTTTCCCCATGATCTGCCTTTAGCGTTGAAGTCACCACAGAAAATAACATTTCTCTCGTGGTCTAATATGCCACTTAAGCACTGCCACTTCTGGGCGTCCACACTCGCATTGCGGGCATAAACATTAACCAACACGAATGGTATACTGGAATGAACTCTCAACGCCTGTATTTGTATATCGTCACTGTCCCAACTGGACATGTCTAGCTCTGACGCCACCATGCTGTCGCGAACGAGAATCGCCGTTCCCAGATGTCGTCTGTTATAGAAACATTTGAAGCCGGCAATTCGGAGTAGCTGATCGCCCAGTCTCGTCTCCTGGAGTGCTACAATGTCGTTCCTGTAAACTAGGGTTTCTAAAATAGAGCCCCGTTGTTTTACACTGGCACAGTTCCAATATAGAATACGGATGTTCCTGAGTCCTAGACGGTGACACTTGAGTCTAAAACGTCTCAAGCCACCGCGCTTACCGGGCTTCTTTTTCCCTGTGCGGCTACCACGCCGCTTCGGTATGTTGACTGCTGATCGTTCGGAAAACACACGTTGTTCCGCCATGTTGAAAAAACGTAAACACAGACTTTTGATTGAGAACCACATACGCTGCTGAAAATTCACTCAAGGATGGCTTCGCTCGATGCACGAACTCCGTAGCACCCGCGCAGATCTTGAGTAGAAACTCCTGGTTTTACATCCTGGCACACCAATTACACGCAAGAAATGAATAAATCCATCCCTTACGCGAAAAAGTTAACGAACACAAAACAACACGACCGTCCGTCGCCATCTTGACACACAGGGCACTGTTCTTGTTTAGGCCTCGCTTGAGACGGATGTTATCTGTCTAAATGATGGGACACCAACTAGGCAGGCAATGAGACCGGGGGACCCTGACAAGGCCATCGACCTGGCACTTGTATCACAAGAGATGGCATCAGACATAAAATGGAGTGTCCTTGGGGATTATAGAAGCAACCACCTACCCTGCTCTGTGCTGATACCTAAATCCAGTACAGTCAGGGCTCAAGAGGAAAGACTAATTAACTAACTTACACCCACTTTAAACAACACAATTATAAATATTAAAAGTTTGCATATAACCCCACAAACCCAAAGAGATAAAGGATTGACTTTCACCCAATTAATTGCTGAACAATTAAAAAAAAAAATTGTCCGGCAAGGAAACGAACCTCGAGCTCCCGCCCATCAGGCGGAGACACTATCAACTATGCTACTGACGACACGTTTTTGAATCAACGAAAATGTATAATATAGCCACACACATGCCCCGATGACGTCACGTACGTTAAGTCACATGACTTGGCAAATCACGTGACCATCCGGAACAGTTCAACTATGTATAAAGGAATACTTTATACATAGTACGTTATGAATAGACACTTTGTTGACAAAATGTGGCCTACACATTCACACAACTGTCAGTAAATAGACGCTCAAGGGAGATTACAACTGCCGATGTTTCCTAATTAAAGGAAAGATAACTGTTGCAGAATTATATATATATACAGAGGGAGATACATATACCTTCACGTCATGTTGTGATGATGTCAGTCTGCGCCCACTGTCAGCACGCCTGGTCTGTCAGCATGAGGCCACCAGCGTGGATGCATTTTGACAAAAGAAGTCCCGTTGGAAAGTTCCAAAATTATCAATGATCTGGTCCTTGTAGAGTGATGAAAAATTACACATAAATACAATAATGGGTGTTGAATGTAAACATGCTTTCATTATCATTGTAGTCACTCTGAACATTTCCATAACAATATTAAATGGTCATAGCTGGAGTATGACAAGAAAAACTGCTATCTCCCGCCATTGACATGATCTTCATAATTTCAATATGAGATTGGTTGCCAACTATAATGGTAGAAACTTACAAAATACATGTAAAAATGGATGCTAAATTGAATAATACATAGTAGAACAATGTATCACGTCTCATAAAACTGTATTTACAGGTTTATTTACCACTTAGATTAGAGAGCCTGGTTCTCCAGTATAACAAGGATTCCAGAAATAAGAACATAAAGCGGGGAAGGAAATATATCAAGTAATCGGTGTCTGTTTTAACGCGATCATGAAATAATCAGGGAATTAACATCACGGGTACTCTTAATATCCTCAGATCGGAGACACAAAAAATGCATTGCAGAACAAAACCGCAAATATATTGTGGTTAAATTTGGTGATCCTGAATCGTGGTGGCTAGTGTAAACAAAGACCAGATCCTATCACAGTGGCATTTATCTTTTTATTATCCGATAACAAAACACAATAAAAATATTGAGCACGCATTGATAGCTTACAGTAGCCTAGCTTGTGTTAAAGAAGAGACGGCTCCTATTACTACTACATCATTAAAATTATCACTATGTATTTGATGTAGCATGTCCTTCACATACATCTCTCGTATCACATCCATTCTAAAACTAAAAGTCAAAGATTATTAATCCTTTTCTATCTCTGAAGTCGGAGATAGTTTGCCTGATGGCGAGGGACACTGTTAATAGGGAAAGCTAATCCACACACAAAATTCAGTCCAGCGCTACTAGAAGTAGTGGGTAGGGACTACGCTCGAGTTCAAAGTGAGCAAGTGCAACATTAAAACAAAAATAATCCTTTTCTATTTCTTCCTAAAAGTTAAAGATTATTAATCCTTTTCTATTTCTTCCTAAAAGTTAAAGATTATTAATCCTTTTCTATTTCTCCCTAAAAGTTAAAGATTATTAATCCTTTTCTATTTCTTCCTAAAAGTTAAAGATTATTAATCCTTTTCTATTTCTTCCTAAAAGTTAAAGATTATTTATCCTTTTCTATTTCTTCCTAAAAGTTAAAGATTATTAATCCTTTTCTATTTCTTCCTAAAAGTTAAAGATTATTAATCTTTTTCTATTTCATCCTAAAAGTTAAAGATTATTTATCCTTTTCTATTTCTTCCTAAAAGTTAAAGATTATTAATCCTTTTCTATTTCCTCCTAAACGTTAAAGATTATTTATCCTTTTCTTAAATAAAAAAGTCACTTAAAAGTCGACAGGGTAGACTTCATTGCACCAGGTTTATCCCATATGGCTGTCTCTTTCCGCAGTGCAGGCTGCTGAAAGCATCACACAGAGCATGAACTCCATAGCTCCAGCGACGACCCCAGGGGTCTCAGAAAAAATGCAGACATGAGCCGAATAACACGGCCTGGAATTGAACCCACAACCTTCGGAGTCCGAGTCAGATGGCTTGACCACTTCGCCACGGGGCTCCATAATCCTTTTCTATTTCCTCCTAAAAGTTAAAGATTATTAAACCTGTTCTCTTTCCTCTGCTTCATGCATATTCATGCCAGTCTTCGTGCTGGCTGATCCTTGCCTCTTGTTCTAGTCTTGTAGGAATCATGCCATCTGTTAACTCTCCTCTCCAGGCCACTGTGGCTTTCATTGGTCTCAGAGATATGATACTGTGTATGAGCCAGTGTTCTTCAATTTTCAGATCTGATATTATATCTGTATGTTTTCTTTTCCTTGGCCCATGGTAGATGTTCAGATCTTGTATGTCTGTATGTTTTCTTTTCCTTGGCCCATGGTAGTCTAAGAATTTGTCTATAGTATCTAACTTAAAATAACCTGAATTTTCTTCTGTAATGATTGTTAATTGTCCAGACTAACACCTGTATTTTGCCTCAGAACAGATTCATGTTCTCACATATTATCCTGGAATGTCTTTGCGGGTGTTGTGCCATAGGTTCTCCATACTGTTTAACCCTTGTATTGTTACAGCCCGTGTACATCCTATTTCTTGTTCACAGTTTTCATTGATGATTAGTGAGCCAAGATATTCAAAGTCTGACGTTCTTAATTTCTTCACTATATTAAAAGTACTGCTCCCAAAACAGGCAACACAAATGTCACTTTAGTACTAGTAGTGGTAAAATCTCCATCACAGACCAAGCACAACTGGAGTCTTCCGATCATCAGAAGGGGTCCTCCTTGCCGAATGGTTCGCCCCCTTTACCTTTCATACACTTTAAGGGAGTGGTCTGCCAGGTCATGACTTCCGGATGTCTTTCTCCTGTTAACTTTACTTGCAACTTTTTATTCTTACATTGTAATATAGTTTCTCCAAGTTTTCAAAAAAAAATTTTTAATGAATCATATCCCTTACAGGACGTTGCAGTCAACACCAGAATTTTTCAGCTGCTGTTGATGTACTAGGCAAGTTTTACGTTCAGTAGCAAAGCAAATACCAGTGCAAAATTTACAAGAAGTAAAAGATGTCTAATTAATTTTGTGCTGAAATACACATCTTGCTTAAGTAAGGAGCTGTCATTATTCGGAGGCTGCAAGTTCGAATCACAATATATTCAGCTGTTTTTGTGAACATGTGCAGAAAGATTACCTTCATTTTTATTCTTTATAATTCTCAGAAAATTCTCCCTCAAGGTGATATGTAATGATTAGAGGTAAAAACCATATAGATAGGTTTTTTGTAATGATGATAGAATTGTAGCCATGGAACACAGTACAGTTTATAATTGGTTTGGTTTATAGCAGTCACCTGTTTTACCTAATACTACATTTATGACGAATAATAATTATCTTGACTGCAGTTAAGATATGGTCATATAACATTGATTCAAAAATGCCATGTTGACTACAATTAAGATATGGTTATACAAAATTGAAACAAAACAGCTGTGTTGACTACAATTTAGATATGGTCATATAATATTGATATAAAAATGGTATGTTGACTACAATTAAGATATGGTCATACAATATTGATATAAAAATGTCATGTTGACTACAATTAAGATATGGTCATACAATATTGATATAAAAATGGCATGTTGACTACAATTAAGATATTGGTTATACAAAATTGAAACAAAACAGCTGTGTTGACTACGATCCAGATACGGTCATATAATATTGATATAAAAATGGCATGTTGACTACAATTAAGATATGGTCATACAATATTGATATAAAAATGGCTTTTTGACTACAATTTAGATATGGTCATACAATATTGATAGAAAAATTGCATTTTGACTACAATTAAGATATGGTCATACAATATTGATATAAAAATGGCATGTTGACTACAATTAAGATATGGTCATACAATATTGATATAAAAATGGCATGTTGACTAGAATTAAGATATGGTCATACAAAATTGAAACAAAACAGCTGTGTTGACTACAAGTAAGATATGGTCATACAATATTGATATAAAAATGGCATGTTGTTAAAGATACAAAAAATATGCACAGACAAATCAGTGAGCTTGCAGGAAAAAAATAAGGATAAATACAGGGTGTTTGAAATCAAAAACAGGAAAGATAGTATTAGAGGAAGATGCTATAATAAAGAGGTGGAATGAGTATATAAGAGAATTATATGAAGGAGAAAGGGCAGAATTAACAGAAGATAGTAACTTAGAAGGTCCACCTATTCTGAAAGAAGAAGTCGCTGACGCTATGAAACGTATGAAGAAAGAAAAAACAGCTGGGCCAGATGAAATCACAATAGAAGAATTAGAAGTATTGGGAGAATTTGGAGTAGATATATTAACCAAAATGTTGAATGATATTTACAGCAGTGGATATTTACCCAGTGATATGCTGAAATCTGTATTTATAGCTATACCAAAAAGACCAGGAGCAATTGATTGTGAAGATTTTCGTACAATTAACCTTATAAACCATATCACTATACGATATACAAATACAGGCGTTGAGAGTTCATTCCAGTATACCATTCGTGTTGGTTAATGTTTATGCCCGCAATGCGAGTGTGGACGCCCAGAAGTGGCAGTGCTTAAGTGGCATATTAGGCCACGAGAGAAATGTTATTTTCTGTGGTGACTTCAACGCTAAAGGCAGATCATGGGGAAACACTTCCTCCAATACACAAGGGGAGGAGCTCGAGACTGCACTGGAAACCATCGACCTGGTTTGTATCAACAGTGGCTGTGTCACCAGGACAGCAAGCCGTCCAGGCGATGAGGACAGTGCTATTGATCTGGCGCTAGTTTCACCTTCACTCACTACAGTGTGTAGATGGGGTGTCCTAGGACACCATGGCAGCGACCACCACCCATGCAGCATATTGGTGGAGAAAGGCAGAACCAGGCAGCACAAGCTAAAGGTAAAGACGTTCCAGTATGACAGTTCAGGGCAAGATGTGGTGAGTAAAATAAGACGTGACAAGCGCAGAACGTTTCAGGGCAGGAAGAAAAGGAAAAAAAGCTGGGAGCAGCCACCGTGGTGGAGTTTCGAGGTGGAGAAGGCTTGGGTGGATAAGCGTAGTGCTGTAAGGAGATGGCAAAATGCCAAGAAGAACAGAGCTGGTCATCCTAGTCCCTGCTTGCACTTAGAAAGAGAGATGCACACAAAAGTAAGCTATTTCAAAAAACTGGTCACGGTGGTTAAAAGCGAAAAATGGGCAGAGGTGTGTCAAAGAGTAAGCACAGACAAGTCACTGAAATTGTTCTGGCGACTACATAAAAGCATGAGTGGTGTTGTCAAGAATAAGAGCATTTCTGACTTCCAAGGTGCTGACCTCATCTGGCAGAGGACTGACGAGGACAAGGGCAAAGCCCTCTTTGAACGCTACCTTGAGCAGAGCAACCAGACAGACATGGGAGGCCGGAATCTGGCCAAGGAGGTCACCTCAGACAGATGCAAGGCCCAGAACACTTCGGATGAAGACACAGTGACAGTGAAAGAAATCAAGGCTGTGCTTCGACGATAAAAAAACAGTGCTCCAGGTCCTGATGGCATAAGATACGACGACATAAATAGGTGTACCGACAATGAGCTAGAGAAACTAGCAGACATGTACAACAACAGTATAGGGAGTGCTAGCATCAAGGAGGAATGGTTACACAGCTATCTGATTCCCTTGCCGAAGCCTGACAAAGACCACAAGAAAATTCAGGGATATCGAATTATAACCATGCAGAATACAATAGGCAAGCTGCTGGAGAATGTAATTGCCAGGAAAATATCAAGCCAACTAGAGAGGCAAGGTGTTTTCCCACCTACCCTGGGTGGGTACCGTCCAAAAAGAGAAACCTGGACCAATGCAGCAGTCTTTGCCCACGATGTCTATGAAGGTTTCCACTCAGGCACTGAAACCGTTGCTGCAGCGATTGATCTTGAGGACGCATACAACAGAGTACCACTGGATTTTTTAATGTTTCAGCTTCTTGAACTAAACGTAAGTCCATTCCTCCTTAGTTGGATCGCTGCAGCTCTCTTCCAACGGAAAGTAGTTTTTAGATGTGGCAGTTGGACTTCGGAACCAACAACGATATATCCTGGCCTACCACAGGGATCACCATTATCTCCGGTACTGTTCAACGCCTACACAGTGAGAATCACCAGTGAGCAGATCACTGGACCTGGCAGGACATTGTCATATGCCGATGATGTTTTAGTGTATCGTCAGGGTAAGATAGAGAGGAGGTTGCTGTGGAACTACAAACCGAACTCAATCGCATAAGTACTTGGTGTGATGAAGCTGGGGCAATGGTCAACCCAACAAAGGCAACAGTGACTTGGTTCTCGTTGAATAATCATATTGTCAACAATCCAACACCAACTGTAATGCTGTGTTCAGAGACGGTGGAAAGAACGCAGGCAATGAATTACCTGGGGATACGGTTTGATCGAAGCCTTGCTTATAATGTGCACATAGACCAGGTGATAACAAAGGCCAAGCGGGGTTTGGCAGCGATGCGGGTGATGGCGGCAGCAAACTGTGAGCAGCGCCATCTATGTCTTCTGTACGAGGGGCTGGTCATGTCTGTTTTGGAGTATGCAATGGCAATCCTGACTGTCAGCCACAAGCAGATAGAAAGGATGGAAAGGATACAGAATGAAGCTATGCGCATTATTCTTGGATGTACAAGAGATACAGCATGCAGGGCGATGCGCTACCTTCTTGATTTTCCAACCATTGAAGAGAGAATGCAAGTTTGCAGGGCACGTGCCTACCTCAGAATTAACGCAAACACACAGCATCCACTGCATAGTGAAATTAGGAAGGTGAAGGGCAGCAGGTTAAAAAGAGGACGGTCGTGGATGGGTCAAGCCGAGGACATTCTTCAACAGGTGTGTTCACTTGAGGACTTAGAACCTGGCGAGGAGTGGGTGCAAGTGCCAACAGACTTCTGCACATCCTTTTCAGTTTGCATCCAACTAGATAGAAAATGCAGACAAGAAAATCCGGCTGCTGTTGAGGCTGAAGTACAAGCGTTGATTTTCGAGAATTCGCTAGACAGTGACGCGGTCATCTACACAGATGGGTCAGTCGTCCGACATGTGAGAAGCTCATGGGCCTTTACAGCTCGGGCCGGAGGGAGAATTGTGAAGGAGGACTCTGGTGCTTTCACTGAAACCACAAGTAGCCTGACCATGGAAGTCATGGCAGTAAGTAAAGCAATAACATGGCTCGAGACACAGACATTCACTAGAGCTTGTTTCCTTAGCGACTCAATGAACATGATCAAGAGGATAGAGGAGGGGTCGATCCGAAGAGAATGGTTGCTGCCTCTGAAGCGGTCTCGGCTGGCAAAGATTAGTTTCATCTTCATGCCAGGGCATGCGGGAGTACAAGGAAATGAGCGGGCTGACAAGCTCGCAGGTGAGGCTACTGTTGAGGGCGGACGCGCCATGGACCAGGCTGACATTCTGAATGCTCTACGAGAAGTGAGACTTTTGCAAGAACCAAGTGATGACTGTGAATCTACAACAATGGCCAGACTGCGAGAGCAGCAAATTAAAAGAGGGGTGGCCAAACAAGAACACTACGCAGGAAGCCAAAGAAGATTGATAAACCAACACAGAACTGGCGTCGTTAGCCGCTACACGCTGCGGGATTTGCTGAGGAGGGGATCCGAGCACTTATGGACTGAATGGTCCGATGTGCAACGAGGATGATCTGTCGACTAACTAACTAACTAACCATATCACTAAGCTTCTACTCAGAATCATAATGAGAAGAACCAAAAAGAAAATAAAAATGGAAATTAGTGAAGAACAGTATGGATTTGTGGAAGGAAAGGGCACAAACAATGCAATTTATACATTACGGACACTAATAGAAAGGTCAATAGAGAAACAGAGAGACATATATTTGTGCTTCATAGATTATACTAAGGCATTTGATAAAGTAAAACATGATGAACTGATTAAAATGTTGGAAGATATCAACACTGATGGAAAAGATTTAAGAATAATAAAGAATATTTACTGGAACCAAGTAGCAGCAATTAAAATAGGAAATAAAGAGGGTAGTTACGAACAGATAAAGCTAGGAGTACGACAAGGGTGTGTCTTGTCACCAGATCTTTTCTCCCTGTATAGCGAAGTAATAATGAGAGAGATCAAAGAGATGCCAGGAATACTAGTTGGAGGTTTTAATATATATAATATACGCTATGCATATGACACAGTATTGGTGGCGGATAATTCAACAGACCTACAACAATTATTAGACGTTGTAGTAACAGAGAGTGCAAGGAAAGGACTCAACTTGAATATCAAGAAAACAGTAACAATGGTAATATCAAAGAAAATGGTGACACCAAAATGTGACATAGAAATAGAAGGGAAAATCCTTAACCAAGTTGATAATTTTAGATACCTAGGGGCATTTATAACATCAGATGGAAGATGTACAACAGAGATTAGGAGCAGAATAGGGCAGGCAAAAGCTGCATTTCAGAAAATGAAGAGTATCTTATGCAATAAGTCACTGTCACTGAATGTAAGAAAGAGAGTGCTGAAATGCTATGTAGAACCAGTTTTGCTGTATGGCAGTGAATCTTAGAATGTAAATGAACAAATTAAGAAGAAATTAGAAGCAACAGAGATGTGGTGCCTGAGACGAATGTTGCGAATTCCTTGGACTGCCAGAGTAACTAACGACGACTGCCTGAAACAGGCTAATGAAACTAGAACATTATATACAACAATAAGACAGAGACAAACAGCTTTCCTCGGTCATGTGATGAGAAGAGAGGCATTGGAGAACATCGTAACAACTGGAAAGATCGAGGGGAAGAGAGGCAGAGGTAGACCAAGAGAAGTGATGATGGATGGATTGAGACGGTGGCATGGAGGAATATCAGCAGCAGAGTTGATCCAGAAAACCAAAGACCGAGATCTATGGAGAGCCATGAACGCCTACGCCAGCCGGCACGGCACTTGATGATGATGGCATGTTGACTACAATTAAGATATGGTCATACAATATTGATATAAAAATGGCATGTTGACTACAATTAAGATATGGTTATACAAAATTGAAACAAAACAGCTGTGTTGACTACAATTAAGATATGGTCATACAATATTGATATAAAAATGGCATGTTGACCACAATTAAGATATGGTCATACAATATTGATATAAAAATGGCATGTTGACTACAATTAAGATATGGTCATACAATATTGATGTAAAAATGGCATGTTGACTACAATTAAGATATGGTCATACAATATTGATATAAAAATGGCATGTTGACTACAATTAAGATATGGTCATACAATATTGATATAAAAATGGCATGTTGACTACAATTAAGATATGGTCATACAATATTGATATAAAAATGGCATGTTGACTACAATTAAGATATGGTCATACAATATTGATGTAAAAATGGCATGTTGACTACAATTAAGATATGATCATACAATATTGATATAAAAATGGCATGTTAACTACAATTAAGATATGGTTATACAAAATTGAAACAAAACAGCTGTGTTGACTACAATTAAGATATGGTCATACAATATTGATATAAAAATGGCATGTTGACTACAATTAAGATATGGTCATACAATATTGATATAAAAATGGCATGTTGACTACAATTAAGATATGGTCATACAATATTGATATAAAAATGGCATGTTGACTACAATTAAGATATGGTCCTACAATATTGATGTAAAAATGGCATGTTGACTACAATTAAGATATGGTCATACAATATTGATATAAAAATGGCATTTTGACTACAATTAAGATATGGTCATACAATATTGATATAAAAATGGCATTTTGACTACAATTAAGATATGGTCATACAAAATTGAAACAAAACAGCTGTGTTGACTACAATTAAGATATGGTCATACAATATTGATGTAAAAATGGCATGTTGACTACAATTAAGATATGGTCATACAATATTGATATAAAAATGGCACGTTAACTACAATTAAGATATGGTTATACAAAATTAAAACAAAACAGCTGTGTTGACTACAATTAAGATATGGTCATACAATATTGATATAAAAATGGCATTTTGACTACAATTAAGATATGGTCATACAATATTGATATAAAAATGGCATGTTGACTACAATCAAGATATGGTCATAGAATATTGATATAAAAATGGCATTTTGACTACAATTAAGATATGGTCATACAATATTGATATAAAAATGGCATGTTGACTACAATTAAGATATGGTCATACAATATTGATATAAAAATGGCATGTTGACTACAATTAAGATATGGTCATACAATATTGATTTTAAAATGTCATGTTGACTACAATTAAGATATGGTCATACAATATTGATATAAAAATGGCATGTTGACTACAATTAAGATATGGGCATACAAAATTGAAACAAAACTGCTGTGTTGACTACAATAGAATGTAACAGACCTTTTAAGTGCCCAAGTCCAGCAGCAGGAACCTGGTGTGGTAGTGTGAAGTGCTGGGACCCTCACCTCTTTTAGACCTGAGTACACAGATAGGTGGGCAGTATTTCCCCCATGTAGCGAACATAGAATGCATGCATCGAATCATCAATCGACTGCACTCATACCAATGTCAGCATAACACTCTAGCATTACCCCAGCGTGGCCAGTACACTAGACTGTGGCATACAAAACTGAGACAAACAGGTAATGTTGAGATCCTGCGATGAAACAAGTACAAACATATCTATACCTTACAAAGACAAGCCAGGAGAATACAAATCACAGCAACAAAAATTTCACTAGTTGCTTTTATAAAACTAGTTGTCAAATTTAGGTTATCTGTTTGTAAATTAATGAAGGAAGTTGCCGGGATGTAGTTTCTTATTCTTCAAGACCCAGTCAAGACTTCCACTACAATATTGCTGAGTTGTTTCTGTTGCATGAAAGACTAGGCTTGCTCTTTCAGTACTGGGCTTGGTTTCTTCTGGATCAAGGATTAGGCTTTGTACCTTTCGGTGTGATTATTGATTAGAATTTCCTGATATTATTCTTCTTTTGTTCGCTTGAAATATGTCTATAACTGCAATTGTTGTCTTTGTATGAATTTAACTGTCTTTTTTTTAGTTCACTCAGCGGTCCATAGAGTTTATCTTCCACTATCATCTCTCTAGGTCAGAAGATTTGTCTAGATATGTTGTAATTTGGGCAGTCTTGGAGTATGTGCTCTGCTGTCTGCGATGCCAATCCACATGTGCACATGGCTGATTCACCAATCTTGAATTTTTTATACATGTGGTTGCTTAATCTATTGTGTCCTGTTCTGAGACGCAGAATAATGACTTTTTCTGGTCTGTCCATTACGTGGTAGTCATCCTGAGCAGGTTTTGGTGGCTTTCTGACTGATTTGATCATTCTTTTCTTTTGGTGGTATGTAACAGGCACATCAGGCTGTTCTTCTTTTGCTCCTTCCTTAGCCAATCGATCAGCTCTGTCGTTTCCAGGTATTCCACAGTGGGATGGTATCCACTGTATGGTGACCTTATGCTGACTGCTAAGTTCAGAAAGTAGTGTCCTTAGTACTGGCAATTTCCCAGACAGGAGCGCCTCGAGTACTGATTTTGCATCTGTCAGTAGCACCACAGGTTGTGTACCATTGCTGGTATTTAGTGATTTCTCTGTTGCTATCTTGATTGCCTCAATTTTAGCATCATAGTTATGGCAGTACTTTCCTGTTGGTACTCTGGCCGTGTCCCTAGTATTATTTGGGTATTCTATGTACACTCCCGCTCCTCCATTTTGAACAGCATTTTGTGATGACCCATCCGTGTAGACTCAGATCCAGAGGTCCTGTGGGTATTCTTCATCAAGGAAGCTGAGACTGGCTGCTGCCCTGATATTCTAATAGCTTTCTTAATAATTGTCACATTTCTGTCTGACTGTTCTTAATTCACTCGCTGGTTCAGATAGTTCCTTAACTCTCATAGTTGGTTTAACACAGTAATTGTCAGTAACCATTCCATTTCATGATGAAATACACATCTCACAGTTTCACTCTAATAATTAGACTTTATACTGCTCTAGTTCTTTAACAGTGCTTATAATCTTTGAATAGTTACTTCATCATCATCATCATCATCATCTTCCACTTCTGCCGCCAAGCGTCGCAGGGAGGAATAATTTGCGTTCCAGCGCCCGGTGGGCAGCACTGGATAATGTCATTCCGTGTGGTTGTACAATGTCTCTGATGTCGTCAATCCATTTTCTTCTTGGACGTTCTCATGGTCTCGCAGATGATTTTTGATGTAAGGCCAGTAATGGTAGTTGCTGATGTTGCATTCTAACGACATGGCCAAACCACTTGATCTTCTGTCTTTCAATAAATGTGGCACAAGGTGTTGATCCCACAGTCTGTCTGATAATAGCATTTCTTACTCGGTCTCGGATTGTTAAGTTGGCAGCTCTCCTCAGGCATCTCATTTCGCAGGTGTTGATTTTGCGAAGGTGTAAGTCCAGGTTTGAGATTGGTAGCATAGGGTTGGTGTGAATATACTGTTTATTATCTGTCGTTTTGCGGACATGGGTATGTTTGGATGTTTCAGTAAGGGTGATAATTGATATGTAAGTGCACTAGCTTTTTGACATCTGATTTCAATTTCTCTGTCCAATCTGCCATCTTCTGTGAGCATAGTTCCAAGATATTTGAATTCTTTAACTTGTTTCAGAGTTGTGTTATTTATCTGTATACTTAGTGGACCTGACGATCTGCTAACTTGCATTACTTCGGTTTTGGCTGTGTTTATACTCATATTGTATCTGCTGCAGGTTGAACTCAGATTAGTAATATGATTTTATAGTCATCCCTCATCGCTGTAAAACAGGCGCTGATCGTCTGCAAATAGAAGTTCATTTATTCCCTGTGGGTCAGTTGTTTCATCTGGAGTAAAGAGTTCTAAGTTTTTTTAATCTGTTCTGTCAAGACTTGCTTCTTTGGAAATTCTGTCCATGTAGACATTGAATAGCAGGGGAGAGAGCACACATCCCTGCCTCACTCCTGTATTGACTGTGAACATATCTAATATACCTTCTTGTGTTCTTACTGCACTTTGGCTCGAGTGGTACATGGCTATGATGTTTTCTAGCAGTTGCCCTTGTATCCCATAGTCTTCAAGGATGGTCCATAATTTGTATCTGTCTACTCTATCGAAAGCCTTTTCCTGATCTACAAACACAATATTCTGCTGGTCACTATATTCAATAGTTTTTTCACATGTTTGTCTAAGTGTAATTAATGCATTAGTGCAACTTTCACCTTTCCGAAAACCGAATTGTGCTTTGCTTAACTGATGTTCAACTATTGCTTAACTGTTGTTCAACTATTGGTCTAGCTCTTTGTTCCAATAGTTTTGCATACATTTTCCCTGTGTGGCTCAGGAGTGATATACCTCTGAATGTTTCACCACTCTCTCATATTGCCTTTCTTTTTCCATATTGGTACTATTATTGCCTGTTGCCAATCATCTGGGACTTTTCTTTCTTCCCATGCTATATTAAAAAGTCTTGTTAGCCATTTAACTCCTGTTTCCCCACAGGCCTGAATAGCTTCTGTGGTTATTCCATCTTGACCAGGTGATTTGTTTTTAGGACTTTTCTGTATAACTGCTTTGACTTCTGCAGGTATGAAATTTGGTTCTTTGCTGTCCCTGGAATTTAGGCACAAAAGTGAGGTTTTCTATGTTATGTGTGGGGTTAAGTAGTTCTTGAAAGTATTCTGCCCACCTTGCTAGTCTTTGTTGTTGATTAAATATTGGTATACCTCTTTTGCTGTTTATGATCATGGTTGGGTTGTAGCATACATCTCTGTTTCTCATTGTGGTGACACGTTTATAAAATTCTCTTGGGCAGTCTTTGCTAAGGGTCGCCATCTGTTCACCGTATATTCTCCAGGATTCATCTTTAGATGCTCTAATTGTTCGTTTGGCATTACGTTGTGCTATTCTATAAGTAATATAGTCCTGTTCAGATTTTGTTGTGATCCACATTTTGAATGCTACCTTCTTTTTGGATATGCTATCTTTAACTTCGTTGTTCCACCAGGCTGTTCTTAATCTTTTGACCTGCCCCATTTTCTTTGTTCCACATTTATTTTCCAGTGTGTCGAGCATGGCAGCCTTGAAACATGTCCATTCCTTATCTACGCTTGAGTGGTCATTAGGGATGTTCTTATGTAGGTATTTGATTTCTTGATTGAATTCGTCTTTAACCGTATTTTCCTGCAGTCTCCTATAATTGATGACATGTGTTGTTACCTTTTTATTTCTTATTTTCCTGTGTGGGGAAATCTTTTTTATTATGGCTGGTTTCTGATCAGTATCAACATCTGTATTTGGGAGTGCTCTTGAATCTAATAGTAGTCTTCTGTCTGATTTCCTAATTAGAATAAAGTCAATTTGAGATGCTTGGTCTATGTCATTCCATTTATACCAGGTTTTGGTGTGGCTACGACGATGTTGAAAAAAACTATTTGCTATTATTAGTCCATGTTCGGAGCATATGTTGAGTAGATGTTGACCATTGCTGTTACAATCAGTCTCTTTGTCGCTGAATGGCCCCATGCAATCATCCCATGGTGTTCTTCGTGTGCCTATTCGTCCATTAACATCACCTATCACAATTAGTTCATCTGTCTCTTTGACATTATTTAACGTGTCTGCAAGTTTATCAAAATATTCATCTTTGTCTTCGTCGCTGTAAGTGTCATTACATGGGGCGTATGTTTGTATAAAAGTTGTTGTTCTACTTCATTCTTTGATCTGTACTAGTATTATCCTTTCCGATATAAATTTAGTGTTGATAATGGCTTTCGCTTTGTCTGTATGTAACAAAAAACCCACTCCATGTTTAGCTGTAGCTCGCTGGTCGACGCCGCTCCATATATATAAGAACGTAACCTTCATGTGTTCGTTTCATGTTCTGCCCCTTTTTCCTAGTGTCTGCGAGTCCTAATAATTGAATATTTGATTTTTTCATAAACTCTACGAGAGCTGGTTCCTTATATCCTAGACCAGTAACATTCCAAGTCGCGAGAATCTCCTTTCTATTTGAAGTATTTCGAAGTTTAGCAGTTGTCGTCGTCTAATCGCTTGTTGTTGTTCGGCCATCACTTGTTACTTCACATGTTTTTATGTTGGCTTAAAAGTTTTTGTTACTGGACCTCTGTCTCACTTGATATCGACTTTTTGCTGAAGCTGTTGATGCTATCATCATATTATGAAGAATTTGCTTTGTTTCTTTCTTTCTTGAAATATTTGGTCTAGGGTTTTGGGTTCAAATAAGGAGATCCCCCATATTGCCACGGCGTTTTTAGTTGAATTTGGTTGAATTAATTAAATGGTTTACATTGTTACTTGATTAGTTATTCAACCTATGTTGCCACAGGTCGATATTTATGTTAGCTTAGCACGGTTCTCTAATGTAGGAGGGCAGTTCACTTTTATATGAAACTGTTCTCTGTTCCTGTTTACACAAGCGATTGTCCATCAAAACTGTATAACACTTATAACCTCAACACCACTATTCTAACATATTCTAGTGGCACAAACGTGACCAGGTTCACACTTGACCAGGTTCACACTTGACCAGGTTCACACTTGACCAGGTTCACACTTGACCAGGTTCACACTTGACCAGGTTCACACTTGACCAGGTTCACACTTGACCAGGTTCACACTTGACCAGGTTCACACTTGACCATGGCCCAAACGCAGAATGTCGTTCAAAGCTTGCTGCAGAGCGAATCCTGGCGCTTTTCACGCCGTGTGAAGAGTGCTCACACGCGAGTTACTTTTCACGGTCTAGTGTACAAACTAGACTCATTCTGAACACCCCCATGACCTATGACATTGTTAAATCGGGTCATCGCAATACTATTGGATCAAGGGCTAGGTGTGAAGCACAAAATACTGTTGATAGGACTGTTCAAAAGAGAGAGAATGTATCTGTGTATATAAGAGTAAAAGTGGAACTGTTAAATGATAGTGTAACAGAGTAGCTTAGGAGTAAGGAGTTAAGGAATGCTGCGCATTCCTTGACTAGTGGGAAAACCATAGCTAGTGAACGTGTGTGCACGAATGAAGAAGTGTATCTAGGGGGACACACACGTCACTTGGGGTCCAGCTAGCAAGAAGGCAGGAATATGTAAACATCGGGATTTGAGCTTACCATCATTGTGTTGTAGTTGAACGATTCGACTAATAAAGTATGTTCTAACCAATGGCGGAGTCTTGTGTGCTGTACGATCACGTGCCTACTAACCTGTGTATAACACTACAATACAGGTTGATTTGGTGCCTTTGACCTTAAAGAACAACATGGGATGTTGAGGAGAGAGTCACCGCCATGGAATGTTGTTATGTCTGGCGTCTGGAGAAGGAAGTTTTTAAGTAAAGGATAATAAGAAACGCAACAACTAAAAGCCTGCCCAGGGGTAGTTGTTGTGGATTCTCAGTGTATTTCTGTTTAAAAAAAAAAGGAGATCGATTTCTCAGGACAGCTCAGAAGGTTTGATTGATAAACTTAATTTTTTGAAAGACTGATGTTTTTATCTGATAAATAGTATGAAATAATTTCAGCACTGACCAACGCTAATGGTATATTGAGATCAAGTAATGCCGGTTTGCATCAAGAATTAGTACAAAAGCTGATAAGAATGAACTCGCTGGTTACATGGCATAACAACTTATGAAATCTTGAGGGATCAGAAATGATTTAATTTCAATAGAACGATAACCTGCTCCAAACAAAACTTCAAGTAATACAAAGAATGGTGAAAATTATGAGTTTTAACTCATTGGATTGTTGAAGGTGAAGTCAAGGTTATGTTGCAAATTCCATAATTATTGAGTCGAGATCCTCAATATTCTCTACAGTTACTTCACTTAAATGAAAGCATTGTTGAAAATTATCTCAAGAAAAAAATTGGTATGCTCAATTTAAACTGACAGTTGTTGAAATGCCACGTAACAAATAAGAGACTGGATAGCGTCAGGTTTAAATCCAATTGTTGTTGAATGAATCATTTTTACGCTGAAACGTATGAAATTGCCAGATTGCTGTTGGAAAGTAATTTTTGCTGAAACCATGAGCAGTTGTCGGTTGCGTGAAGGTGACCTTGCTTGACGGAAAGGAAAGTCCAACGCAGACAGTTAATCGAGCAAATAATCAAGCAGTCTTATAGCGAGCGTTATATCGAGCACAAGCAATGTCAGGAAAATAACTGGAAAGAACTGACTTCGACTTCGATTAAATTCAGAAATCCAGAGGCTCTTCTTTGGTCTGCTCATTTCAACGGTGTAGATTAGAGTCCTTGTTTTTGTGGTGTTGGTATTTCGGCATCAGGATTTCATTTAAATTCTTTTGTTAGGATTCGGGATTGCAACGGAAAATTTTCTTCGTCAGGATCTTCGATTGGAGGCTTTAGTTAGTATAGTTAGATAATATTAGAGTAATTAATTGAACAGATTATATATTGTTGCTGAATTTGAAATTAATATTGTTTGAAATATTTGTATATTGCTTGATAATTTCCAGTACAGATTTTAGGATGCAACCCCAAGATTTTTCACAGGTACTGACTGGAGTTGGCGGGGCAATAGCAAGGTTGGATGCGGTGTTAAGACAACAAAATGTAAGCAGTGATCTTGAAAGATTTAGTGGTCAGGCAAACCAGTTTAAAAAAATGGATGAATTGATCCATCCATTCAGAAGAAATACAGCACAAATACATTCACTAGATAAAATGAGAAAGTCTGTAAGAGAAACGGTAGGTAATACAAATAACACAAATATGGTTTGTTGGAGTTGTGGTCAGAGGGGACACGCTTTTGGATTTTGTAGTAACAGATGTGCTCAGTTTAATACACAGAATAGAAGTGTGAATAGTAGAACAAATGGGAATTTTCGAGAAATGCAAAGAAGACGTGGAGTTAATCAAACTAGCGCAGAAATTATGACACTGGTAAGAAATTATAGAAGACAACGTAGTCGAGGTTTCCAATCGAATGGCCAGTATGATACCATTACGCCAAGGCCACGTCAAAGCTCAACCTGCTTTAGAAAACAACCGCTTTATAACAACGACAGAAACTGTCACAGATGGAATGTAAACAACGTGACGAGAACACGAAGGTATGAAGAGAGACAACATGGCAAGCCAGAGGAAAATAGTTGGCAGAGACAGAATTTTTATAAGAAAAAATGGAACTGGCCATCTAATAGTGAGGAAAAGAAAACATTACGAAATCAATGGTTTGAAATCAGAAGATTGAGATATGCACTCGCAAAGTCAAACAAAGGAGAAAATCAGCATCAGACTAATAGAACCTTAGCTGATGATCGACAGGTATTTTCAATTGTTAGGGGTAGACAGGAAAGAGAGACACAGACGCAGGCAGGTAATACGATAGAAAATAGTACGCAGACTCAGGTGGATATTGTAGAGAAAAATACCCAAGTAAGGGGAACGCAGACTATTAGGACGCTAGAAGTTGCAGCACCACCTCAAGTGAAATTTGATAAGGTTGCGCCAGTCAAAATTAAACAGGATGTTCCGGCAGAACGTAAGCCGCCGTTAAAACCAAGAAACCCCAGGATGAAAATTAGAAAAAGTGCTGGGACTAGGACTGCTGCGACCAGTCTATTAGTAAATGTAGGAGATGACTACGACAGAGGCATCAGACTTGTCAGAGGGGGACGTTAAATGTATTCCCGACCGGAGGGGTGGTACTAGAAGTAAGAAAATTGGCAGGGGTGATAGTTCCAACTATAAGGATGTTGCTTCCTCCTCTACAGCATATAGTAAACAAGCTGGGAGAACAACTATAGTTAGTGATTACTCAGAAGATGAAATAGCATGGAATAACCTGTATAAGACCTATATGAAACATTACCAAAAACAGTCATGACAGAGGAAAATAATATGTATGACGATTATATTAGTGAAGAATCAGTCAAGGAAAATATAGAACCACCATTTATGAATACAAGACAGGCAGTAAAAAGAAAGTTGGATAGACAGAAAGAAAAAGAAATTAAGAGGCAAAGGAAACTTAGAGTGAATTCTTCAAGTGGTGAAGATATGCCGCTATTTGAAAATTTGTTGAGACGGCAAGACAGGAAAATTAGATTGGATTTAGAAAGGAAGAAATTAGCGGTTGCTAGTAATGGTTATACAGATGGGGAACAAGAGATGGATGAAAAGTCAGAAACTGATGAAGAAGCTGATATGAAAGATGTTAGCTTTCCTCGGGAGGATAGCGACATTGATATAGATATTGCACTTATCGAAAAAAATTTGAAGTTATTAAGAAAATGGAGAAGAGGTAGATAAATAGCGTGGTGGAATATTCTGCAGATAGCAGATAGAAGAAGAAGTTAGACACGATATTTTTGTGTTTACAAAGAAGGTATTATTATTGGTATATGTTTTATGATCAGGTTGGTTTTTAAGTTACATATGTTTGATTAATGTGTGGGGATAAAAATGATGAGGGATTGATATGGTTTAATCAATTGTTTGAACTTCAATTGCGCTTTATGAAATGAATAAGTTGACTTAGCTGCTTATGTTTACAAAACTTTGGTTTTATTGAGTTAACCTGAGTGTGTTTAAATGATTATTAGTTGACGTTCAGTTAGAAGAAATATGAAGTCTTGTTTTTTTTTGGAAACAAATGACTTAAAGTAGTTGAGTCGTTCGCAATGTAAATGATTGGATTAAAAATAGGAGCTGGGTTGAACAGCGTTAAATGGGAGAATATGGGGGGGGGGGGGGAATGCCAGTTTGAGTTTGGCATGTAAATAAATAAATATTGGAAGAAGAAGACTGTACTTAACAGTGTAATTTGGAGAATTTGACGAGGTGAATAATAAAAAAAAGCTGGTAGTTTTGGATTAACATATTTTTTTGATAATAACAATTATTATTGACGGAAACTGAAGATAAATTTTTGAAACTTTATTTTTATAAAGTTTTGAGAATGTATGGGAAGAGAAAGGTGATTACTTCTTACTTTTTCCTTACTTTTATTATTTTCAGGTGCGCACCTACCAAATCTAACTACCTAATCTAACTATTTTTTCTGTCTATCCTAGAATAGTGAGAATGTGAGAATGTGAATAAGGGAGAATTAAAGGATAAGGGGAATATCTTCAGTTTTGTCAATCATAATTTAGATGGTTAAATTTTAAAAGCGGTTCGCTTATGGAGAGTTTTGTAGCGAGTTTTCTAGAGAATTGTATAGAGAGTTTTGTAGCGAGTTTTCTAGAGAATTGTATAGAGAGTTTTGTAGCGAGTTTTCTGAAGAACTTTATAACGACTTTTGTAGAGAGTTTCGATATTATTGTCTCTGGTTAGCAGTTGGCTATGATAGAGGTAGAATGTAGAGTTAAGGTTAGGTGGGTTGAGATTTTTTCAAGGAAAAATTCTCTTGAAGAAGGGGAGGTATTGTAACAGAGTAGCTTAGGAGTAAGGAGTTAAGGAATGCTGCGCATTCCTTGACTAGTGGGAAAACCATAGCTAGTGAACGTGTGTGCACGAATGAAGAAGTGTATCTAGGGGGACACACACGTCACTTGGGGTCCAGCTATCAAGAAGGCAGGAATATGTAAACATCGGGATTTGAGCTTACCATCATTGTGTTGTAGTTGAACGATTCGACTAATAAAGTATGTTCTAACCAATGGCGGAGTCTTGTGTGCTGTACGATCACGTGCCTACTAACCTGTGTATCACACTACAATAATAGGCAAAGGCAGTATATATAATAGCATGATGTCAACAGATAATTGAAGAATGGTGGCAACACTATTCAAGCAATAAACAAGTACAGAAATTAAATACAACAAAGCGAGATTGGAAACATATCATTGTTATTTGATTATCTTCTGAGTGTGTTTTTGTTGTCTCCATTTTGTGTGTTAGACCATATATATAGTCTTGACAACCAGAAGCAAAACACATGGTTACAAAATTGAATGGTAAAATATGGAGACAAAGGAAAGGCCAGTCAAGATACATAGTACTGGAGATGTGGCTTTTGGATTGGTTAAATATATGTAATCGCCAACAGTATGGCAGAGAAAAGATCACAAACACAACACATAGACAACACTATGGGACATATGGAGAAAGAAGCCATTTGATTGTGATATTTCTTTCTGTTTGCAGGCCTACTGTAAATTTTCAGGAGTTCCCGTTGATGTTATTAAAACAGGAAATCCTTGGTACTCTCCTTCAGGTAAGCATGGTAGGGTGATGAAATATTGGTGACAGCTGGCAAGATTGAGGGGAAAAGAACAAGGGGAAGGCAAAGAGGTAAATATCTGGATGGCATGGCGACATTGTATGGTCAAGACAAGAACACTGAGCTGATCTACGACTCTCGTGATCATGTGAGAAGGCAAAACATGACTGCCTACACTTACAGGCATGGCACATGATGATGATGATGATTGACAGTGTTCACCTTCATGACCTGGGGAAGGAGATTTAAAAGGTGCTGTACAAATGGCCTGTTTTGTGTGATGTCCAGGTAACATACAGGAGGAAACTTCCTCAGTGGCCTCTTGAGACATGCCTGGTAGGGTACAGTTTTCCTTTCTTTGCTGCTCTTAGGATCTCAGTAACAGACTGGAGGTATGAATGTGGCAGGTTCAAATCTGATGTACCTACAGCTGCTAGAGTTTCTTGCTCTAACACACCCTGTATATGCATCTTTTCCCCTTGTTGTTTGTCCCACTCTGTGACTGCTAATCTGATCTTTTATATGTATTCATCATTTTGTCTCCATGGCCACAAGGGTTTTCCAACATTTTCTGATTCTGGGTGTAGTTAATTATGATTTGATCATCCAAGACTGTTACTGATCTGAATGTGTGTGTGTGTGAAATATCTAGAATGTAGTCATTGTTGCATTAATTTTACTGAATGTTCATATAATATTTCTAGAAAATAATAGTTGTTATATTTATGCAACTATATGTTGATGGAACATTTCTGTAATTTATTGGTTGTTACTTTCATGTATCTAAATGTTGGAAGTAACATTTCTCCAAAGTTAGTTGTTACATGCATGTGCCTAAATCATCACATAAATTCTACAGTGTATAATTACATCTAATTGTCATGTAATGTGACGTCATTTAATCAGGCTGAAACTGTGACTGTCAGCATGGAAAATCTTGATTGGATAGTCAAGAAGGGGATGGGGCTTGTGTGATGATGTCATGTGTGCAGTGATGGTGATTCTTGATTTCATATTCATTCTTATTTATATAATGGTCAAGTAAAATTTCTGTATCTCAGGAAATTTCCCAGTTCTTCACTACAAAGGTGAGACCTACACCAAAGTGTCTGACATCTTCAGTTTCCTCAGAAAGGAGGTATTATCTCTGTTTTGTTGACCTCATGTTTTGTGTCATGTCTCTGTGTTGACAAATTGATGACCTCAAGCTTTGTGTCATGTCTCTGTGTTGACAAATTGATGACCTCAAGTTTTGTGTCATATCTCTGTGTTGACAAATTGATGACCTCAAGTTTTTGTCATGTCTCTGTGTTGACAAATTGATGACCTCAAGTTTTTGTTATGTCTCTGTGTTGACAAATTGATGACCTCAAGTTTTGTATCATGTCTCTGTGCTGACAAATTGATGACCTCAAGTTTTTGTCATGTCTCTGTGTTGACAAATTGATGACCTCAAGTTTTGTGTCATGTCTCTGTGTTGACAAATTGATGACCTCAAGTTTTTGTCATGTCTCTGTGTTGACAAATTGATGACCTCAAGTTTTTGTCATGTCTCTGTGTTGACAAATTGATGACCTCAAGTTTTTGTCATGTCTTTGTGTTGACAAATTGATGACCTCAAGTTTTGGTCATGTCTCTGTGTTGACAAATTGATGACCTCAAGTTTTTTGTCATGTCTCTGTAATGACATTTTTGTCAGGGTGTTTCTGTGTTGACAGAGTATTACCTCAGATTTATGTGAGGATGTCTGTGTGGTGAAATGCCAGGATAGTTGCTATATCCCAGAACTGTGTGAAGTTTCTTTTCACATATATATTGTCTTTCTGTACCCTAGCATAAAGAGGCACTGCAGTGAAAGCCAGATATGCGGTTCTATATTGATTCTCACAGATATAGTTCTGAAATGAATATCATATCAAAGAAAAAGATAACCCCAAAATGCAGTATTATAATAGAAGGAAAATGTTTAATCAAGTAAAAAAATGCAGATATTTGAGGGCAGTCATAACATCAGATGGAAGGTGCATGTCGTTGATTAAGTGCAGAAAAGAGAAAGCTAAAGCTGCACTTCAGAAGATGAAGAGTGTAATAAATCGCCTTCATTGAATGTCAGAGAGACAACAGAAATACCCAGTCACATGTTATATTCACTTGTTTCATCTGGCCGGTGACAAGTTTCCTTGTTTCATCTGACCCAGTGTCATGCTCCTTTGTTTCATCTGACCTAGTGTCATGCTCCTTTGTTTCACCTGACCCAGTGACATGCTCCTTTTGTCTCATCTGACTCAGTGACATGTTCCTTTCTCTCAACTGACCTAGTGACATGTTCCTTTGTCTCATCTGACCTAGTGACATGTTCCTTTGTCTCATCTGACCTAGTGACATGTTCCTTTCTCTCAACTGACCTAGTGACATGTTCCTTTGTCTCATCTGACCTAGTGACATGTTCCTTTGTCTCATCTGACCCAGTGACATGCTCCTTTTGTCTCATCTGACCCAGTGACATGTTCCTTTCTCTCAACTGACCTAGTGACATGTTCCTTTGTCTCATCTGACCCAGTGACATGTTCCTTTCTCTCACCTGACCCAGTGACATGCTCCTTTTGTCTCATCTGACCCAATGACATGTTCCTTTCTCTCAACTGATCTAGTGACATGTTCCTTTGTCTCATCTGACCTAGTGACATGTTCCTTTGTCTCATCTGACCTAGTGACTTGTTCCTTTGTCTCAACTGACCTAGTGACATGTTCCTTTGTCTCATCTGACCTAGTGACATGTTCCTTTGTCTCATCTGACCCAGTGACATGCTCCTTTGTCTCATCTGACCTAGTGACATGTTCCTTTGTCTCATCTGACCTAGTGACATGTTCCTTTGTCTCATCTGACCTAGTGACATGTTCCTTTGTCTCTTCTGACCTAGTGACATGTTCCTTTGTCTCATCTGACCCAGTGACATGCTTCTTTGTCTCATCTGACCCAGTGACATGTTCCTTTGTCTCATCTGACTAGTGACATGCTCCTTTGTCTCATCTGACCTAGTGACATGTTCCTTTATCTCATCTGACCTAGTGACTTGTTCCTTATTTCATCTGACCCAGTGACATGTTCCTTATTTCATCTGACCCAGTGACATGTTCCTTATTTCATCTGACCCAGTGACATGTCCCTTATTTCATTTTACCCCCATCACTTGTTCCTTATTTAATCTGGCCCCCATTACATGTTATATCCACTTATTTCATCCTACTCCATCACATGTTATATCCACTTATTTCATCAAACACCCATTTCATGCTATATCCACTTATTTCATCCAACCTCATCACATGTTATGTCCATTTCATCCAACTCCATCAGCTTAAATCCACTTATTTCATCACCCCACCCCACCCCCTCCCCCACCCCCCATCACATGGTATATCCACTTATTTCATCCAACCGCATCACATGTTATATCCACTTATTTCATCCAACCCCCCATTACATGTTATATCTACTTATTTCATCCAACCCCATTACATGTTATATCCACTTATTTCATCCAACCCCCATTACATGTTATATCCACTTATTTAATCCAACCTCATCACATGTTATATCCATTTATTTCATCCAACCCCATCAGTTTATATCCACTTATTTCATCCACCCTCCTCCCCCCCCCCCCATTTCATGCTATATCCACTTATTTCATCCAACCTCATCACATGTTATATCCATTTATTTCATCCAACTCCATCAGCTTAAATCTACTTATTTCATCCACACCCCCCCCCCCTTTTTCATGTTATATCCACTTATTTCATCCAACCCCATCACATGTTATATCCACTTATTTCATAAAACCCTTTCACATGTTATATCCACTTATTTCATCCAACCCCCCATTACATGTTATATCCACTTATTTCATCCAACCTCATCACATGTTATATCCATTTATTTCATCCAACTCCATCAGCTTAAATCCACTTATTTCATCCAACCCCCCCCCCCCCCCCCAATTATATGTTATATCCACTTATTTCATCCACCCCCACACCCCCCCCCCCCCCCATTACATGTTATATCCACTTATTTCATCCAACCTCATCACATGTTATATCCATTTATTTCATCCAAATCCATCAGCTTAAATCTACTTATTTCATCCAAACCCCCCCCCCCCCCCCCATTACATGTTATATCCACTTATTTCATCCAACCCCATCACATGTTATATCCATTTATGTCCACTTATGTTCACTTGTGTCTTGAAGTGTGTAGCTTGGTTTTAGAGCTGGGGCAGTGACCATGAATTGTCCTGCAAGCAGAGTGCAGATGTCCTGGCATTCTCTGCCATGCTGGAGGAGCGGCTGCTTCCTGCTTTGGTATGTGGTTTTGTAATTTACATTGCTGAGGTCACCAGTTATATTCTTCTTCTTCTTTTCTTCTTGGTTTCAGAGCTGGGGCAGTGACCATGAATTGTCCTGCAAGCAGAGTGCAG
Organism: Cepaea nemoralis; assembly: GCA_014155875.1. NCBI lineage: Eukaryota > Metazoa > Mollusca > Gastropoda > Stylommatophora > Helicidae > Cepaea > Cepaea nemoralis. The sequence goes on along the minus strand of JACEFZ010008849.1, from coordinate 57,293 downwards.
ATGTCCTGGCATTTTCTGCCATGCTGGAGGAGCGGCTGCTTCCTGCTTTGGTATGTGATTTTGTAATTTATATTGCTGAGGTCACCAGTTATATTCTTCTTCTTCTTCTGCGTTCATCCTGAGTTTTTTTTTTTTTTTTTTTGGACGTGATTGCATTGTGCCTATTTACAGCAGAGCTGCATTCTTGCGCCGTTAGGCCGACACATCCGACTTCTGCAGGGGAACTTGTGTGCATTGTAAATTAGTTTGACTGTTGATATGTTAAGTATGGGATCTGCCCTAATCATTCGTTTTGCAGTTTCTACAAAGTTGCCATGCTTCAGTCTTCCCTTTTCAAAACCAGTAAACCTGTTATACATAGGGTGGTCTGTCAATCTTCTGAATTTTTCTGCTTGTTGCTGGGCTCTGCTATCTCTTCTATCTTGCATTGGTTGTAAACAAGTGATCTTTTCTAGTTCATTAATAGGCGTTGTCTTCAGGCTTCCAGTTATCTTCTTCTTCTTCTTCGTTCATCCGGTTTTTTTTTTCGGACGTGATTGCGTTGTGCCTGTTTACAGCAGAGCTGCGTTCTTGCGCCGTTAGGCCGACACATCTGACTTCTGCTGGCATTTGTTGACCGGGTTAACCTTCCCGGGGGGTTTCTTAGGACGTTAGACTCTCACTTTTGTGGTGTTATCTCCCATCCCAGCTGGCCCATATAGAACAGCCAAAGGCATCCTGGTCGGCCCTCAAGGGAAGGCAGGGGCAGACCATGGGCATTCCCCGCCATCCAAGGAGGCTTCCATAATTGCAGAGCCATCACACAGCGCTCTGGTACTGGGCTCACCCAAGGAATCGTCACGTCCTGCACATGGCTGCTTAGCCTTACTTCCGTATATTGGGCCTTCCGTTCACCATAGGCTGTTCCTCCAGAAACCAGAAGAATGCAGTTTGCAGGTGACATCCACACAGTGAGCTTTCGATTCGGACTTTCCACGTAATGGATTTGCTATCCAAGCAATATTCCATTTCATGCCTCTGGGAGGCTTGTGTAACCGACATGCCTGTGGTATGAAGTGTGGCAGTCTAAAAACTTCTTCATGTACATTTAAATGTCAACCTGAATACAGTTAAAGTAAGCTGCAGTCGACTTGAGCTTGTTGATATCTCCATAAAGCTTGTCCTCGAATGAAGCAGGTGTGGGCCAAAATATCTTTCTCTGTTCTGCATATATTGGGCACTCTTGCAGCAAATGTTTAGCTGTCATTTTACCAGTTCCACAATTACATTCATCTGTATCTCCTATCTTTAGTTTGTTGAACAAGTGGTATTTCAGCCTGTTATGTCCTGTGCGGAGTCTGAAGATTGCTACTTGTTCTCTTCGGTCGAGTTTGTAATATGCATCATCCTTCTGGTGGCCTGGATGCTCTGATTCCCATTTGGTTCTATAAGTGCTTTTTATCAACCTCTTTGCCTCATTATAGGTTATGTCTATGTCAGGCTGTGGTAGTCGTCCGCCCTCTTTTGCCAGTCTGTCAGCCTCTTCATTTCCAGGTATACTGCAATGTGATGGGATCCACTGTATTACAACTTTTTTGGATTTCTGGCATAGACCATGGAGTGCTGCTCTTAGGTCAGCTAGTTCTGTGCTGTTTTTGCTCTTCAGTATTGAGACAGCTGACTTTGCATCTGTAAAGATAACTATTTGCGTGTCTTTATTTTCCTCCATCAAAAGCATTTCTGCTGCAGTTTTCAGAGCCTCTACCTCCGCTTTGAAGTTACTTGAAAACTTTCCAGTTGCCACTGAATGTGTTTTTTTCACTCCATTTTTTAAATTTAGGAGAATTCCTCCTCCTCCATTCTCTACTGAATTTTTGGCTGATCCATCTGTATATGCATGGGTCCAATTCCTGCTTGGGTAATGTTCTTTTATGTAGTTTAGGGTTATTTCTCTTCTTTCGGTTTCATGCTGAGTGTTCTTTTTCTCAATACCAGGAATGTTTTCTATCATCTCAGGCAGTTGCTGCTGTCTCCAAGCTGGGAATTTGTCTGCATTGTAAATGGGTTTGACTGTTGATATGTTAAGTATGGGATCTGCCCTAATCTTTCGTTTTGCAGTTTCTACAAAGTTGCTACGCTCCAGCCTTCCCTTTCCAAAACCACTAAACCTTTTATACATAGGGTGGTCTGTCAATCTTCTAAATTTTTCAGCTTGTTGCTGGGCTCTGCTATCTCTTCTATCCTGCATTGGTTGTAAACAAGTTATCTTTTCTAATTCATTAATAGGCGTTGTCTTCAGGCTTCCAGTTATGATTCGCATTCCTTGGTTTTGGACTCTACTTATTTTGTTAAAGTTTGACTTAGCTGCTGTTGCCCAAGCTGCAATGCCATATTCCAGTGCTGGCCTCACCCGTCCAGTATATAACTTCTTGAGAACTTTCTCATCTGCTCCCCACGTTGTACCAGCAAGCTTTTTCATGATTGCCATTCTTTGCCTTGCTCTTGTTCGATTTTTCTCAACCTGTGTCTTCCATGTCAGGCGACGATCAAAGGTGACTCCTAGATAGTTTGGATTTTCTTCATGGCGCAATATTTTTCCATTCAATACCAGCTTAGGTTGCTGAGTTTTAGTTGAGAGGGAGAACACTGTGCATGTTGTTTTCTCCTCACTTATCTTCACTAGCCATGATTTTGACCAGTCCTCTAGCGCTAATAGGGCTTGCTGTATTCTGCTGTTAGCTGTACTAATATATTCTTCAGATGTCCATATGGCTAGGTCATCTGCAAAGGATGATGTGTGTACTCTGGCTGGAAAATTTTCCGTGATGTCGTTTATATATGCTAGGAATAATGTTGGTGAAAGAACTCCTCCTTGGGGGACACCTTGCTCCAACAGCATCATTTTGCTGGTTTGTCCTTGTACTTTTGTCCTGGCAGTTCTGTTCTCAAGGTAGTGGCTGATCCATTTGTACATTTTCCCACAGACATGCATTTTTTGTAGTTTTACTTTCAGTCCTTCCTTCCATACTTTATCAAATGCTTTTTCTAAATCTATCCAGACCGCTAGTGTGTGCTTTTTCTCTTGGAAGGCATCCTCTATTTCCTGAGCTATATAGGTTATTTGATCTTCAGTGGATCTGTACTTTCTGAATCCTGCTTGGTGAGGTGTTAAGAGTTGGTTTTCTTCCAGATGCCATGTTAGCCTGCCATTGATAACGCGTTCCATTAATTTTCCTACACAGCTAAGTAGACTGATAGGTCGATAGCCATTTGGTTCTTCCAGGTCTTTTCCTTTCTTTGGGACTGGTATTAGTATAGCTTCCTTCCATGCCTGAGGGACTATTCCCCTCTTCCAGCTGTAATTTAGGACTGCTAGTAGTTTCTTTTTTGCCTTAGTGCCTAGTCCTATTAGCATTTCATTTGTGATTCCATCCTTTCCTGGTGATTTCTTCTTTTTTAGGGTATTCATTGCCTGTTCCATTTCTTCCTTTGTTAGATTTGCCATCATATATTCTGCTGCGGTCTCTGTATATCTATGATGTATCTGTTTATCTTTGATTGCATTCTTCTGTTCGGCTGTAATATCAATGTGGTTTGCACTGGCATAGTGTTCCATTAGTGCATTTGCAGCCTTTTTTCCTGTAAGCAAGGCATTTCCTTGTTTAATTGTTATTTGTTTGTTTCTAGGTCCTTCATTGTTCATGGCTTTCACTAGTTTCCATAGTTTGTTTCCATCCCTGTCAAAATTCAGGTTTTCTGTTTTTTTCCTCCAACAATCTCTTGTTGTTTGATTTACTGTTCTTTTATATTTTGCTGAGATGGCTTTGAGAGAGATGTTCGCTTCAGTTGTTTGTTCTCTCTCTGCGGTCTTCCTAGCATCTTCAACTTTGTCCTCCAAAATTTGTAGTTCTTCAGTCCAGTATGGTTTGTAATTTTTCCTCGCTCCTCTTGGAATAGACTCAGTGGCCGCCTGTATTATTGCTCTGTTTAGACTTTCCACCATTTGCTTCATGTTGCCATATCGTGTATTTATGTTTTCACAATATGTGTCTGTTAGTATGGCAAATCTGTCCCAATCTGCTCGTTTGTAATTCCAACGGGGCAAAGGCTTTTGCTCCTGTGGAACATACTCCATATTTATTACAAGCTTGATTGGTCTGTGGTCACTACCTGCTAATTGGTCAAGCACATGGCGATCGATTTTGTGGAGGATGTCTCCTGTGCAGAAAGCTAAGTCTGGAGTAGAAGTGGTAATCCATCTTCTGGAGTAAAAGCTCGGTTTGTCATCCGCTTTGTTGAGTAGATGGAGATTTGAGTCTATTTCCCAGTCCTCCACTTCATCTCCTCTTTTGTCAGTATCTGGGTATCCCCATCTTTCTGAACGGCTATTAAAGTCTCCGACAACAATGCAATTTGTGTCAGTTATTTCCATGTTTGAGAGTGTAAGATCCTTATCTGCCGGGCTATACAGATTGTAAATTCTTATTTTCACGTCCTTTATCATTATATCAACACCTATAATTTCCGTTTGGTTGTCAGAGATCACAGATACTTCGCTGCAAGGTATTGTATTTCGTGTAAGTATTAGAACTCCTCCTTTGTGTCCTTCGCGGTCGAAACGTGTGGCCTGATATCCCTTGACTGAAAATGTGCGATTGGCGTTGAGGTGTGTCTCTTGAATGCATGCCACATCTATTCTATCTTTATGAAGACGCTGTGTTAGGGAGGCTTTCTTGTTATAAACTCCTTCTGCATTCCATTGTAGTATGTTGAGTGTCCGGGGTGTTTGGTCAATAACTCTTAACCTACTCCTCTGTGCCTTGACTCCACAGCACAGGGGAAGGTGACCACCAGTAGTCATGGATGGACCCCCTCGAGGCAGGGGGCCCGGCACTATCACCGCCTGATGGGACTTCACGGGATTAGCACCATAACGATTTATTTTCATCTGTGGCATCATGAAATGATAAAGTTACGTTGCACTTCTTTGTCAAGCCTGTGGCTCAGTACATCCGATTTCGACAAGCATTTGTTTGGGATGCTTTCCCTAGCCTTTGACTGTCCCCAGTCTACCTACAAGGCAGCAGGTTTGTGCGTCACTTCGTCTGGTCCCTCTCCCTTGACCTGTCCGACATGGGTGACCCTACCAGTAGCTGTGCTACCGTCGGCATAGCTCTTGGGGTCATTGGAACGCTCAAGCCCCTCTACCTCGTCAAGGTGGACGCACGGCAGAGGGGAGGCTTCCAGTTATGATTCGCATTCCTTGATTTTGGACTCTACTTATTTGTTAAAGTTTGACTTAGCTGCTGTTGCCCAAGCTGCAATGCCATATTCCATTACTGGCCTCACCCGTCCAGTATATAACTTCTTGAGAATTTTCTCATCTGCTCCCCATGTTGTACTAGCAAGCTTTTTCATGATTGCCATTCTTTGCCTTGCTCTTGTTCGATTTTTCTCAACCTGTGTCTTCCAAGTCAGGCGAAGATCATAGGTGACTCCTAGATAGTTTGAATTTTCTTCATGGCGCAATATTTTTCCATTCAATACCAGCTTAGGTTGCTGAGTTTTATTTGAGAGGGAGAACACTGTGCATGTTGTTTTCTCCTCATGAGAGGTTTCACATGCTTACACTCTCTCTTCTGACCTAGACAAGTGGAATTGTTCCACACGCCAGTCAGTTGGAGTTAAGTGTTGACTGATCTTGCTTGACTTGGGGATGTAAATTACAAGTACCTCAGAAGTCAGAAAGGGTTCACCTAATGGTGAGGATTACAGATAACAGGGAAAGCTAATCCATAAGCAAAATCAATCTGCTGCACTCACTAGTAGTGTGTAGACCAGTGGTTCTCAACCGGTGGGGAATTCCCCCCCAGGGGGGAATTTCAGGGTTTCCGAGGGGGGGGGGGGGGGGGGGGGGGGGGGGGGTGGGGGATGAAGACCATTTCAAGATCGTGTTAATACAAGAACCGATTACTTGACATAGTTTTTCCCTTCATACTTTACAGTTATGTATGTCTTGTCCTTCTAAAATTCATTGTATAAAGTAAGTAGCCCCACAAATCATGTTTTATGTGGATGTCTAGACTTGTTTTAGTATATGCTATTACATTTGCCTTCCACTTTTACGTATACTGTGTAGGGGTGAGGGGATTTTTAGATAGGAAATATGAAAGGGGTGGGGGGGGGAATGACGTTCTGAAAATATGGTGAAGGGGGGAACGGGCCACATTTTTGATAGAAGGTGGGGGAATGACGTTCTGAAAATATGGTGAAGGGGGGAACGGGCCAAATTTTTGATAGGAAGGGGGGATGGCGGTCTGAAAATATGGTGAAGGGGGGAATGGGCCGAAAAAGGTTGAGAACCACTGGTGTAGACTATGCCTGATGTCAAAGCCAGTGATCGAAAACAAAACACCTGCCTGTTAGTATCTGCCATGGGATGACTGTTAGTATCTGCCATGGGATGACTGTTAGTATCTGCCATGGGATGACTGTTAGTATCTGCCATGGGATGACTGTTAGTATCTGCCATGGGATGACTGTTAGTATCTGCCATGGGATGACTGTTAGTATCTGCCATGGGATGACTGTTAGTATCCGCCATGGGATGACTGTTAGTATCCGCCATGGGATGAAGGTTAGTATCCGCCATGGGATGATTGTTAGTATCTGCCATGGGATGATTGTTAGTATCTGCCATGGGATGACTGTTAGTATCTGCCATGGGATGACTGTTAGTATCTGCCATGGGATGACTCTAGTATTTCACTATTTACTGAGAAACTAAGCACTTACGGGATTGTCCAAAGCACAGTGGCATTGCCTATGTTAACAAATGATAGATGAGTCAAGTCGACATTATCTCCTAGAGCAGTGGTTCTCAACCTTTTTTGGCCCGTGCCCCCCCCCTTTCATCATATATTCAGAACGTCATCCCCCCCCCCCCCTTTTCGTATTTTCCTACCTAAAAATTTGGCCCCGTGTCCCCTTCACCATATTTTCAGAACGTCATTTCCCCCCCCCCCCCCTTTCATATTTCCTACCTAAAAATTCCCCCCCCCCCCTTTACACAGTATACGTAATAATGGGAGCTAAATTTAATAGCACATACTAAAACAAGTCTAGATGTCCACATAAAACGTGATTTGTGGGTCTACTTACTTTATAAAATGAAATTTAGAAGGGTGAGACGTACTGAACTGTAAAGTATGAAGGGAAAAACAATATCAAGTAATCAGTTCTTGTATAATCGCGATCTTGAAATAATCTTAATTCCCCCCCTGGAAACCCTAAAATTCCCCCCTGGGGGTGATTCCCTACCGGTTGAGAACCACTGTCCTCTAAAGTATCCCTTGCAGATCTCCAGTACAGCAAAAGGGTAAACATTGCTGTTTTGATGTTTCAGCTACACCTCTGGTGGATGGATGACAAAACCTTCATTGATGTCACTCGACCCTGGTATGCCAGCGCTATCCCCTTCCCCTTTAGCCTGTTCCACCCCCGACGGAAACAGAAGAAAGCTGAGCTGAGAGTTCTGCTGACCAAAGGTGGGGATCACATCACAGATGCTGAAACAGAGGCCAAGGTTAGTCAGCGCTGTGTCTGTACATCACCAGGCTCATCATTCAGTCTACATTGATTGTCTTTATAGATTGTTACAGAGTTTATCATTTAGTATATTTATTGTATTTATAGATTGGTTACAAAGTTTATCATTTAGTTTATAATTATCATATTTATAGATTGCATACAAATTTCATCATGTAGTTTATATTTATCATATTTATAGATTGTTAGAGAGTTTATCATTTAGTTTATATTTATCACACTGGCCGACATAACATCATTTATTTTAATTGTACATGTAGGTACAATCTGTTTTGTTGATATCACCATGACTTCTGTCTTTCTGTTATTCAAACTAAGGTCCATTTTTTCACATTCTACAACCACTGTATCTGTCAGTTCCTGTAGTTCCTTCTGACTTGTTGCTATTAATATGATGTCATCAGTGTAACGTAAGTTATTTTTATTATATCCACCAACCAGGATCCCTGATATATTATCTGTAGATCTCATTATATGATTTGAATTTAGGAGTTCAAATTCTATTTAGTGCCGTGAGAACTTTTCTTTGCTTTGTGTATATTTCTGTTTCCCCAACTGTGTCTACATTGCTGCCTCAGTAGATGTATAATTCCACCTCTTTAAGTGAGGTTTCATGAGAGAAATTAGGTCATCATTGGTTTGTTTGATTTATTCTCATTATCTTTGTCTTGTGGGGGATGGTCTGGTTCGCAAGATCAGTCCCACGTCTAGCGTTCATTGTCTCGGATGGCTGTGTGAGGTGCACCCAATCTGGATCTTCCCAGCCGACACATGTTACCGAGGCAGGCTTTTCAAAAATGTAACCGCATCATGAAGCCAGAGTCATGGTTTGAGTGGGCGAAGGAGCAAATTTGTACGAGCGTTCGACAAAGTCTCGATAAGCGCCCACTCTCTCTCTCGATGAGTAATGGGCCTACAGTCAGTAAGCTGGTATAGCTTTTCGGTCAGACCTGCCGGTGTAGCTTGAAAGCTCGTCGGTAGGCATCCAATGGTTTTGCATGTATCACCGGGTACCGAGGGAGTGCGCTGAGCTATGCTACTCTTGGCCTGCGTATGCATGAACAGTCCATCTGTTCGACAGATATCTGGTTGATCCTGCCAGTGGTCATATGCTTGTCTCAAAGATTAAGCCACTCATGTCTAAGTTCATACTGTCTTACGGTGAAAACGCGAATGGCTCATGACCAGTGGATGTGACATGGTGGTAGTAGCTAATATATAAGGGTTAAGTAGGTAAGGAACCTACGACTGGTCTAGCAAACCGGTGGGAAATTTACTTGATCCTAAAATTCTGCTCAAGATTCATGGAGGAAATTGGAGGAAAGGTGCTAGTCACAGGTGCCGGAACTTCAATTGCCCCTCCCCATGACACCTAACAGCATAAGTGGAAGAAAAACGAACACATCTTCGTCTTGTCACTGAATGTTTAGGCCTGAACATCATTACCTCTCATGAAGTGTGACTAATTTATCTTGCATCTACTAGGACAGGTGAAATGACATGCCAGGTTGTATGTGCTGAAAAAATCTGTCCTGGATTTGTGTTTGCAGGTGTACAAAGAAGCCAAGGAGTGTTTGAACCTGCTGTCCTACAAGCTGGGGGACAAACCCTACATGTTTGGCAGGCTGTAAGTACCTGGCAGCTGTCATGTCAGTATGTTTTACGTTGATAGTGATGGTAATAAGAGCAGATGGACACATGAGAGGGCTGGCTATTGTTCTGACATGCTGAACTATCTTTCTTACCCAGAGATGATTGACACTGGTGTTATTCTGTCTACTTCAAATCTTTTGGTGATTCATCCAAAGATGATTCACACTGGTATTACTCAGTCTACTTCTCATTTTTTGATGATTCATCCAGAGATGATTAACACTGGTATTACTGAGTCTACTTCTCATATTTTGGTGTTTCATTCAAAGATAATTCACACTGGTATTACTAAGTCTACTTCTCCTTTTGTGATGATTCATTCAGAGATGATCAACACTGGTATTACTAAGCCTTCTTTTTTGTGTAAATCCTTTTTACAGGACATCGCTGTCAACACCAGCATTTTACTGCTGTTTTTGATGCCTTGGCAAGTTTACGTTTAGTAGATTGCCATTGCTTTCTGAACGATCTGCTCCCATACCAACTCGTTAAAACCCAGCGCAATGTGGTCTGCTGTCAAATCGGTTGCAGCTGTGTTTTGAACGCAGGTAAGCAGGCTTACTAATCACATTCGCTATCCCTTTGCCATGGAGACTGGCATTACTAAGCCTACTTCTCATATTTTGATGATTCATTCAGAGATGCACAGGGAGAGACAGCTCAGTTTATTTCCATGCAGTACAAACTATGAGATATGCATTTGTTTCCAACATTCTGTGTTTTCTTTCATCTTTTCAAACGTCTCTTAACATGTTACTGTTAAATGTTATTAGCATTAAACATACATAGACAGTTTCCTCCATAGTATTTGATGGTAATCTTAGCCTAATTCATTGTTCTTGTAATAATCTTTGCCTGGTTTATTATTTTACACATAATCTTTGTCTGGTTTATTATTTTACACATAATCTTTGCCTGGTTTATTATTTTACACATAATCTTTGCCTGGTTTATTATTTTACACATAATCTTTGCCTGGTTTATTATTTTACACATAATCTTTGCCTGGTTTATTATTTTACACATAATCTTTGCCTAGTTTATTATTTTACACATAATCTTTGCCTAGTTGATTATTTTACACATAATCTTTGCCTAGTTTATTATTTTACACATCTTTGCCTAGTTGATTATTTACAAATATTCTTTGTCTAGTTTTACAAATAATCTTTCCTTAGTTTATTTTACAAACAATCATTGTCTGGTTTATTATTATATAAATAATCGTCTGGTTTATTAATTTACAAATAATCTTTGCTTAGTTCATTATTTTACAAATAATTTTTCCATAGTTGATTATTTTAATCATTGCCTGGTTTATTATAGAAATAATTTTTACCTAGTTGATTTCTCTCTTGTGTTCATTGATACTTCTATGTGTCTATACTTGTGAAAGCAGAATGTTAACTAAACTGTAACATGTGATTCTGTCTGATTAGACCCTCGTCTTTGGATGCCTTGCTATTTGGCTACCTGACACCTCTACTGAAGGCCCCACTACCCAGCAACCAGCTGCAGACCCACCTTGTACAGTGTGAGAATCTGTGTCGACTGTGCAAGGACACCCTGACTGCCTTCTTCCCTGCTGATGTCCGAGGTAAGTACTGTCAGAGAAGTAGTTTTATTTCCCACAGAACAATTCCATAGTTTCTCTCAGACTACACGTATTCTGTCTTCTTTCCTGCTGATGTCTGAGGTGAGCACTGTCAGAGAAGTAACTTTATTTCCCACAGAACAATCCCATAGGTAGTCAGTCTCTCTCAAACTATACACATTGTGTGCTCTCTTAACAAAATTTACTTGATTGCGTTCTGTACACATTAATAGATACACATGTTAACAATACTCATTTGATTGCTTTCTATACACATCCAGAGGTACATAGATGTCTTGTGTTCAAACCCCCTTCTAGGCAGTGATTGGTTTTCACTGACCAGGGCTGCTAAGTTGACCTGACCTATAATGGGCGCCAGGAAATGTTCTTGCAAGTCATTGGCCGCTGGCATCATGTCGACTACTCCACGTATTGAGTGCCAGTTGATCTAAACATCTAGAGCTAGTCTCATGTACTCAGCGCTGCCCGGGCAAAATTTCGAGTTAAAAATCTACCCAAAGTATTTCAGGATCCTCGCCGATGCAACGGAGTTCATGCATTGAGCTGAGTTTCTCCAGACTCAGGTTTGAGTTAGGAGGAAAACGGAGCACTTATGGGTTAAACCGTGTGCCGTGATGTTGATTCAACAACTAAACTAAACTAAACTAAACTAAACTCATGTACCCAGTATGCCACGTGATGTGAAAAGGCATACATTACTGTTGAAATACACGATCAACCTTGACAATCTCATTCTGAATGGTGACACAGATGTCATGTCACATTTGGATACAGATCTGTTGAATTTGGCGTTAAGTTCCGTAATGATGAACTGAACACTTGAGAGGTGGTCTAGTCATGTGTGCAAGAAGTGTGGTTTGAGAGTAGTTAGTCTACTTACATTCAGACAATTCATTCATTCAGTAGCATGTCCTTTGCAGAACCTCGCTCCCATAACAACCTTCCGGAAAACTTCTCGATCACAAGCAAGATGTCCCGCGTCTGATACACCCATCTGGAGATCATCCGCCACATCCTGCACCCATCTTCTCTTTGGCCTTCCTCTTCCTCTCTTCCCAGGCATATACCCTTCCATTATTGTTCTCTCCAAACTGTTGTGACGTTTCAAGTGACCAAAATACTTCAATTTTCTTTGTTTTATCGTCTTTAATAGCCATCCCTCCTCAATATTCAACTCTTGAAGTATGGATGCATTTGTTCTTTTCTTTACCCAAGATATTCTTAGAACTCGTCTATAACATTTATATTCAAAGGCATGTATGCGCTGTTCAGCTTGTTTAGTAAGTGTCCATGTCTCACAGGCGTATGTTGCAATGGGAAAGATGCATGCTCTTAAAAGTCTAATTTTTGTAGTTCTCTCTGTCCCACTCCATAATTTATTCATCTGTTTTAGTCTTTGAAGAGCAATGGATAGTCGCCGTTTAATTTCTTTCATTGTGTCACCATTATTGGTAATCAATGACCCAAGATACTCAAAATTTTCCACTACCTCCAATTTTCTCCCATTAATGTATATTTCTTTCTCCATAGTAGTTTTATCTGTATGCATTATCTTAGTTTTTGCTATGTTAAGATATAAGTTGTGATTTTCACTATTCAATTGTGTTGTGGCTATTAGGTTTTCTATGCCATTCTTTGTTGTGGATAGTAATACTGTATCATCAGCATATTGAATCTCTGGTATGTCATGACCGCCGATATTTAGGGCATCATATGGCTCCCTGTTTATATCATCTCTTACATTTCTCATTATATTTTCGGCGTACAGGTTAAACAAATAGGGTGACAGCACGCAGCCCTGACGGACTCCTTGCTTGATGTCAAACCAATCGGATGTCTCGCCATCTATTCTAACTGCTGCTTGTTGGTCTAGATATAGCATTTTTATGAGATGTACTACATGTGATGGAAAGCCCATATTCCTCATGATTTCCCAAAGTTTCTGATGCCGTACACAGTCAAATGCCTTTGAATAATCCACAAAACATGAGAATAGGTTTACATTAAATTCTCTGCACTTCTCTATTATTAAACGCAAGTTGAATATGTGATCTCTTGTTCCTCTTCCTTGTCTAAATCCAGCTTGAACCACGTTAATCTCTTCTTCCATTTTCTTACTAAGTCTTCGCATTATGACTTTTAGTAGAATTTTACTTGCATGACTGATCAGGGCAACAGTTCTATAGTTGGTGCATAATTTCAGGTTGCCCTTTTTTGGTATTGGAATGAAGATAGTTCTCTTCCAATCTTTTGGCCATATACCATATTTCCAAATCTTTGTACATAATGCATGATACATGTGTATGCTTTCTTCTCCTCCTGCTTTAATTAGTTCAGCTGGTATCTCATCACATCCAGGTGATTTACCATTCTTCAGGTTCCTTATAGCCCAAGCAATTTCATCTAATGAGGGTTCAGGTTCTGTCTCTGCTGTCATTGGCTCATGTATCTCATTCATATCCTCACTGTCACTCATATCATACATTCCACTGCAGTACTCCTGCCATCTTTCTAGAACTTGTCTAGATTCTGTTAAGGTATTTCCCATCTTGTCACAGATAACATTCAATTGAGGTTGAACATTTCTTGTCAATAACTTCATTTCTTTGAACATTTCATAATCTCTTCCAGCCTTATGATATTGCTTCTATTCTGGTACAGCAATCTTGTATATATTGATTTTTGTCCTTTCAGACAATACCTCGTCAATATAACATGCAAGTTTGTCCAAGACACTGAGTATAAACACAAAATATGAACAAGAAGTTCAAGAATGGGAAATATGCACAGAAACAAACAAATGTATTGAGCAGTCTCTATCTGTGGGACAACGAAACAATAAAAATATAGATTACTTAATGGTATACTTACCTGTTCAGAGGTAGTTCTCTCCTCTCCCCCGCCCATTTTTTTCGATACCATATTTGTGCAATAATATCACAGTTTCTCTGAGTTTTATATCTGTCTTTAACTTACCTGCTTTAACACGTATATTCTTAAATTTAATGCTGTTGTTTTGGACAGAATCAAATGAGAGTAAGAAAGAAAGTGACGAAACAAAGAAGAAGGATGGCACCAAGAGTGACCTGGCTGAGTTTCCGCACAAACGCAGAAATATTGCCCTAGCGGTCTTTTTTGTTCTGGCAGCCATGACTGGGTTTGCTTTTGCCCACGGTCTTGTTCAGATCACAATATCTGATGATGATTCTTCCATGACGGTCAAACAATCCATTGCTTCAAGGTCAGAGGTAAAAGATCTGCAGTCCCAGAAACACCATGATATTCTTGAGGAGTCCACTGGGGCTGGGGAAGACTAATGTTGCTTGACCACTTCCTCAACTGGAGATTGTGTACAGTTGTACATATGTTGTGGATGTAGTTTTCTGATTGCTACAACTGATGTGTGACTCCTTAGACATGTAAATTCAGTTGTTGCACAACTTTCCTCTAAATAACAATGTGATATTTTCATAGATCTTGTGATATTTGTATAGACCAGAGTTTCCCAACGTGGGGCCCACGCCCCACAGGGGGGCAATTCGATTGTTCAGGGGGGCAATTCAAAAATGGAAGAAATCGGCTGGATATAACAAAACGGGGAGACTTGAGACTGAAGTTAACTAAATTGGAACCTGACATAAAATCTCTGCAGCAAGCATCAAGCGCAACTAATAATTAAAATAATATAGAAAAATCTTTCATTAAAATTATTTTGTACTTGAATTTCAGTTCTCCATTATATGTTTTGAAAATTTACTTACTGTGTTTGCTCAATAATTTCCTAGTGATTTCTTCCTAAAACCTATCGGTCCTTTGGCTAGGATCGGGTACATTTGCTGCTCTTCCCCCAGTAGTGCAACTGGTCTGGTCGGGGGGCCGGGATGATCAAATAAAAACCCATCACATATCTTCACCTTAGATGTGGGCCTAGTGGACCACTGTGGGCAATAGCTCACAGTGAGACTAAGGGTCCACACAAAAAAGGGGGAGGTGGGGGAACCAGCTTGTCTGGGATAACAGCCAAAAAAAAAAAAAATTCACCCAACACAACCAACACACAGGGACGCTGCACCTTGGGAGGGGGGGGGGGGGGCTATGGCCGCTCTGGGAACCGTGAGCCCTTCTAAAAAAAATTCAAGTTTCTTTAGTGAACATTTCAAATTTTGAATATTAAAAATGATGCATATGTTGGGGGAGGGGGAGGGGCATAAGAATTTTAGAAAGTCTTAGGTGGGGCATAGCACAAAAAAGGTTGGGAAACACTGGTATAGACAGTGTGATGTTAGTACCTGCCCAACGTGTTGATATCATCTTTAGATTACAGAGTATTCCCAGTCAAATCAAAATAATTATGTGTATTTAAATAACCTGGAATTTTATGTGACGCCAATGTTGAAACTAAATGCTAAATTGTTGTTTTTACATTATTCCTACTCCATTTAACTTGAGAAGAGAAGTAATGATTAGGGCCCATTCCAGTCTTAGATTAATATTCATTCATTCATTATGTGTCATTCTGGTAAGTGTTGGAGGTAATGTTTTTGCCATCTCACACGATCGTCAGAGTCGTGGATCAGCTCTGTTCTTGTCCCAATCATGCCATGTGGTCAAATCATCCAGGTATTTACTTCTCTGCCTTCCCCCTTGTTCTTTTCCCCTCAGTCTTGTCAGTTGTCACCAAGTTCGCTAGTTTATTTCTTCTCATAACATATCCAAAAATGTTGACTACTAATTTCTCCAATTAGTTTACAGTTTTCATTTGCCTCTTGTAGGACTTTGTTCATTGGTTTTTCTGTCTGTCTGTGGTATTCTTTGCATTTTCCTCAGAAACCACATGCCACTGCCATTAGATGTTTTTTAGCTTGATTAATAATCATGTGACCGAATCAGCAACTCTTCAGATGTTAATCTGAAAAGAATTGTCATTGATAGGGAGTAGCAGCACTAACTATATAATATTTCTGTAATCTTCTTCTTATGTGCTATATAGCACATATTATTCATATATTTATAGCAGTGGTTCCCAAGCTTTTCAAGCAGAGGGCCATATCTACTATTTTCGGTAGTTAAGCGGGCCACAACGTTATAAAATTATAAAAGTCGTGCAATATCATTCTTACCTTTCTTAACTTTCGTCAACAATATTCTAAAACTTTAAAGACAGTCAGTGTCAGTACTTCTCTGTGGTCATTTTTTGGTTTAAAATCAAAAGTTCATTTAACAATAAATTTTAAATCAGTTTCGAAAATCGCTGTTAATATAATTAATTTGCAATTGTAACTGTTCTTCATAATCAGTTACTTAAGTTAAGATGCCAGTTTATCAATGTCTGGGTACAAATCTTCATGCCCAAAGTCATAAGCGCAGCTAGCTTACTGTCGGTGAGCCTGGAACATAGCTTGTTTTTTATAACAGCCATTGCAGAAAATGACTGCTCGCATCTGTAAGTCGAACCAAAACGACAAATGTATCTCTGGGCGAATGAACGCAAGTGTTCAAATTGTTCGACAGACAATAGTCGCCAGAATGAAATCGTATGATCAGCTGAAGGTTGCGAACTGAACAGGCGCATTCGATAATATCTGAACATAACAACCACGAGCAGAGTAAATTATCGCACGCGGACGGGACGCTACAAGTGCATTTTTTGAAATTGTTAAAATATATTATTTTAAATAACAAGGTCTTGCGTGACACTTACTAACAGCTGGCGGCCCACAAGTGGCCCGAGGGCCATGGTTTGGGAACCCCTGATTTATAGCATATATTATTCTCAGTGCTATAGATGGACCTAGCCTCACGTGTGTACCAGGGACAGTCTGGGGAAGTCAAGGTGGCTGGTATGATATTGAGCACGTCAACCAGTGAGTGCCAGCTGGACTATACACGTGTGTACCAGGGACAGTCTGGGGAAGTCAAGGTGGCTGGTATGATATTGAGCACGTCAACCAGTGAGTGCCAGCTGGACTATACACGTGTGTACCAGGGACAGTCTGGGGAAGTCAAGGTGGCTGGTATGATATTGAGCACGTCAACCAGTGAGTGCCAGCTGGACTATACACGTGTGTACCAGGGACAGTCTGGGGAAGTCAAGGTGGCTGGTATGATATTGAGCACGTCAACCAGTGAGTGCCAGCTGGACTATACACGTGTGTACCAGGGACAGTCTGGGGAAGTCAAGGTGGCTGGTATGATATTGAGCACGTCAACCAGTGAGTGCCAGCTGGACTATACACGTGTGTACCAGGGACAGTCTGGGGAAGTCAAGGTGGCTGGTATGATATTGAGCACGTCAACCAGTGAGTGCCAGCTGGACTATACACGTGTGTACCAGGGACAGTCTGGGGAAGTCAAGGTGGCTGGTATGATATTGAGCACGTCAACCAGTGAGTGCCAGCTGGACTATACACGTGTGTACCAGGGACAGTCTGGGGAAGTCAAGGTGGCTGGTATGATATTGAGCACGTCAACCAGTGAGTGCCAGCTGGACTATACACGTGTGTACCAGGGACAGTCTGGGGAAGTCAAGGTGGCTGGTATGATATTGAGCACGTCAACCAGTGAGTGCCAGCTGGACTATACACGTGTGTACCAGGGACAGTCTGGGGAAGTCAAGGTGGCTGGTATGATATTGAGCACGTCAACCAGTGAGTGCCAGCTGGACTATACACGTGTGTACCAGGGACAGTCTGGGGAAGTCAAGGTGGCTGGTATGATATTGAGCACGTCAACCAGTGAGTGCCAGCTGGACTATACACGTGTGTACCAGGGACAGTCTGGGGAAGTCAAGGTGGCTGGTATGATATTGAGCACGTCAACCAGTGAGTGCCAGCTGGACTATACACGTGTGTACCAGGGACAGTCTGGGGAAGTCAAGGTGGCTGGTATGATATTGAGCACGTCAACCAGTGAGTACCAGCTGGACTATACACGTGTGTACCAGGGACAGTCTGGGGAAGTCAAGGTGGCTGGTATGATATTGAGCACGTCAACCAGTGAGTGCCAGCTGGACTATACACATGTGGAGTTGGCACCATATACCCAGTATGCCTACAATCATGTACTTTGTACCCTGCAACGTGTGCACATCAGTGCTTTCAACAGCAGCTGTGATTTATGCCTTGAGATCAACGTCTGATATACACGTGTTGTATCAATCAAATCTAAATATGACTGGTAGTGGGTGACAGGTGTACAGATAATGTTCTATATATAATCTGTGGTGACAGTTGTACAGATAATGTTCTATAGATAATCTGTGGAGACAGTTGTACAGATAATGTTCTATAGATAATCTGTGGAGACAGTTGTACAGATATTCTTCTATAGATAATCTGTGGAGACAGTTGTACAGATAATGTTCTATAGATAATCTGTGGAGACAGTTGTACAGATAATGTTCTATAGATAATCTGTGGAGACAGTTGTACAGATAATGTTCTATAGATAATCTGTGGAGACAGTTGTACAGATAATGTTCTATAGATAATCTGTGGAGACAGTTGTACAGATAATGTTCTATAGATAATCTTTTGAGACAGTTGTACAGATAATGTTCTATAGATAATCTGTGGAGACAGTTGTACAGATAATGTTCTATAGATAATCTGTGGAGACAGTTGTACAGATAATGTTCTATAGATAATCTGTGGAGACAGTTGTACAGATAATGTTCTATAGATAGTCTGTGGTGACAGTTGTACAGACAACCGTTCTATAGATAATCTGTGTATCTGTCTGACAGTTTGTCCATGACTGCAGACCCGCATTCTGTAGTTGTTCTCATCATTTTACACGTGACATAGTTTGTTGATCAATGTTTGATTTTCAGTACTGTTATTTAACATTAAAACTTGTTTGCAGTGAAAAAAACTATTTGAGTGATAATTTGTTTGTTTCGTTTGCACCTTAATTTATCAGTTAATCCTCTTCTACCCTGGGATTTTCAGTTGTTTAGCAAGATGTGTTTATTTTGCCGTATTTGTACATTCAGACAACTACTATAACTTACCTCATCTACGGGTAGCCGACACCTCATGTCATAACATGCACATATGTGCGCACACACACACACACACATACACATCACTGACTACAGGGAGTCTAGATGCACACATACAGGGTTAGCAGATACACACACACACACACATACAGGGTTAGCGGATACACACACACACACACACTTCAAGTGGATTAGTCACAGTGGAGTGTCATGCAACACAATGTCCATGGCAACTGGGTGCTGCACCAGATGCTGCTAGCTGCACTAGAACCAACAGTCAACATTTGAATCCAACTAATCAGTGCAATTGTTATGCAATGCGCATCTGCGCATTGGAAGTTTAGGAAAGAGCACTCTTATCCATTCTGCCAGCCTCCAGTTTGTTGCGTATGACTTCAACTCATTTGTTATTTTCCCTTTCCCTGTTCAACCCCACAAGAGATGTTATATTTAGGGCGGATTCCAGGCCCAGATTAATAATCTCATAACAGAATCAGCCATGCTTGGATTTTAATCTGAGAAGGAATCGTCGTCCATAGCTGGAACATGTTCCACTACAGCTGACGAATTCCACGTCTGACTTTCCATAGTTTATTCATTTTAAAGATTGAGCACAACCCACTACTGGCAGCGCTGATTGTATTACACAAACCCACAACCTGCGGGTGTGTAACCACTTGACCTCGCCTCACACGCCAGTGATCCGGAGTTTCATCCTGGTCCAGTCAGGGATATGCACTACTGACGATCTCAAAAGAGAGCGAAACTCGAGTCTAGTGCTTCCAATCTGACGTGGACAAGACCTTAGGTTTTTACTACAATACGATCATATCCAGTAATTAATTATATTCATTCTGCATGAATCTTCCCAGGTGTAAATTTTAATGAAATAGAAGCTTTAAAACGGACAACGGAAACACTGATTCAGAATGCAACAAATTGAGAGACAAAATGTGATGATTACTATGGTCTCTAATTAACCATCACCTCAAAACAACGAGGACTAAAGGACTAGTGTTGTTTGAGGACTTCACCAAAAGTTTCAACAAATGCCTGATTCAGTGAGACAAGGTCACTGCCACACACCGGTCAACGAGG
Source organism: Cepaea nemoralis (assembly GCA_014155875.1). Taxonomy (NCBI): domain Eukaryota; kingdom Metazoa; phylum Mollusca; class Gastropoda; order Stylommatophora; family Helicidae; genus Cepaea; species Cepaea nemoralis. Next base: position 37,338 of record JACEFZ010008849.1, on the reverse strand, counting down.
GAGCAGACCGACTTGCCAGCCTGGGCGGATCTCTGCAACAAAGTAAAATCTTGCACGACAAACTGTACACAACACCTACCTGGCCATTTTGATTTTTGCATGTGATTAGCTTTCCCTATTACCAGTGTCCCTCGCCATCAGGCAAATCCACACCAACTTCTGAGGTACTTGTAATTTACGTCCCCAAGACAAGGACAAGAAGTCAACATTTTAGTCCAGCTGATGGGTGTAGGGGTTGAACACGCTACCTCGGCATCAACACACAGGAAGTTTAAGAGTGAGCGCTCTTGTCCATTCGGCCTTGCTGGTCTCCATAAATGATGCTGATCACAGATTGTCAAGGCAAGATTAGGTCGTTTAGCTCGAGAATAGAGCACTACAGAATGTGATTGATAGAGACAAAGCGTTTCATGTGTTATTTAACAAACACACACAGTAGATGAATGTTAAAGTTGGCTGAAGCCATTGCTATTTATATGGCCAAGCCAAGTTTGTTTAAACAATTAAGACCTGATAGTCCATTTAAAATGACCGCGGCAGACAATTGAAATTACTGTTGGTGTTAACATAACCATAAAAACATGCCCCAAACCAGGAACCTCCAATCTATTGTTAGTGTCTTCGTTATTATTATTATAGTGCTAATGTTATATGTTGAGTTATATTTACGGCAGTGGATATTTACCCAGCAATATGCTGACATCTATATTTATAGCTACACCTGAGAGTCTCCGTGGCGAAGTGGTCAAGCCGTCTGACTCTGGCTCTGAAGGTTGTGGGTTCGATTCCGGGCCACGTCCTTTGGTTCACGAGTGCATCTTTTCAGAGACTCCTGAGGGTCGTCACTGGAGCTACAGAGTTTATGCAAAGCTTTCCGCACTGCGGAAAGAGACTGAGCCAAATGGGACAAAAACCCGGTGCAATGAAGTCGACTTTTAAGCGACTTTTTTTTTAAAAGCTATACCAAAAAGACCAGGAGCAATTGAATGCGAAGATTGTCGTAAAATTAACCTCATAAATCATATCACTAAGCTTCTACTCAGAATTATAATGAGAAGAACCAGGAAGAAAATAAAAATTGAAATTAGTGAAGAACAGTATGGATTTGTGGAATGAAAGGGCACAAACAATGCAATATATACATTACAGACACTAATAGAAAGGTCAATAGAGAAACAGAGACACATATATTTGTGCTTCATAGATTATACTGAGGCATTTGATAAAGTAAAACATGATGAGCTGATTAAAATGTTGGAAGATTTTAACATGGATGGGAAGGATCTCAGAATAATAAAGAATATTTACTGGAACCAAGCAGCAGCAATTAAAATGGGAAATAAAGAGGACAGTAACAAACAGTAAAGATAAAGCTAGGAGTACGACAGAGATGTGTCTTGTCACTGGATCTCTTCTCCCTATATAGCGAAGTAATAATGAGAGAGATCAAAGAGATGCCAGGAATACTAACCGGGGGTTATAATATAAATAATATTCGCTATGCAGATGACATAGTATTGGTGGCGGATAATGCAACAGACCTACAACAATTGTTGGATATTGCAGTAACAGAGAGTGCAAAGAAAGGACTCTCCTTGAATATCAAGGAAACAGTAACGATGGTGATATAACAAAAAATGGTGACACCAAAATGTGATTTAGAAATAGAAGGGAAAATTCTTAACAAAGTGGATAATTTTAAATACCTAGGGGCATTTATGCCGGTCTCTCTGGCCGAGGAGTTACAACACTATCTCCGCAATCCCGTTTATCACGCAAAGTCTCGTAACAGGCGAGATCTGGCAGCGGTTCTACCCGCGCTGGCGACTTGTGGGATAACTGAGTCGGCCGCTCAGAAAGCAATGGCAAACTACTGAGCGTAATCTTGCCCAGAAATCAACAGACAGCTGAAAGATGCTGCTGTTGACAGCTAAGTCCTGTAAAAAGGATATGCGAATTAATAAAAAAAAAAAAAGATCAGATGGAAGATGTGCAACAGAGATTAAAAGCAGGACAGGACAAGCAAAAGCCGCATTTCAGAAAATGAAGAGTATCTTATGCAATAAGTCGCCGGCACTGAATGTAAGAAAGAGTGTGCTGAAATGCTATATAGAACCAGTTTTGATGTATGGCAGTGAATCTAGGAATGTAAATGAACACATTAGAAGCAACAGAGATGTGGTTCCCCGAGACGAATGTTGCGAATTCCTTGGACTGCCAGAGTAACTAACAACGACTGCCTGAAAGAGGCTAATGAAACTAGAACATTATATACAACAATAAGACAGAGACAAACAGCTTTCTTTGATCATGAGGTGAGAAGAGAGGCATTGGAGAACATCGTGACAACTGGAAAGATGAAGGGGAAGAGAGGCAGACCAAGAGAAATGATCCTGGATGGATTGAGACGGTGGCATGGAGGAATATCAGCAGCAGAGTTGATCCAGAACACCAAAGACCGAGATCTGTGGAGAGACATGAACACCTACGCCAGCTGGCAGGGCACTTGATGATGATGAATGTTTTTTGCCGACTCCGTGGTGAAGGCGTTACGGACACAGTTTGTAATCCAGCATACTCTCGTTGGAAACACTGCTGTCGGCGATCTGCCAGCTGGCCGCCTTATGTTGTTGTTTTTTTTTTTTGGGGGGGGGGGGGGGGGGGTATGGTTGCCGGTCGTTCAGAAAGCAATGGCAAACTATTGAACGTAAATTTTCCCAAGAATCACGAACAGTCAAAAATTCCGGGGTTGACAGCTACGTCCTGTAAAGGATATGCAACAACATTTCAGTGTTATTTATTATTACTTTCGTAAAGGCTGAAAATAATAATAAATAAATAGTCTGACTCAGTTGTCCTGATTCTCTTAGTCTGAAGCTACTGTCCAAAGATGGGCCTCTACGGCGCAGGTCAGAGGGGAGAATTGTGAAGGAAGGAAGATTCTGGTGCTTTTGCTTTGACCACAAGTAGCCTGACTATGGAAGTCATGGCAGTAAGTAAAGCAATAACATGGCTTGAGACACAGACATTCACTCGGGCATGTTTCCTTAGTGCCTCAATGAGTATGCTCAGGAAGATAGAGATGGGGTGGATCCGAAGAGAGTGGTTGCTGTCTCTTGAGCGGTCGCGACTGGCAAAGATTAGTTTCATTTTCGTGCCAGGGCATGCGTCTGTACAAGGAAATGAGCGGGCTGACAAGCTCGCAGGTGAGGCTAATGTGGAGGGCGGACGCGCCATGGATGTGGCTGATATTCTGAATGCTCCACGAGAAGTAAGTCGTTTGCAAGGACCAGATGATGATTGTGAATCTACAATCATGGTCAGGCTGCAAGAACGGCAAGTTAAGAGAGGTGTGACCAAACAAGAACACTACGCAGGAAGCCAAAGAAGATTGATAAACCGACACAGAACTGATGTCATTAGCCGCTACACGCTGCGGGATTTGCTGAGGAGGGGATCCGAGCACTTATGGACTGAATGTTTCGATGTGCAATGGAGATGATCTGTCGACTAACTAACTAACTAACATTATTACTTTCAAAACAATGTTTTCCCGTGTGAAATCTATTGTTTGTGTCTTCGTTATTCAAATTATTACTTTCATCTTCGTTGCCGTCACCATAATCATTATGCATTAACTCGTAAAACTTCATTCTGTCAACTGAAGTAAATTTTAATGCAATAAGTGCTTGTCAGTGGAAGATAGAAAACGAATTCGTACATGTTACATAGAACGAGTTTTAACATATTGCTGCGAATCATAGACAATTAGTAAACAGAGGAAAAAATCACCAGAAACCTTGGAGATTTGGTTTTATAGAATGATGCTGAAAATTAATTGGACAGCCAAAATGAGCAATCTGAACATTGTAATGGAGGCTAAGTGGCAAAGACAACTTATGTCAAACATGTGACAATCCTCATCTGTTGGCCACATTAGGAGAAGGGAAAAATAAAACTGAAGCTAGCTGTGACAGCCGGAAATATTTGCAGAAAGAGAGATAGAGGAAGGCAGCGAGCGATAATTCTTGAGTTGTCTGTCACGGCACGGAAACGAGGTAAGACATGAATTGATCCATATCGGAGTTGGCAATTTGTGGAAAAGAATGATCGTACACGCTAGCCGGCAAGGCACTTGATGTATGTATAACTAGTATAACCCGTTATGTTGCATGAACTTTACAGAGGGTGAATACAATACTTGGACCGGCAATATTTCAAACACTGCACGGTCATTAAAAATACACGCTATACACATTTAACTATGACTTTTGCTAATGATGCTGCTCTGTTCATACATCAGCAGAAATAGGAAATGTCATAACGTACAATTAAATAATGTGCAATTGTGTGACAGGGCGCACCATAATTTCATTTTAATAGACATTAAGGAGCGACTCCTGTCATTCTGCACTCGGTTTGTTCATGTCTAGGCTTGTTTGAATAACAGTGACCCAGTTTGTCACGAAGCCATGTTCATCAGACATGTCTCTTTGTGTTCAGTGATACTGCCAGATGTTTCAACCCTGGACAAAGCCAACACCATTACACACAAACAGATAGTGACTCGGATTGTGTAGCCACTCTGGCATAACAACTGGTGTCCGCGAGCCATACAGGGTGGCTCACGTTCAATCCTCCTTTCAGATGTGATCTCCTGTTATATTCTTCAACAGATCTGCCTGTCATATGTGATCTCTTGTTATATTCTTCAACAGATCTGCCTGTCAGATGTGACCTCATAAGTCCTGTTCTCTTCTCCCACAGATCTGCCTGCACTCACCCTGTAAACCGTTGTCTTCTTAACTTTAAGCTCTTCTCATGTAGCACTGGTGATGTTATCAACTCCCTTAGAGAGATGTCGAGAGCTGTAAACTTTGACTCCAGCTATTTTACGTCGTCCAGAATGAGAGTTGAGTACGAATTGGTACAGCCAGGTACGAGAGGAAAATCGGGGAAAATGAAGGACCTCGTCAATCAACAGTGATCTGGCACTATTAGCCGCCTGTCGCTGATGAATACGTTGGGGAGAGGATCTGAGCACCCGTGGACGTGTCCGGAGTGCAATTATAATCCCCAACCAGATAACTAACTAATCGACAACTAGCTCTATTCCACCGTGAATGTCCCAACTACGTAGCTCTTGAAGCATCTCATGCATCTCATCCCACATGATGTGATGTTAGGTCTGTGTATTTCTAAGACTGTCCGTATCATCCCACATGATGTGATCTTAGGTCTGTGTATTTCTAAGACTGTCCGTATCATCCCACATGATGTGATGTTAGGTCTGTGTATTTCTAAGACTGTCCATATCATCCCACATGATGTGATGTTAGGTCTGTGTATTTCTAAGACTGTCCGTGTCATCCCACATGATGTGATGTTAGGTCTGTGTATTTCTAAGACTGTCCGTATCATCCCACATGCTGTGACTTTAGGTCTTGTATTTCCAAGGTTGTCCATATCATCCCACATGATGTGATGTTAGGTCTGTGTATTTCTAAGACTGTCCATATCATCCCACATGATGTGATGTTAGGTCTGTGTATTTCTAAGACTGTCCATGTCATCCCACATGATGTGATGTTAGGTCTGTGTATTTCTAAGACTGTCCATGTCATCCCACATGATGTGATTTTAGGTCTGTGTATTTCTAGGACTGTCCATAACCCCACATGATGTGATTGTCATGGTCCTAAATTATATGGACAGTTGGCTCGCTTTCTCAGAACAGGGGATGAAACAATCATACACTCTCAATGATTGGACTCTCACACGCAGCCACGTGTAGTAGTACCCTTTTAATCGCGGAAAACTATTTACATTAAGTACATTCGTGAATAGTTGCGCGCCTAACTCGGCGCAACGCGTACATGATTACAACATGAAGTATATACATTGTACATCTTATATTAATACAACATGTCTCTCACTCTGTCCCAGCTTACACACATATCACTCTACTAGTCAGCGACGCCATCTCACAGCAGTCCTGAGCCCGTCTGCCCAACACAGGTATTCCTGGTCAGATCTTGTCTTCTTCCCCTCGTGCGTCCCGTGTATCACGATGACCACTGGGCGGCAATTGCGTCGTGGCTAGCTGGCCCTCAGTGACACCTTGCTGCCGGTGGTGTTGACCTGTCTTGAGTTGTCGTTCAACTCCAGGCTATGGAGATCCTGACACTCTCCTCCGCCCTCCCGAATGAAAGGGTACCTTTCATTGTATGGGTGGCTAATCATAGTCTCAGTTTATAATGCAATTATAAGCCAGGATCGACTATCTGCTTATCCTGATGGATTGTAACGTGGTATATTTATAGGGTGCTATCTGCTTGGCAGTGATGCATGATATATATATATACATACTTCATTCAGCCCTGCCATTAAGCTACTTGCATCAAGTATTGTCCTCTGGTTGGATTAGTACTTTGTTTGACAATGGAATCAGCACAGACCGGAAGTTAACAGCGATTGACGCTATTTTTCAAGCTACGCACCCCCTTACAACAAAAAACATGTTAAGCCTTAAATCAGTGGTTCTCAAGCTTTTCAAGCAGAGGGCCATATCTACTATTTTCGGTAGTTAAGCGGGCCACAACGTTATAAAATTATAAACGTCGTGCAATATCATTCTTACCTTTCTTAACTTTCGTCAACAAAATTCTAAAACTTTAAAGGCAGCCAGTGTCAGTAGTACACTGCGGTCATTTTGTGGTTTAAAATCAAAAGTTCATTTAACAATACATTTTTAATCAGTTTCGAAAATCGCCCAAAGTCATAAGCGCAGCTAGGTTACTGTCGGTGGAACGTAGCTTGTTTTTTTTTATAACAGCCATTGCGGAAAATGACTGCTCGCATCTGTGAGTCGAACCAAACGAGACATGTATCTCTGGGCGAATGAACGCAAGTGTTCCAATTGTTCGACAGACAATAGTCGCCAGAATGAAATCGTATGATCAGCTGAACGTTGCGAACTGAACAGGCGCATTCGATAATATCTGAATATAACAACCACGAGCAGAGTAAATTATAGCAAGCTGGCGGGGCGCTCCGAGTGCATTTTTTGAAATTATTAAAATATATTATTTTAAATAACGAGGCCTCGCGTGCCACTTATTAACAGCTGGCGGGCCACAAGTGGCCCGCGGGCCGTGGTTTGGGAACCCCTGCCTTAAATCATCTCTATGATTATTTCAGAACCAGAAAACTAACTCTTATGGCCAGATATTCTAATTCTGGTCCGTCAAATTAGTAAACACCGTCCACCTCTAATTGACGCTACCTGGTGTTTCGTAGTCAATTTGACGATTATGAAACAAAAAACATACGCATGCACCAATTTTACCGAAGTCAGATTGTTTCCCTTTAGGAAATAACTATGCGGGGTAATTTTCAGATGCTTTCAAAAAAATAAAATACATTTGTTTTCTTTCTTCTAAGTGTCAAACGTTTTATCTTTATTTACAATAGTGACATGTCTGGCGCCATTGTAAACCCAAGAATCAACCGATGATCCTTAGATCACAAAAGTATAAATCCTTTCTCTCAATTTCTCATATGTAAATTATAAAGTCAAATTATTCATTCACTCGCTCATCCATACTTAAATATTTCTGTGTATAGTCTGCTATTATGTTAATTTAAACCAATTGGAAAGGAAACCTTATCATCACTATTACCATCAATCACGTTAGAATGGGATGACTGAAAACATACGTCATTATCATAACTGTATATGTATGTTTTTGTTTCATTAACGCATATGACATAACATTAACAAACGGCAACGCTCTGTAATATACACAAACAAAGAAACACGCATTGCACCTTGTAAATATACATTGCTTTGTATAAAATAAACGTATTAAAAAACAAAACAAAAAAACGTATAAATACTCCGGATCAAGTTAAAAAAAAAAAAACAAGAAGTTAATATTGTGGTGACACGCTCCTGAAATTCACACATTTCCTTTATACAGAATATTGGATTACATCGTTCTATGAAACGTTCTCGTTTATGTAAGACCCCCGGGAAGGTTAACCCGGTCAACAAATGCCCGCAGAAGTCGGATGTGTCGGCCTAACGGCGCAAGAACGCAGCTCTGCTGTAAACAGGCACAACGCAGTCACATCCGGAAAAAAAATCCGGATGAACGCAGAAGAAGATGAAGTTTATGTAAGACAGTCTGTCACTTACTTAAAATATTAGCCTGTTCGTTGGAGTTATTTCACGCTGATAATAAGTGCTGGTACTACTCAATATTAAGACGTTCCGGAAATAAGGTGGAGTTATTTCACAATGTTAATAAGTACTGGTACTACTCAATATTAACACGTTCTGGAAATCAGGTAAGATTTCGTGTTTGTGCAGTACTGATCTTTCTGTACTTGTTTGGGAAAATCTCTTCACTGTTTCATGTCGTCTTCAGTTGCACATTCTGACGTATTCATCTATTCCCACTTTCACAAATTAAAACTGTACTTTGGAAATATAAAGAAAAGGACATAGTCCGTATCACAATGTGTAAGATTTGACAGCGTTCTTTTATGACGGGCTATTGTCTGCGCTGTATTGTGATACATGTCTGACCGTAGTTTGTAACTGTATTCAATCTTTGCTCTCAGGCGTAGTTGGACTCTCGTATCACCAAGCCCACTGGGCGGCAATTGCGTCGAGGCTTGCTGGCCCTCAGTGACACCTTGCTGCCGGTGGTGTTGACTTGTCTTGAGTTGTCGTTTACCTCCAGGCTATGGAGATCCTGACAGTGATGTTAGGTATGTGTATTTCCAGGACTGTTCATGTCATTGCCACATGATGTGATGTTAGGTCTGTGTATCTCTAAGACTGTCCTTAGGTCTGTGTATTGCTAAGACTGTCCATGTCATCCCACATGATGTGATTTTAGGTCTGTGTATTTCTAGGACTCTCCATGTCATCCCACATGATGTGATTTTAGGTATGTGTATTTCAAGGACTGTCCATCTCATCCCACATGCTGTGACTTTAGGTCTTGTATTTCCAAGGTTGTCCATATCATCCCATATGATGTGATTTTAGGTCTGTGTATTTCTAAGACTGTCCTTAGGTCTGTGTATTTCTAAGACTGTCCTTAGGTCTGTGTATTTCTAAGACTGTCCTTAGGTCTGTGTATTTCTAAGACTGTCCTTAGGTCTGTGTATTTCTAAGACTGTCCTTAGGTCTGTGTATTTCTAAGACTGTCCTTAGGTCTGTGTATTTCTAAGACTGTCCATGTCATCCCACATGATGTGATTTTAGGTATGTGTATTTCTAAGACTGTCCTTAGGTCTGTGTATTTCTAAGACTGTCCTTCTCATCCCACATGCTGTGATTTTAGGTCTTGTATTTCCAAGGTTGTCCATGTCATCCCACATGATGTGATTTTAGGTCTGTGTTTTTCTAAGACTGTCCTTCTCATCCCACATGATGTGATTTTAGGTCTGTGTATTTCTAAGACTGTCCATGTCATCCCACATGATGTGATGTTAGGTCTGTGGATTTCTAAGACTGCCTTGTTTGGCATTGACAACACAGGGATGGGCCAAATAAAGCATGTGTCATCTTCTCTTTTGTTTGCGTGTTATGGTTTGAATGTTTTAGGATTGCTGCTATTTGATAGTTGTTGTTGTTGTTTCTGTATTCTTGTTTCTATTTCTCTAGTTCTCCAATCTCTGTGAAAACACTGTCCAAATACGTATACTCTCCGTCTTGTTTTAAAGAGTGTCCATATCATTGGCTACACAATTACATGATTGACCAGGACAACAAAGAAGAACGTATCACAGTGTTGCACTGGGTGTATGCCGCGTTCGTTAG
>JACEFZ010008849.1:0-20000 GCA_014155875.1 Cepaea nemoralis | reverse complement strand
CTTTACCTCTGACTTTGATACACATTGTCGACTGTCAGGACAAGTGAGTGCTCTGCTCTGCTCAGCAGCAGAATTGCCCACTTATGCCGGAGGATCCTCGGTCACCAGGGTTGTGTTTGCCACACCGTGGCGTGTTTCCCATCCTCTACCACGGGGAGGTGCAGTCGGGATTTTCCCTTCATAAAGTTGTGGTCTATGATGGCCAAAACTCTCCAGTACTTTTAGAGGAAGGCAGTGAGAAACAATTCTTGACAGTCTTGTGGCATGGCAAGAATTAGGTCTGTAGTTATTTAGAACATGTGGCCAAGTGGTTAAGACGCCTGCTTAGCGCCCCGAAGATTGTGGGTTCGATTCTGGACTCCGTCGTTCGGAATACGAGTGCAATGTCCCCGGAGACTACTGGGGGAGGGGTCTTCGCTGGAACTCCGGATGAGGAGCTTTGTACGACGCAGGACTCCCTGCGGACAGAGACCGGGTCATTTGGGATCAAGTTCGGTGCAATAAAGTCGATCATTTAACCTTTAAATGCTTTGTTTGTCAATGAATATGATTTCTAACATACCTCCCACTACCTACTCCCCACACCCACTTATCATCGCCCAGGTGCGACTTGCCTTTCTAATTATGACACTGCTTGGACTGCCTGAAGATCGACATCTTCCGGGAGGCGATCATCTCCAACATCTACTTGGTGCTGCTGGTCATGATGTTCGGCTTCTTTTGGATAGATCTGCTGGCCATCCGGTGGCTGGTCACTCGTCTGAATTCTCGCTTTGGGGAGGCCCTGCGAAAAATGTGGACCAAATGCCTGTGTCGTTGTCTCCCGCGATACTTTCTCAACGTGAAAAACACCTCTGGTATGTATTTGCGATTTTCATTTATTTAATTTATTATCTCAGATGTCATATACCTTCTTCCTTTGTACAACCCCCCCCCCCCCCCCCCCCGCCCCCCGCCCCGCCACCACTTGAATTTTTTTTCTTTCTTTTTTCTTTTTTCTTTCCTTTATGTTTTTTTTTTCTTTTTTTTACATTTTACAACACAAGATATTTTATTTTGAATAAATGTAATCAAATAGAATCATCGATATCAAGTCTTTCAGTATTTTACTTTCTTTACTCTTTATCCCACGCCCAGCCTTCCTATCTCTTTCAGCTCCCTACATTGTCAGTGAACAAACCCACACCCAGCCTTCCTATCTCTTTCAGCTCCCTACATTGTCAGTGAACAAACCCACACCCAGCCTTCCTATCTCTTTCAGCTCCTACAGTCCACAACCACACCAGCCTTCCTATCTCTTTCAGCTCCCTACATTGTCAGTGAACAAACCCACACCCAGCCTTCCTATCTCTTTCAGCTCCCTACATTGTCAGTGAACAAACCCACACCCAGCCTCCTATCTCTTTCAGCTCCCTACATTGTCAGTGAACACCCACACCCAGCCTTCCTATCTCTTTCAGCTCCCTACATTGTCAGTGAACAAACCCACACCCAGCCTTCCTATCTCTTTCAGCTCCCTACATTGTCAGTGAACAAACCCACGCCCAGCCTTCCTATCTCTTTCAGCTCCCTACATTGTCAGTGAACAAACCCACCCATCCTTCCTATCTCTTTCAGCTCTCTACTCAGTGAAAAACCACACCAGCCTTCCTATCTCTCAGCTCCCGCATTATTTTCTCAACGACACCTTCCTATCTCTTATTGTCAGTGAACAAACCCACACCCAGCCTTCCTATCTCTTTCAGCTACCTACATTGTCACTGAACAAACCCACACAAGCCTTCCTATCTCTTTCAGCTCCCTACATTGTCAGTGAACAAACCCACACCCAGCCTTCCTATCTCTTTCAGCTCCCTACATTGTCAGTGAACAAACCCACACCCAGCCTTCCTATCTCTTTCAGCTCCCTACATTGTCAGTGAACAAACCCACACCCAGCCTTCCTATCTCTTTCAGCTCCCTACATTGTCACTGAACAAACCCACACCCAGCCTGCCTATCTCTTTCAGCTCCCTACATTGTCAGTGAACAAACCCACACCCAGCCTTCCTATCTCTTTCAGCTCCCTACATTGTCAGTGAACAAACCCACACCCAGCCTTCCTATCTCTTTCAGCTCCCTACATTGTCAGTGAACAAACCCACACCCAGCCTTCCTATCTCTTTCAGCTCCCTACATTGTCAGTGAACAAACCCACACCCAGCCTTCCTATCTCTTTCAGCTCCCTACATTGTCAGTGAACAAACCCACACCCAGCCTTCCTATCTCTTTCAGCTCCCTACATTGTCAGTGAACAAACCCACACCCAGCCTTCCTATCTCTTTCAGCTCCCTACATTGTCAGTGAACAAACCCACACCCAGCCTTCCTATCTCTTTCAGCTCCCTACATTGTCAGTGAACAAACCCACACCCAGCCTTCCTATCTCTTTCAGCTCCCTACATTGTCAGTGAACAAACCCACACCCAGCCTTCCTATCTCTTTCAGCTCCCTACATTGTCAGTGAACAAACCCACACCCAGCCTTCCTATCTCTTTCAGCTCCCTACATTGTCAGTGAACAAACCCACACCCAGCCTTCCTATCTCTTTCAGCTCCCTACATTGTCAGTGAACAAACCCACACCCAGCCTTCCTATCTCTTTCAGCTCCCTACATTGTCAGTGAACAAACCCACACCCAGCCTTCCTATCTCTTTCAGCTCCCTACATTGTCAGTGAACAAACCCACACCCAGCCTTCCTATCTCTTTCAGCTCCCTACATTGTCAGTGAACAAACCCACACCCAGCCTTCCTATCTCTTTCAGCTCCCTACATTGTCAGTGAACAAACCCACACCCAGCCTTCCTATCTCTTTCAGCTCCCTACATTGTCAGTGAACAAACCCACACCCAGCCTTCCTATCTCTTTCAGCTCCCTACATTGTCAGTGAACAAACCCACACCCAGCCTTCCTATCTCTTTCAGCTCCCTACATTGTCAGTGAACAAACCCACACCCAGCCTTCCTATCTTTTTCAGCTCCCTACATTGTCAGTGAACAAACCCACACCCAGCCTTCCTATCTTTTTCAGCTCCCTACATTGCCGTTCAACCAACCCACACCCAGGCGCCCGATCTCTCGCTTTCTCCTATAGCTCCCTACATGGTCGCTCAACCAACACACACCCAGCCGCCCTATCTCTCGCTATTTCCTACAGCTCCCTACATGGTCGCTCAACCAACACACAGCCATCAGCCCTTTCTCCTATAGCTCCCTACATGGTCGCTCAACCAACACACACCCAGCCGCCCTATCTCTCGCTATTTCCTACAGCTCCCTACATGGTCGCTCAACCAACACACAGCCATCAGCCCTTTCTCCAACAGCTCCCTACGTTGCCGCTCAACCAACACACACCCAGCCGTTCCATCTCCTACCTTATTCTCTTTATTGATCGTGAGTCTCAGAGAACAGGCTTGTTTGTTACTGCCCAAACTTAACTTCGCTCCTCTCATCTTTCTCTTGATTGCAAACATATTTCAAGTTTAAATGTTAACTTACCCAACACAAAGGATCAACAGATGTTAGTTTCCAATGTGAACAAACTCCAGGACAATAACAATACAAGATGTCTGGTCTCTGGACCATTAGTCCCTCTTTGTGAAGGAGTATTGACTCTGTCTTGACTTGTCTGCCACTGGAATCAGATGGACTCAGGCGAGAGAGTGTGGTCGACTGAATTGCGCAACTCTTCCTCACATTAATCCAATTCATCGCGCAAGTCATTCTTCACCCAACTTACCCCACCGGATGAAATGAATGGTCATTATAATTCTTGATGCACAAAAACCACTCTGTATGACTGTCGCTCTAAATGTAGAACTTGACAACTTCAACAAGTCTTCTCTCCATTAAAACTTGGCTATTGCTTGCTCTTGTTAAATTCACGCTCTCAAGCTCCTGGAGGAGCATTTTATGGATAGCGGCCACGGGAGGTCTGCTTGAGTTGGTTCCATGCCTCCCCCTATATCCTGGCCATGTTTCGTGTATTTAAAGTTCTGTTGGATGTCCACGTTCCCCTTCTTCTTTCCTTCATCATCATATGTCAGAGGTTCTAATATTTCCTCCCAATTTAGTTAGTCTTTCCTGGTTGTTTAACTCAAGCCTGCGGTCCCTGAAGTTTATGAATGGCCGGAATACATGTGCGCTCCAGCGAGTGGTGTGCTGGAGATAGGCGGTCATTTGCTGCGCATAATCTATTGAATACAACCTGGACACTTCCGGAAAGCACTAAGCATTATAATACACGTGTTTGGCGTGGCTGAGAGGTTGTCATGTCCGTATCAGGCTCAGAATGTCCCGGGTTCGATCCCTGCATGGGGCTGGAGATGTTACCAACAACCGTTGCCGTCTAATGATATCACACGCCCTCTCCCCCAGAGCCGTTGGGTAGTGAGATCGATTCCTAGCGTTCTCGGGAAAAAAAGGTGAAAAATAAGAGCGTCCCCCCCCCCCCTTTTCCGTTGTTTTGTTTTTGCAAGTTGTGCACGTAAAAAACCACCTGGCAGTTGGAAATCTAAAACAATTAGTACAGGCATTTGATGCAGGCTTAATGGCAATATCCGAAGCAGAATTACAAGAACACATGAATAGTCTAAACGAAGTGTGTAAGGAATATAACATGAAAACTAGCACCAGTAAAACAGAGGTAATGACTATAACCAAAGAAGAAAACACAATAAAGATTCATCTAAAAGAACACCCACTAAAACAAGTAAAGAGCTTCAAGTACTTAGGAAGTATACTATAATCAAATGGCAAATCAGAAGACGAGATCGAAAATAGATGCAATAAGGCAAACCAACTGATTGGGAAAATGGCACCAATACTAAAGAATAAACACATATAAATAGTTACTAAGAAAACACTCTACACCACAATCTTCCTACCAACTCTATGCTACCAATGCCAAACCTGGACGAGGACAGAAAAAGAGAACAGAAATATCACAACAGAAATTAGATTCCTGAGAATAATACTCAATGTATCAAGAAGAGATAAGATCAGGAATGAAGAAATCAGGACTAAGGTTGGGGTTATAGCAGCGCTAGATTTTATCAGAAGGCATCAAGTTAAATGGTTTGGCCATGTAACTAGATTACCAACTGACAGTATACCACAAGCATTGATGTACAGAGATGATGAGATGGGATTTGATGCCGCTGAAGATGATGTTTGTGTTGTCTGCTCTTGCCAGGTGAGCCTCAAGTGCAGGATCCTAAATTGCTCTTGCCTGGTGTGCCTCAAGTGCAGGATCCACAAGACCCTGGGATTCCAGTGTCAAATCAGGTGGCCTCAAGTCCCGTTCAACTGGCCAGAAAAAACCCGCCAAGGACCTGCAAGAGAGCCACCAAATACTGACCGGTCCACGTTGGTGCCCGAGGAAACAGCCAACAATGGGAGCCGACACCCAACACGCTGCAGCCGCTTGTTGGTGCCACGTCTGTCTTCTTTCAAGTGATAAACTGGAGATTACAATTACAGTCACATTAACTCCTTATTTCCTAATCTACTTAGCGCCTCAGTTATCGACGATTTTCTAACTTAACTGATGTCTCATCGATGTTTTTTCACGGGTGCACTGTTTTACGATCATTCTTTGCATTTTGTTATAGTATATTTTCATCTACAAAGAATGCAACTTGTAATATAGCGTTGTTCGTTTTACACTGAATATGTTTATTCATGATTGTTATCGTAATCACGGGAAATATACTTTTTGAGCTATATATTTCAGTGTCGTTTCTCTTGTTAACTTGTTTGTTTGCTGACGCACCAACACTGTTTCATCCTCATATCTTCAGCTATGCTGGCGAATGCCTTCGAGAACAATGACATTGGAATAGACATCAACTACCGCATGGATAGAAATTTGTTCAATCGCAGAAGGCTGAAAGCTAAAACCAAAATTGACAGCGACACCGTCAGAGAGCTGCTGTTTGCGGATGATTGTGCTATATAAGCCAACTCAGAGGCAGACATGCAACACAATGTTTCAGCTTTCTCACATGCCTGTGCCAACTTTGGGCTCAATATCAACTTGTGGAAGACTGCAATTATGTACCAGCCAGCTCCAGGGAATAATCACACACTGTGCCGAATATAAAGATGAATGGTCATAGACTAAGTGTTGTGGACAAATTCACCTATCTTGGCAGCACTGTGCCACAAGCTGCCACAATTGATGACGAAGTGAATGCAAGAATCTCCAAGGCCAGTGCGGCTTTTGGCAGACTACAAGAATGTATGGGACAGAAATGGAATAAGCCTGCAAACAAAGCTGAAAGTCTGCAAAGCAGTTGTATTATCCACACTGCTATATGTTTGTGAAACCTGGACTGTTTATCAGCAACACGCTAGGAAATTAAACCACTTCCACACAGCCTGCCTTAGGAAGCAATTGAAGATTAAATGGGAAGACAAGATCCCAGATACTGAAGTTCTAGAAAGAGCGTCCATGCCCAGTATCCACAGTCCTCTTCTTCTTCAGCGTTCCGAGTCATTGAGGTTCTTTGCTGCAGATACAATCCGTCTCCATTCGTCTCTCTGGTTGACCTTCTCTTGCCAGTCGTTGATTCCAAGTGCTTGCAGGTCTGTATATATATTATCTCTCCACCGTCTTCTTGGTCTACCTCGGGGTCTACGGTCATTTATTTCCTGAGTGTAAGCGAGTTTTGTTTCCCTATTATCTTCCATTCTTTCTATATGCCCCAGCCATTGTAGTCTATTAGCCTTCATGATACCAGTGATTAGCGGGGACTAAACAGATCTACTAATGAAAAGTCAGATTGGCATGCCAGATCAGAGGCTCCCCAAACAATTTTTTTTTACGGCGAGCTGCGTTGTGGTAAACGCTCCCGAGACCGCCAGAGGAAACGCTTTAAAGACACTGAAAATCTCACTGAAAGCTTTTGGAATTCATCCTGACACCTGGGAGACTGCTGCCAAAGTCCGAAATTCGTGGCGTACATGAGTACGCAAGGGTGCAGTCATTTGTGAAGCAACCAGGACTGCAAGAGCTGCGAAGAAAAGGTTGGACAGAAAAACCACTGCAGGAGATTCTTCTCATGGAACGTCAAGCATTCTTTGACCACATTGCCAAAGAACATTTCGAGCCAAAATAGGCCTTATCAGCCATATTAGAACTCACGGCTCTATACTTTCAACCCCGACTGGATGAAATGAATGGTCATCATCATTCTTGAAGGACAAAAAACAAAAATTAGACACACACACACACACACTCAATCTCATATATATATATATATATATATATATATATATATATATATATATATATATATATATATATATATATATATATATATATATATATATATATATATATATATATAAAGTTTGATAATCAAGTTTGATGGTGCAAAATCTGAAGAGTTTGAAATCAAGAGTGGAGTTAAGCAAGGTTGTGTACTAGCCCTCACCCTCTTTGGAATATACTTTTCACTTCTACTGAAATATGCCTTTCGTGATCAGGATGGTGATATATACATTCACTCACGCTCAGATGGCGGCCTCTACAATGCTCAGAGATTGAAGGCCAAGACTAAAATTAGGAGGGTACTGATCAGAGAGTTGCCTTTTGCAGATGATGCTGCAGTTACGACCCACTCTGAGGAAGAATTGCAATGTCTACTATCTGCATTCTCCAATGCTTGTTCTGAATTTGGTTTAACAATTAACAAAAAGAAGACACAGATTATGTCACAAGGTGCACATGATGTACTATCAATCTTTATTGACGACGCCGAACTAGAGATGGTAGACCATTTTACATATCTAGGATCAGTGGTAAATAGCAAATTATCCCTAGATCAGGAAATCAACATCCGGATTGGTAAGGCAGCAACAACAATGAACAGGTTAAAAAAGAGTCTGGGAGAACAGGAAGCTTACTGCAAAAACAAAAGTCCTTGTCTATCAAGCCTGTGTCCTTAGTACTCTTCTTTATGGCAGTAAAACCTGGACAACTTACTCACACCAAGAGAAACGTTTAAACAGCTTTCATATGCGGTGTCTGCGAAGAATTCTTGGTATTAAGTGGCAAGACAAAATCACACATACTGAAGTATTGGAAAGATCAGGTTGTGTGACAGTTTATTCCATGCTCAGTCTTCGTAGACTTAGATGGATAGGACATCTTAGGAGGATGGATGATGGTAGAATACCAAAGGACATCTTTTTTGGTGAATTACAGATGGGTAAGAGATACAAAGATATGTGTAAGCGGGACATGACTGATACAGGCATTGATAATGCACAGTGGGAGCAAGTCGCATCTGAACGTGTTGCATGGAGGGCAACGATCAGAAATGGAATAAAGACAAAGGAGAAAATTATTGCAGAGCGTGTGAGACGTTAGTTAGTTAGTTAGTTAGTTAGTTAGTCGTAGTTCCAACCTCATAGCAACGGGTTGTCCCCATTATGCTCCGTTCCTGTGCCAGTGAATGTCACACAAAACGCTCCCCACTGCCCAATGTGAAAAGTGGAAAAGACAGGAGTCTCGACAAACAACAGCCCGCACAGATACACTGTGCATAATGCCGCCGCCAGAATGTCAACACAATAGTACCCAACGAAACACCCAGTTTATCTCTGATGGAATCGGCAGTCATTTTCCCATCTGTATGTTTCCTAGATGTTCACCCACACAGTCCACGAAAATACAGTTCATCGTCGATGGCAGTGGCAGTCAACCAGAAGCCCAGCAGCCACGCATTTCTGCATAAGGCAAAAACCGGTCAACTCTGGGACATAGCCATCTACCATCGCTCCGAACATGCAGTCACGTTCCAAAAACCTCGGGCAGATTCAAAAGCACTTCACACGAAACTCACAGCTCACAGTGTCGCGCCACGCACTTACTCAGTAGCAGGGCGACGGAACCATCAAGCCTCCTTAGTCGCCTCTTACGACATGCGTGGTAGGCTACAATGTTGCTATTATTTGCTTCCCTTATGGGCCCCGGCAACACACAGAAGCGTGAGACATAAGATGGTGCATGATGGTGGAAATGACCATGTGTTCTCATGCACCCACTGTGAACAAACATTTACAGCGCGAATTGGCCTTATCATTCACATTCGCTATCGCCATAGGTAAAAGTTATTATGCCTTCAGCACACCATATCATCCATGATGTGCTACAGTACCACAAAGAATCTGCAAGGTGGGTGCCACCGCAGCTTACTCCAGAATTGAAACACATTACAGCTTGTCAAGAACTTTTATAGTGATTTGAAACAGTAGCTGATGGTTTCCTATCAAGAATTGTTATTGGAGATGAAACCTGGGTTCACTACCAAGAGCCGGAAACGAAGAGAGCGAGCAAGGAATAGCGCCATCCCTCCTCACCGAAACCAAAGAAGTTTCGCACGCAGCCATCTGTAGGGAAGGTTATGCTAACTCTTTTGGGGGATGAACGAGGCGTTATTTTAGAGCACTACATGCCAAGAGGGAAAACTGTCACCAGTGATACGTATATAGATCTTCTCAGGAATCGTCTTCGACACGCAATCACATCCAAACGACGTGGACTTTGAGTAAAGGAGTCCTTTTGCAACATGACATTACTCGCCCCATACTACTCATGCAAAGGTTGAAACCATCGAAGACCTCCACTTTCAGTGTGTAACCACATTCCCCCATACTCGCCAGAACTTGTTTGCACATCCTTTACAGGACGTCGCTGTCAACATCAGCATCTTTCAGCAGATTGTTGATTTCTTGGCAAGATTACGCTCAGTAGTTTGCCATTGCTTTCTGAGCGACCGGCTCACATACCCCGTAAGTTACCGACTCGGTTAGACCCGCTACCGATTCTCGCCGTCGTCACGTTACTCACGAGAGTATACGGCATTACGGAGAAAGTCGCTAACCTCTAGGCCAGGGAGATCGGCTAGGCCAGAACTAGTCCCAAGTTATTTCCGCTTGTTCGGACAACTCAAAGATTCATTGGGAGGAAAGACATTTTGGTCCGATGAAGAGGCACAGCAAGTGGTGCATGAATGGTTACACGCGCGACCAAGAGCATTTTGTTCTACAGGAATGCAAGCACTTTATCGGCGCTGCAGGACTTGCATTGAACGCAGTGGTGACTTCATCGAAAAATGATACATTTGTTCTGTATTTTTTCAGAATATATTCACCCACAAAAAGAAACAAAAACATAAGGTTTTCATGAGAAGCCCCCTAGTATTTATGTTGGAGCCATTTTCTTTGTTTAGAATTTGTACTTGGTTGACTAAATATTGAAGACTCTAGTCTATTACTACCATGTCGTACATTTAATGTAGTGGTGGTATTTTTGTGATGTCTCATTCATTCATTCATTCATTCATTCATTCATTCATTCATTCATTCATTCAGTCAGTCAGTCAGTCAGTCAGTCAGTCAGTCAGTCAGTAGTATGTCCTTTGCAGGACGTCCCTCCCATAACAATCGTCCGGAAAACCTCTCAATCATAAGCAAGATGTACTGCGTCCGACACACCCATCTGAAGGTCATCCGCCACATCCTGCACCCGTCTTCTCTTTGGTCCTCCTCTTCCTCTCTTCTCAGGCATATACCCCTCCATTATTGTTCTCTCTAAACTTTCATGACATTTTAAGTGACTAAAATATTTCAATTTTCTTTGTTTTATCGTCTTTAATAGCCAACCTTCTTCAATATTCAACTCTTCAAGTATGGATGCATGTGTTCTATTCTTTATCCAAGAAATTCTTAGAACCCGTCTTTAACATGTATATTCAAATGCACATATATATATATATATATATATATATATATATATATATATATATATATATATATATATATATATATATATATATATATATATATATATATATATGCGCTGTTCAGCTTGTTTAGTAAGTGTCCAGGTCTCACAGGCGTATGTTACAATAGGGAAGATGCATGCTCTTAAATATCTAATTTTTGTATTCTATCTGTCGCCCACCATAATTTATTCATTTGATTTAGTCTTTGAAGAGCAGTAGCTATTCGTCTTTTAATTTCTTTCATTTTGTCACCATTGTAGGTAATACGAATGAACGAACGAATGAACGAACAATCTTTATTTTCAATGGGTTAAGAATTGGGCACGCAGGCCCGTCTGACATTCTGCCCTTCTTCTCTAATTCCTCTCATACATTATTTTATTCAACATCACCTATGAAGCTAATCTTACACAACAAAAGAGCAATAAGCATTAATACACATAACAAATAATCAATAATACATGACTCACTGTGGCAATGTTTTAAAATATATATCTGACATATATTTCTTTCTCCATAGTAGTTTTGTCTATATGCGTTATCTTTGTCTTTGCCATGTTAAGATATAAGTTGTGGTTTTCACTATTCCTTCGGGTTGACGTTATTAAATTGTCTATAGCATTCTGTGATGTGGATAGTAATACTGTATCGTCAGCATCTCGAATCTCTGGTATGTCATGACCGCCGATATTTAGGGCATCATATTGCTCCCTGGTTATATTATCTCTAACATTTATCATTATAATTTCGACGTACAGGTTAAACAAATAGGGGACAGCACAGAGCCCTGACAGGCTCCTTGATTTATGTCAAACCAATCTGTTGTCTCGCCATTTATTTTAACCACCGCTTGTTGGTCCAGATAGACAATTTTTATGATTTGTACTACATGTGATGGAAAGCCCATATCCCTCATGATTCCTCAAAGTTCCTGATGCTATACACAGTCAAATAAATGCCTTTGAATAATTCACAATGCATGAACATAGGTTTAGATTAAATTGTCTGCACTTCTCTATTATTAAACGCATATTGAGAATGTGATCTCTTGTTCCTCTTCCTTGTCTAAATCCAGCTTGAACCACGTTAATTTCTTCTTCCATTTTCTTACGAAGTCTTCCCATTATGATGTTTAGTATAATTTTACTTGCAATGCTGATCAGGGCAACAGTTCTATAGTTGGTGCATAATTTCAGGTTGCCCATTTTTGTTATTGCAATGAAGATAGTTCTCTTCCAATCTTTTGGC
The DNA here is from genome assembly GCA_014155875.1 of Cepaea nemoralis. Taxonomy (NCBI): domain Eukaryota; kingdom Metazoa; phylum Mollusca; class Gastropoda; order Stylommatophora; family Helicidae; genus Cepaea; species Cepaea nemoralis. Next base: position 7,915 of record JACEFZ010008849.1, on the reverse strand, counting down.
CAAATACCATATTTCCAAATCTTTGTACATAATGCATGATATATGTGTATGCTTTCGTCTCCTCCCGCTTTAATTAGCTCAGCTGGTATCTCATCACATCCAGGTGATTTACCTTTCTTCAGGCTCTTTATTACCCATGCAATTTGATCACCAGGTTCTGTCTCTGTTGTCATTGGTTCTTGTATCTCATACACATCCTCACAGTCATTAATATCATAATTCCACTGCAGTATTCCTGCCATCTTTCTAGAATTTGTCTAGATTCTTTTATGGTATTTCCCAACTTATCACAAATAACATTTAATTGAGGCTGAACATTTCTTGTCAATAACTTCATTTCTTTGAACATTTAATAATCTCTTCCATTCTTATGATACTTGGTCCTCGGGTAAGCTTTTTAAGCTTTACTTTCAGATCTGTAACTGATGATCTGTATCCCAGTCTGCACTTCGTAGGGTTTTTGCCGATGTTATGCTTGCTTTCTATGTTCTTTGTATTAAGGTATAATCTATCTGGTTTTTGGTAGTACTGTATGTCTTCCATGAACCTCCCAAACTTCCATGTGAAGAGTCTTCTTGGGTGTTGTGTAAAAAAGTGTGTTGGCTATCGTTAACTCATTTTCTATGCAACATTCAATTGATTTGTCACCTGCATAATTTCTATTTCCCAATCCAAATTTTCCTAAAACTTGACTCTCATTTTCAGGTCTTCTTGTACCCACTTTTGCATTAAAATCTCCAATTATTAGTGTTATTTCATTATGGACAATCTTATTGAATGTATCTTACAGTGAGCTGTTACAATCTGATAGCGCTAAAAATTCAAATTTGTTGGGTTTATTCCTGCCAAGGCAACCGCAGTCAGGACTTTAAATTCAATAAAATTAGGAGCTTTAAAACAAGCATTCATACATCTAGTAGCAATATTACAGCACCAGCTAACGTCACACGTTACACCAAAGAACCAGTTCTAGTGAGTTTTGTATGGCCCGCGAAAGATGATATAAATATGCACATTGTTTTTGGCAGAAAAATACAACCAACCCCTCCCCCCCCTTCCCCCCCACACACATACACACACACACACACACACACACACTCCCCGCCACCTGCATTAGAATCTCTAAATTGCGCAGTGTATTCCTGTATTGTTAATAGAAATTATGAGTTATCTGTGTCAAATAACGAATTCGGTTAACACATTGTCCTTGTAAATATCCTAAGCACGTTATGTTCGCTCTCTCTCTGTCGTAAATTTTGACGTCTGTTGTAAATATTTAGGAAACTCCCATCACGAAAAACTGGCAAGATAGCCACGTCATTAGATTTATGACGACACCTAATGTAAAACAACACAACACGTGATGCATCCTGGGTCAGAGGTCAATGCCTGACTTCAGATGGTGGCATTTTAAACATAATAATACCACGTGGATGACAGAAGGGTGACAGTTAGTACTGTTGAAACCTCCGTCCTTGACCTAAGTAGGCTAATGATGTGCATGTATTTTTCGTGACTTGCGTTTCCTGGTTGTGGTTTTGCTTAAAAAAGGGCGTTTAAAAGGCAAAGACTTCATTGCACCCTATTTTATACCATGTGGCTCGGTCTCTTTCCACAGGGCGGCCTGTCAAAGCCTCGGACAAGGCATGAACTCCATAGCTCTAGCTACGACTCCCAGAAGTCTCCGAGAAAAATGTTCTCGTGAACCGAACGACGAAGTTCGGTATTGAACTGGTACCCATGAGAGCGGGAAGCATGCGGTGTAAGCGCGTCTCTACTGAGTGTCCCCGGTGTAAGCATGTGTCCACTGAGTGTCCCCGGTGTAAGCATGTGTCCACTGAGTGTCCCCGGTGTAAGCATGCCTTCACTGAGTGTCCCCGGCGTAAGCATGCCTTCACTGAGTGTCCCCGGTGTAAGCATGTCTTCACTGAGTGTCCCCGGTGTAAGCATGTCTCCACTGAGTGTCCTCACTGGAGAATTGTTGAGTGGTGGATGTTGGTGTCTGTTGTGAGAATTGTTGAGTGGTGGGTGTTGGTGTCGGTTGTGAGAATTGTTGAGTGGTTGGTGTTTGTGTCTGTTGTGAGAATTGTTGAGTGGTGGGTGTTTGTGTCTGTTGTGAGAATTGTTGAGAGGTGGGTGCTTGTGTCTTTTGTGATAATTGTTGAGTAGCGGGTGTTTGTGTCAGTTGTGAGAACTGTTGAGTAGCGGGTGTTTGTGTCAGTTGTGAGAATTGTTGAGTAGCGAGTGTTTCTGTCAGTTCTGAGAATTGTTGAGTGGTAGGTGTTGATGTCTTTTGTTAGAATTGCTTGATATGTAAGAAATCAAATCCTACTAGCACAGTCAGATATTAAGCAACGTGTTTTCGCTTGGTATTTACCTGCGATAGAGCAAAAACCTTGACTTGCTAAAGACTTTTAGTTCCATTCCCCTTGATTTCAGAGACTGGCGTCTTACCGCATTCGCACTGTTTTTTATTCCACATCATTTGTTGTTTCCACCTTACTTATTGGTTTAGTCTCATTTGTTGTTTCCACCTTACTTATTGGTTTAGTCTCATTTGTTGTTTCCACCTTACTTATTGGTTTAGTCTCATTTGTTGTTTCCACCTTACTTATTGGTTTAGTCTCATTTGTTGTTTCCACCTTACTTATTGGTTTAGTCTCATTTGTTGTGTTCAGCTCGCTACCCGATTTCACCTCATTTATGTGTTTCACCTCATTTCCTGAGTTCACCTCATAATCGGATTCCATTGTACCTCATGATTTCATCTAATCTCTATTTATTCCACCTCACTTTTTGAATTCACCTAAACTGTTGATTTAATTTCACTTTTTGATTTCACTTTTGAAATTTAATTCACTTGTTGGTTTTACCTCAGATCTTGAAACATCCCGGATCTTTATTTAATTTTAGATCTTGATTTCCCATCAGATCTTGGTTTCCTCTCAGATATTGTTTTCTCCCCAGATCTTGATTTTACATCACCTCTAAATTTAATTCACCCCACCTCCTCACTTGGTGGCTTCATCTGACTGCCTGATGTCACCCCACCTCCTCACTTGGTGGCTTCATCTGACTGCCTGATGTCACTCCCACCTCTTGAAAGTCACATCGATAGAAAACATCAAAACAGGATCAGGACACCACCTAGAACAGTGGTTCTCAACCTTTTTGGCCCATGAAAACCTTCACCATTTGTTCAGAATGTCTTCACCCCCCCCCCCCACCCGTTCGTATTTCCTCCCTGCAAATCCCCCTCCCCCCTCTTTGTTTTTACACAGTATACATAAAAATGGAAGCTGAATTTAATAACACATACTAGAACAAGTCTAGACGGCTACATAAAACGTGATCTGCAGGTCTATTTACATTATGAAACGAATTTCAGAAGACGAGAAGTACAGAACTGTAAAGTATGGAAAGAAAAACAATATCAAGTAATCGATTATTGTATTAATGCGATCTTGAACTAATCTTAATCCTCCCTCCCCCCATCCATTGGAAACCCTAAAATCTAAAATCCCCCCCCCCCTGGTGGGGGGGGGGGGGATTCCCCACAGGTGAGAACCAAACCACTGGCCTAGAGAATATTACAGGGGACCAGAAAAGACATCTATTGCTGGCAGCTTCTACTACCGAAGGACTGACGAGATGCGGCGAAATATGCCTGGCAAGAAACTGTGCAACATTTTGTTGATGGCGTCTGCGTGTATAGCCTGCGTTATCTCAGAAATATCAGATGTTATTGTGTGCATGCCGTTTATAGTGTGCGTTATTTCAGAAATATCAGATGTTATTGTGTGCATCCCGTTTATAGCCTGCGTTATCTCAGAAATATCAGATGTTATTGTGTGCATGCCGTTTATAGCCTGCGCTATCTCAGAAATATCAGATTTATTGTTTGCATGTCGTTTATAGCCTCCGTTATCTCAGACATATAAGATGTTATTGTTTGCATGTCGTTTATAGCCTGCGTTATCTCAGAAATATCAGATGTTATTGTTTGCATGTCGTTTATAGCCTGCGTTATCTCAGAAATATCAGATTTATTGTTTGTATGTCGTTTATAGCCTGTGCGTTATCTCAGAAATATCAGATGTTATTGTGTGCATGTCCGTTTATAGCCTGCGTTATCTCAGAAATATCAGATGTTATTGTTTGTATGTCCGTTTATAGCCTGCGTTATCTCAGAAATATCAGATGTTATTGTTTGCATGTCGTTTATAGCGTGCGTTATCTCAGAAATATCAGATGTTATTGTTTGCATGTCGTTTATAGCCTGCGTTATCTCAGAAATATCAGATGTTATTGTTTGCATGTCCGTTTATAGCCTGCGTTATCTCAGAAATATCAGATTTATTGTTTGTATGTCGTTTATAGCCTGCGTTATCTCAGAAATATCAGATGTTATTGTTTGCATGCCGTTTATAGCCTGCGTTATCTCAGAAATATCAGATGTTATTGTTTGCATGCCGTTTATAGCCTGCGTCATCTCAGAAATATCAGATGTTATTGTTTGCATGTCGTTTATAGCCTGCGTTATCTCAGAAATATCAGATGTTATTGTTTGCATGCCAGGCCCCGATGCAGTGACTATGCCCAACAGAGCGCAACAACAGACATTCATTCCTTCATCATGTGCCATACCGATCACCAGAGTCGTGGATCAGCTCAGTGTTCTTGTCTCGGCCATACCGCGTGGTTAAGCCATCCAGGAATTTACCTCTCTGCCTTCCCCTTGGTCTCTTCCCCCTTAATCATGCCAGTTGTCACCAAGTTCTCCAATTTATTGCTTCTCATAACGTGACCAAAAAATAGTGACTGTCTGCATCTGATTGCTCTAATCGGTGCACGATTTTCGTTTGTTTCTTGAAGGACTTGCTCGTTGTTGTTGTTGTTTTTTGTTTTTTTATCTGTCCATGGTATTCTTTGCCATCACCTCAGAAACCAAATTTCCACAGCCAGCAGATGCTTTTCTGCCCATTTTCCACGCTTTCCATCGACACAAAAGTACCGGCTCTATGTAACACCCTCAACATTCTTTTTCTCGTTGCAGTTGACATCTTTTTGCAACAATAGGCACTCAAGGCTAATTCATCGTGCAATACCACATATACTATCACAGATAAGAAAGTAGAACTGAAACTAGTGGAGCCGAGTACATAATGATGAAACAAGACGTTCAAGGGGGGACGGAGAGGGGCAAGGGTAGTAAAGAAAGAAAGAAAGAAAGAAAGAAAGAAAGAAAGAAAGAAAGAAAGAAGTGTACATTGAGTATGGATATACAACACGTACACACACAAAACAAACACACCATATATGATCAAAATACACACAGAAATATCATATAATAGTACATACAATAAATATATGTCATACATTTTATATTACATCAATGAAACAAACGCACATAGTGATTGGTTACTCATTCCAGATGTACACTCGTTTCTGCCTTTTCCATCGATTGTTTCCTTCATTAACAAACAAATCACCTGAGTGCTGTTTACAGCGAGTTGGTTAAAGACAATGTGTTCATGTACCCAAATAATCCAGCTTTTAAGTTTCCAATTCTGCAGACGATGGGCAGGAATCGCTTCTGTCACACACACAAATCTGTGATGTTAACCGCATAATTTGATGCCAGCTGACTTAAGGCTTCTTGATAGCCAGGTTTTTGGTCGGAAGTAAATATGATAGTTTGTATTCGCTGTTGATAGATGTGACACTTTTCCTCCAGTTGCTGTATATAGTCTTTCAGTCGTGAATGAGCGTGTTCTCTTGTGTGTGTGAAGATGTGCTGGCTCAAAACGCGCCGCCTCCAGACGCGAAGCCGCCAGGCTGGGGCTCGGCCTGGCGCTGTTGCTGGTTCATCATCATGAGTAAAGGAAAGTAGGAGTTATCCATAGCTCCACCGCCACCCATGAACATCATCATCATGAGTGGGTCAAAACCTGCAGTGAGAAGAAGAACTGTAGCAGCAACGCATACTCCAGGTTACTAGCAAATGGGGGAACAAGAGTCAATGCACGTATTGGGACGTTAGGGGACAGACACACGCACACATTGATACAGACACACAAATTAATAAACAGATAGCGCGCACACACACACACACACACACTATACACGCGCGCACACAATGTGATACACAGATTAAATTAATAAATAAACAGACAGACAGACGCTGTAATAAATAAACGCACACACACACACACACACACACACTGATACGTATACAAACTAATAAACAGATAAACAGTCATACTGACAACTAGATAGACAGACAGACACACAAATGAAAAGACAGATTTACAGGCATCAACATCATCATCATCATCCACTTCTGCCGTCAAGCGTCGTGGGGAGGAATAATTTGCGTTCCAGCGCCCGGTGGGCAGCACTGGATAGTGTCATTCCTTGTGGTTGTACAATGTTTTTGATGTCGTCAATCCATTTTCTTCTTGGACGCCCTCTTGGTCTCGTCACAGATGATCTTTGATGTAAGGCCAGTGATGGTAGTTCTTGGTGTTGCATTCTAACGACATGGCCAAACCACTTAATCTTCTGTCTTTCAATAAATGTGGCACAAGGTGTTGATCCCACAGTCTGTCTGATAGTAGCATTTCTTACTCGGTCTCGGATTGTTAAGTTGGCAGCTCTCCTTAGTCATCTCATTTCGCAGGTGTTGATTTTGCTAAGGTGTAATTTGGATAAAGTCCACGTTTGAGATTGGTAGCATAGGATTAGTGTGAATATGCTGTTTCTAATCTGTCGTTTTGCGGACATGGGTATATTTGGATGTTTCAGTAAGGGTGATAGTTGATCTGTAAGAGCACTAGCTTTTTGACATCTGATTTCGATTTCTCTGTCCAATCTGAAATCTTTTGTGATCATACTTCCAAGATATTTGAATTCTTGGTATTCTTCTGTTTATTCACCCCAAACAAACGTCACCAGCTATATTTAGGGTCACCAGCTATATTTAGCACTGACGGTAATCTCCTCTGTTTTCGGGTAGCAGTGCGTGTCAGTGCGTTTCAATTGCCCCACAGTGTTTCTGTGGCTTTGACCACCGTTTCTGTGTGAGTGACTGGAGTAATATTACCTACGAGAGGTTTGTGCCAACAAACTGTTAAGTGTTAGTCAATCCCCGTAGTAATCGGAGGACCAAATACCCACTGTCGAGATAGATGAGAGCCTATTTACAAGGCGCAAACATCTCATGTGGGACGAGTGTTGCCACAACAGTGGGGGTATTTGGTGGCATCTGTCGTGAAACAGCCGACTGCTTCATGTTCTGTGTTCCAGACAGAACAGCAGCAACGCTTCTGCTGCCGCTGATCAGGACACACCATTCGGCCTGGCACAACTGTAGTCTCCGACCTCTGGGCGTGCGTACGACAACGGAATTGGAAGTATTCCCGAATTGACGCATATCTCACTGTCAACCACTCCCACTACAACTTAGTGGGGACCCTACCACCGGTGCACATACTCAATGCATCGAGCGCATGTGGAGAACGGCCAAGGAGAGAAACAATAGGCAGAATGGAACACACACAGGCATCTACTAGAGTCCTACATGTGCGAATTCATGTGGCGTCGACAGACTAAATGCGCTGGTACCACCGCCGTATAGAACATTGCACACCGATAGAAATGCGCACCGAGCTACGGCGCAACACAGGGAAACCCTGGATGTGACGTCATACACTGGGATTCCGTTTGTTTGGGGTGAATTAACAGAAAAGTACCGAATTCTTTAACTTGTTTCAGAGTTGTGCTATTTATCTGTATACTTAGTGGGCCTAGGCGATCTGCTAACTTCGCATTACTTCGGTTTTGGCTGTATTTATACTCATATTGTATCCCCTGGATGATGAACTCAGATTATTAATATGATTTTGCGTCTGCC
>JACEFZ010008848.1:635000-819276 GCA_014155875.1 Cepaea nemoralis | reverse complement strand
TCTGCTGCAACAATATGCGCTTGAATCGGCCGTCGAACATTCTGCCGTGAACTGACTTCTTTCCGAACATTTTTGCCCAATCTGTCACTGTTGTTCGACTACACATTGGTACCGTACGTTGCCCGCATTTTCTTATGAATGTCCAATGGTCGAACTCCTTCAAATGAAAGAAACTGAATCACCGCTCTTGAACGGATTTTGGATCAACCCAAAACCATCTCAACGGTCGAAACGGAACCTAGCATCATAGGACGATAAGCATGTGCTCTTTATTCATGCGTCAGTACTTACACATGTTTATGACATATATCAATGTACTAAATACGCTCGGTGCGGCATGAACGGATTTCAAATGAACGCTCCTAATATTTAAATATTTAGGTACTTTAATAACAACAGATGGAAGACATATTAAGGAAGCTAAATGTAGAACAGTCCAGCTAGTGGCAGTATTTCACAACAGAAAGTTCTCCACAAATTTATCTTTAACAATTGAGGTAAAGAAAAAAGTTCGTAAGAGTTATATTGAGTCAATCTTAATGTACGTAAGAGAATCATGGACAATTAGCAAACAAGTGAGGACTTATGTGGAAGCTGCCGAGATGTGGTTTTACACATGATCACCAACACCATACGGCATGGACTATAAGAAGAAGACAGTCCCACAAGTTCAACATGAATGTGAAGTTTCATGCTTGTATGTGGCAGCTGGGACAGAGAGATCTCTATGCGCTGCAAAGTTTGTAATGACACAATCTTATCATCCACAATAACATATACAAGTCACCACGATACTCCTCTCTGTCTGCAAACTTACTGACTAAGTGCATTCATAGATTTGAGTTTGGCTGCTTCTCCATACAAATCTGTAAGAACTCCTTTAGCAATCAGAGATTCAGGAGGACACTCAACATCATCACTATCTGTACAATAGGCATACAAAACAAGATATACTCGTATTATCATATGTTTTTGGGGGGGGGGGGGGGTGTGAATGACTTGCCTTGAACTAGTCCATACATGTCCCATTACCTCTAGTGCACTGGACTGATGTGTAGTGTGGATAGCTTTCCCTATTACCAATGTCCCTGGCCATCAGGCAAGTACTTCTGAGATACTGGTAATTTATATCTCCAAGTCAAGGGCCACAAGTCAACATTTGAGTCCAACTGACCGGTGTAGAGGTTGAAGCCACTACCTTGGCATCAGCACACCGGACATTTAAGAGCGAGTGCTGGTATCTACTTATCCACACTGATCTTTAAGATATATCAATGTAATGACCAGTGGCTGCAGACTGGGTTCATGCAGGAAACAGCAATACATGCATGTAAGATGATAGCACTGTTTCTAGCTGAAGATTGGGCAAGAGGAAAATAACATGTACAAGTATAGAAGGCTACTGCACTGAAACAACAAGTACAAGATAGAAGGCTACTGCACTGAAATAACAAGTACATGTATAGAAGGCTACTGCACGAAACAACAAGTACAAGTATAGAAGGCTACTGCACTGAAACACCAAGTACAGTATAGAAGGCTATGCACTGAAACAAACAAGTACATGTATAGAAGGCTACTGCACTGAAACAACAAGTACAAGTATAGAAGGCTACTGCACTGAAAACAACAAGTAAGTTATAGAAGGCTACTGCACTGAAAACAACAAGTACATGTATAGAAGGCTACTGCACTGAAACAACAGTACATGTATAGAAGCTACTGCACTGAAACAACAAGTACAAGTATAGAAGGCTCTGCACTGAAAAACAACAAGTACAAGTATAGAAGGCTACTGCACTGAAACAACAAGTTACAAGTATAGAAGGCTACTACACGAAAACAACCAAGTACAAGTATAGAAGGCTACTGCACTGAAACAACAAGTACACGTATAGAAGGCTACTGCACTGAAACAACAAGTACAGTATAGAAGGCTACTGCACTGAAACAACAAGTACAAGTATAGAAGGCTACTGCACTGAAACACAAGTACAAGTATAGAAGGCTACTGCACTGAAACAACAAGTACACGTATGAAGGCTACTGCACTGAAACAACAAGTACACGTATAGAGGCTACTGCACATGAAACAACAAGTACAAAGTATAGAAGCTACTGCACTGAACAACAAGTACAAGTATAGAAGGCTACTGCACTGAAACAACAGTACAAGTATAGAAGCTACTGCACTGAAACAACAAGTACAAGTATAGAAGGCTACTGCACTGAAACAACAAGTACAAGTATAGAAGGCTACTTGCACTGAAACAACAAGTACACGTATAGAAGGCTACTGCACTGAAATGACAAGTACAAGTATAGAAGGCTACTGCACTGAAACAACAAGTACAAGTATAGAAGGCTTCCTGCACTGAAACAACAAGTACTACAGTATAGAAGGCTACTGCACTGAAACAACACAAGTAAGTATAGAAGGCTACTGCACTGAAACAAACAAGTACAATGTATAGAAGGCTACTGCACTGAAACAACAAGTACAGTATAGAAGGCTACTGCACTGAAACAACAAGTACAAGTATAGAAGGCTACTGCACTGAAACAACAAGTACAAGTATAGAAGGCTACTGCACTGAAACAACAAGTACAGTATAGAGGCTACTGCACTGAACCAACAAGTACAAGTATAGAAGGCTACTGCACTGAAACAACAAGTACAGTATAGAAGGCCACTGCCACTGAAATGACAAGTACAAGTATAGAAGGCTACTGCACTGAAACAACAAGTACAAGTATAGAAGGCTACTGCACTGAACAACAAGTACATGTATAGAAGCTACTGCACTGAAACAACAAGTAACAATATAGAAGGCTACTGCACTGAAACAACAAGTACTGTATAGAAGGCTACTGCACTGAAATGACAAGTACATGTATAGAAGGCTACTGCACTGAAACAACAAGTACAAGTATAGAAGGCTACTGCACTGAAACAAAAAGTACAAGTATAGAAGGCTACTGCACTGAAATGACAAGTACAGTATAGAAGGCTACTGCACTGAAACAACAAGTACAAGTATAGAAGGCTACTGCACTGAAATAACAAGTACAGTATAGAAGGCTACTGACATGAAACAACAAGTACAAGTATAGAAGGCTACTGCACTGAAACAACAAGTACCATGTATAGAGGCTACTGCACTGAAACAACAAGTACAAGTATAGAAGGCTACTGCACTGAAACAACAAGACAAGTATAGAAGGCTACTGCACTGAAAACAAACAAGTACATGTATAGAAGGCTACTGCACTTAACAACAAGTACAAGTATAGAATGCTACTGCACTGAAAACACAAGTAAAGTATAGAAGGCTACTGCACTGAAACAACAAGTACAAGTATAGAAGGCTACTGCACGAAACAACAAGTACAAGTATAGAAGGCTACTGCCACTGAAATGACAATACAAGTATTAGAAGGCTACTGCACTGAAATACAAGTACAAGTCTAGAAGGCACTGCACTGAAAACAACAAGTACAAGTATAGAAGGCTACTGCACTTGAAATGACAAGTTACAAGTATAGAAGGCTACTGCACTGAAATAACAAGTACAAGTATAGAAGGCTACTGCACTGAAATGACAAGTACAAGTATAGAAGGCTACTGCACTGAAATAACAAGTACAAGTATAGAAGGACTATGCACTCGAAACAACAAGTACATGTATAGAAGGCTACTGCACTGAAACAACAAGTCAAAGTATAGAAGATACTGCAAGAAACAACAAGTACAAGATAGAAGGCTACTGCACTGAAACAACAAGTACAAGTATAGAAGGCTACTGCACTGAAACAACAAGTACACGTATAGAAGGCTACTGCACTGAAACAACAAGTACAAGTATAGAAGGCTACTGCACTGACAACACAAAACAAGTACAAGTATAGAAGGCTACTGCACTGAAACAACAAGTACAAGTATAGAAGGCTACTGCACTGAAACAACAAGTACAAGATAGAATGTTACTGCACTGAAACCAACACAGTACACGTATAGAAGGCTACTGCCACTTGAACACAACAAATTACACGTATAGAGGCTACTGCACTGAAACAACAGTACAAGTATAGAAGGCTACTGCACTGAAACAACAAGTACAAGTATAGAAGGCTACTGCACTGAAACAACAAGTACAAGTATAGAAGGCTACTGCACTGACAACAACAAGTACACGTTATAGAAGGTACGCACTGAGAAAACAAGTACAGTATAGAAGGCTACTGCACTGAAACAACAAGACAAGTATAGAAGGCTACTTACTGCACTGAAAACAACAATTACAAGTATAGAAGGTACTGCACTTAAACAACAAGTACAAGTCTAGAAGGCTACTGCACTGAACAGACAAGTACATGTATAGAAGGCTACGCACTGAAACAACAAGTAAAAGTATAGATGTACTGCACTGAAACAACAAGTACAAGTATAGAAGGTACTGCACTGAAACAACAAGTACAAGTATAGAAGGCTACTTGACTGAAACAACAAGTACAAGTATAGAAGGCTACTGCATGAAACAACAAGTACATGTATAGAAGGCTACTGCACTGAATATAACCAGTACAAGTATAGAAGTACTGCACTGAAACAAACAAGTACAAGTATAGAAGGCTACTGCACGGAAACAACAAGTATGTATAGAAGGCTACTGCACTGAAACAACAAGTACAAGTATAGAAGGCTACTGACTGAAACAACAAGTACAAGTATAGAAGGCTCTACTGCACTGAAATAACAAGTAAAGTATAGAAGGCTACTGCACTGAAACATACAAGTACATGTATAGAGGCTACTGCACGAACACAACAAGTACAAGTATAGAAGGCTACTGCACTGAAACAACAAGTACAGTATAGAAGGCTACTGCACTGAAACATACAAGTACATGTATAGACTGCTACTGCACTGAAACAACAAGTACAAGTATAGAAGGCTACTGCACTGAAATAACAAGTACAAGTATAGAGGCTACTGCAATGAAACAACAAGTACAAGTATAGAGGCTACTGCACTGAAATAACAAGTACAAGTATCGAAGGTATACTGCACTGAAACAACAAGTACAAGTAATAGAAGGCTACTGCACTGAAACAACAAGTACACGTATAGAAGGCTACTGCACTGAAACATACAAGTACAAGTATAGAAGGCTACTGCACTGAAACAAACAAGTACAAGTATAGAAGGCTACTGCACTGAAATAACAAGTACAAGTATAGAAGGCTACTGCACTGAAATAACAAGTACATAGTATAGAAGGCTACTGCACTGAAAAACAAGTACAAGTAAGAAGGCTACTGCACTGAAACAACAAGTACAAGTATTAGAAGGCTACTGCACTGAAATAACAATACAAGTATAGAAGGCTACTGCACTGAAATAACAAGTACAAGTATAGAAGGCTACTGCACTGAAATAACAAGTACAAGTATAGAAGGCTACTGCATGAAACAACAAGTACAAGTATAGAAGGCTAATGCACTGAAACAACAAGTACAAGTATAGAAGGCTACTGCACTGAAACAACAAGTAATGTATAGAAGGCGGCTACTGCACTGAAACAACAAGTACATGTATAGAAGGCTACTGCACTGAAATAACAAGTACAAGTATAGAAGGCTACTGCACTGAAATAACAAGTACAAGTATAGAAGGCTACTGCACTGAAACAACAAGTACATGTATAGAAGGCTACTGCACTGAAACAACAAGTACATGTATAGAAGGCTACTGCACTGAAATAACAAGTACAAGTATAGAAGGCTACTGCACTGAAACAACAAGTACAAGTATAGAAGGCTACTGCACTGAAACAACAAGTACATGTATAGAAGGCTACTGCACTGAAACAACAAGTACATGTATAGAAGGCTACTGCACTGAAACAACAAGTACATGTATAGAAGGCTACTGCACTGAAACAACAAGTACATGTATAGAAGGCTACTGCACTGAAATAACAAGTACATGTATAGAAGGCTACTGCACTGAAATAACAAGTACATGTATAGAAGGCTACTGCACTGAAAATAACAAGTACAAGTATAGAAGGCTACTGCACTGAAACAACAAGTACATGTATAGAAGGCTACTGCACTGAAACAACAAGTACAAGTATAGAAGGCTACTGCACTGAAACAACAAGTACATGTATAGAAGGCTACTGCACTGAAACAACAAGTACAAGTATAGAAGGCTACTGCACTGAAATAACAAGTACAAGTATAGAAGGCTACTGCACTGAAACAACAAGTACAAGTATAGAAGGCTACTGCACTGAAACAACAAGTACACGTTATAGAAGGCTATGCACTGAACAACAAGTACATGTATAGAAGGCTACTGCACTGAATACACAAGTACAAGTATAGAAGGTACTGCACTGAAACAACAAGTACAAGTATAGAAGGCTACTGCACTGAAAAACAAGTACATGTATAGAAGGCTACTGCACTGAAATAACAAGTACAAGTATAGAAGGCTCCTGCACTGAAATAACAAGTACAAGTATAGAAGGCTACTGCACTGAAACAACAAGTACAAGTATAGAAGGCTACTGCACTGAAACAACAAGTACATGTATAGAAGGCTACTGCACTGAAACAACAAGTACATGTATAGAAGGCTACTGCACTGAAACAACAAGTACAAGTATAGAAGGCTACTGCACTGAAACAAAAGTACAAGTATAGAAGGCTACTGCACTGAAACAACAAGTACATGTATAGAAGGCTACGCACTGAAACAACAAGTACAAGTATAGAAGGCTACTGCACTGAAACACACAAGTACATGTATAGAAGGCTACTGCACTGAAACAACAAGTACATGTATAGAAGGCTACTGCACTGAAATAACAAGTACAAGTATAGAAGGCTACTGCACTGAAAAACAAAACAACAAGTACAAGTATAGAAGGCTACTGCACTGAAACAACAAGTACAAGTATAGAAGGCTACTGCACTGAAACAACAAGTACATGTATAGAAGGCTACTGCCACTGAAATAACAAGTACAAGTATAGAAGGCTACGCACTGAAACAACAAGTACACGTATAGAAGGCTACTGCACTGAAACAACAAGTACATGTATAGAAGGCTACTGCACTGAAACAACAAGTACACGTATAGAAGGCTACTGCACTGAAACAACAAGTACATGTATAGAAGGCTACTGCACTGAAACAACAAGTACATGTATAGAAGGCTACTGCACTGAACAACAAGTACAAGTATAGAAGGCTACTGCACTGAAACAACAAGTACATGTATAGAAGGCTACTGCACTGAAACAACAAGTACACGTATAGAAGGCTACTGCACTGAAACAACAAGTACATGTATAGAAGGCTACTGCACTGAAACAACAAGTACATGTATAGAAGGCTACTGCACTGAAACAACAAGTACACGTATAGAAGGCTACTGCACTGAAACAACAAGTACAAGTATAGAAGGCTACTGCACTGAAACAACAAGTACATGTATAGAAGGCTACTGCACTGAAACAACAAGTACAAGTATAGAAGGCTACTGCACTGAAATAACAAGTACAAGTATAGAAGGCTACTGCACTGAAACAACAAGTACATGTATAGAAGGCTACTGCACTGAAATAACAAGTACAAGTATAGAAGGCTACTGCACTGAAACAACAAGTACACGTATAGAAGGCTACTGCACTGAAATGACAAGTACACGTATAGAAGGCTACTGCACTGAAACAACAAGTACACGTATAGAAGGCTACTGCACTGAAACAACAAGTACATGTATAGAAGGCTACTGCACTGAATATACAGTACAAGTATAGAAGGCTACTGCACTGAAATAACAAGTACAAGTATAGAAGGCTACTGCACTGAAACAACAAGTACACGTATAGAAGGCTACTGCACTGAAACAACAAGTACACGTATAGAAGGCTACTGCACTGAAACAACAAGTACATGTATAGAAGGCTACTGCACTGAAACAACAAGTACACGTATAGAAGGCTACTGCACTGAAATAAGTACAAGTATAGAAGGCTACTGCACTGAAACAACAAGTACACGTATAGAAGGCTACTGCACTGAAACAACAAGTACATGTATAGAAGGCTACTGCACTGAAACAACAAGTACAAGTATAGAAGGCTACTGCACTGAAACAACAAGTACACGTATAGAAGGCTACTGCACTGAAACAACAAGTACATGTATAGAAGGCTACTGCACTGAAACAACAAGTACACGTATAGAAGGCTACTGCACTGAAACAACAAGTACATGTATAGAAGGCTACTGCACTGAAACAACAAGTACAAGTATAGAAGGCTACTGCACTGAAACAACAAGTACATGTATAGAAGGCTACTGCACTGAAACAACAAGTACAAGTATAGAAGGCTACTGCACTGAAATAACAAGTACAAGTATAGAAGGCTACTGCACTGAAACAACAAGTACAAGTATAGAAGGCTACTGCACTGAAACAACAAGTACAAGTATAGAAGGCTACTGCACTGAAACAACAAGTACAAGTATAGAAGGCTACTGCACTGAAACAACAAGTACATGTATAGAAGGCTACTGCACTGAAACAACAAGTACATGTATAGAAGGCTACTGCACTGAAACAACAAGTACACGTATAGAAGGCTACTGCACTGAAATAACAAGTACAAGTATAGAAGGCTACTGCACTGAAACAACAAGTACATGTATAGAAGGCTACTGCACTGAAACAACAAGTACAAGTATAGAAGGCTACTGCACTGAAATAACAAGTACAAGTATAGAAGGCTACTGCACTGAAACAACAAGTTACAAGTATAGAAGGGCTACTGCACTGAAACAACAAGTACAAGTATAGAAGGCTACTGCACTGAAACAACAAGTACAAGTATAGAAGGCTACTGCACTGAAACAACAAGTACAAGTATAGAAGGCTACTGCACTGAAACAACAAGTACAAGTATAGAAGGCTACTGCACTGAAACAACAAGTACAAGTATAGAAGGCTACTGCACTGAAACAACAAGTACAAGTATAGAAGGCTACTGCACTGAAACAACAAGTACAAGTATAGAAGGCTACTGCACTGAAACAACAAGTACAAGTATAGAAGGCTTACTGCACTGAAACAACAAGTACAAGTTATAGAATGGCTACTGCACTGAAACAAACAAGTACAAGTATAGAAGGCTACTGCACTGAAACAACAATGTACATGTATAGAAGGCTACTGCACTGAAACAACAAGTACCAAGTATAGAAGGCTACTGCACTGAAACAACAAGTACATGTATAGAAGGCTACTGCACTGAAACAACAAGTACACGTATAGAAGGCTACTGCACTGAAACAACAAGTACAAGTATAGAAGGCTACTGCACTGAAATAACAAGTACAAGTATAGAAGGCTACTGCACTGAAACAACAAGTACAAGTATAGAAGGCTACTGCACTGAAACAACAAGTACATGTATAGAAGGCTACTGCACTGAAATAACAAGTACAAGTATAGAAGGCTACTGCACTGAAACAACAAGTACAAGTATAGAAGGCTACTGCACTGAAACAACAAGTACAAGTATAGAAGGCTACTGCACTGAAATAACAAGTACAAGTATAGAAGGCTACTGCACTGAAATAACAAGTACAAGTATAGAAGGCTACTGCACTGAAATAACAAGTACAAGTATAGAAGGCTACTGCACTGAAATAACAAGTACAAGTATAGAAGGCTACTGCCACTGAAACAACAAGTACAAGTATAGAAGGCTACTGCACTGAAATAACAAGTACAAGTATAGAAGGCTACTGCACTGAAACAACAAGTACATGTATAGAAGGCTACTGCACTGAAACAACAAGTACATGTATAGAAGGCTACTGCACTGAAACAACAAGTACAAGTATAGAAGGCTACTGCACTGAAATAACAAGTACAAGTATAGAAGGCTACTGCACTGAAACAACAAGTACACGTATAGAAGGCTACTGCACTGAAACAACAAGTACATGTATAGAAGGCTACTGCACTGAAATAACAAGTACAAGTATAGAAGGCTACTGCACTGAAACAACAAGTACATGTATAGAAGGCTACTGCACTGAAACAACAAGTACATGTATAGAAGGCTACTGGACTGAAACAACAAGTACAAGTATAGAAGGCTACTGCACTGAAATAACAAGTACAAGTATAGAAGGCTACTGCACTGAAACAACAAGTACACGTATAGAAGGCTACTGCACTGAAACAACAAGTACATGTATAGAAGGCTACTGGACTGAAACAACAAGTACAAGTATAGAAGGCTACTGCACTGAAATAACAAGTACAAGTATAGAAGGCTACTGCACTGAAACAACAAGTACACGTATAGAAGGCTACTGCACTGAAACAACAAGTACAAGTATAGAAGGCTACTGCACTGAAATAACAACAATGAATAATAACAACACATACAGTGATAAAACTATCTCTAGCTGAAGGAAGTGCAAATACAGAAAAATAGCATAAATAACCATAAGTCTTAACATGAACACTGGGCACTGGACAAAATCTATGACAACATGTGGTTTATCTGTAGCTTGCTTGTGTGTAATTGTTCTTCTCACACAATCCTTAGCAAATTCCAAAAACAATCTCAGAATGCAGTCACGGGTTAAGTCTCCCCATCATACCTAGACTGCCAACCAAGTTCTCTTGTGCGTATGAAAGGAGTTACCCTGGAAGCTTAGAAAGCCCTGGTTTGTTTCATCGACTCCTGCATTATATTCACTAAAGTTCCTGAAGACATTACCCATACACGCCAAAGCCACCTCTTAATCTAGTCAAACAATGACTGAGTTCATGGTGTAAATGTCCACAAGTCAGGCCCCCGATTTCTATTCAGAAATATAAATCTTACACTCACAAATGTTTCCTCCTCCCTCACACTTTTTACTGTGCCCTGGCAAACATATTGGTGTGTGTTTGGAGGAAAAGACGGTACACACAAGAACCAAATGTTTCCCATTTTCAAGGTAAGGACCCTTTTTAAGTTTAAAAAAAAAAAATGTAGTTGTATTAATGTGTTTTTGTTTACTGATGAAGGCTTTCCAGCTGCAACATCCATTCTGTCAGAAATGACTATTTCCCTGTAAAGGTGACCACTTGCACTTTCTGTTGATGTATTAATAACATTTCTGTCACACACACATGCTGTTAAAGAAGCGATTGTTACCTTTGTCTAAACTGGCAAAGTTAGCATCTTCAGCATTTTCCAGTATAGCATCCACACAGCTGTTGAACTTTTTGAACATGGGGCTATCCAGCAAGTCCTCTAAACTAACTACCGGCTGAAGCATCCTCGTCTTGCTGTGCTTTTCCTTTTTCTTCATCTTCGCATCTGAAATAGAGTTAATGTCAATCGTTCAAGGGGAGGGACAACTGCTGCTCAATGACAGATAACGACTGTATACAAGAGTGTATATAATGTTGGAATACTGTTTCAAGTTGTAATTTTGGTGAGAGAGGAACAAAAGACTTACAGTGTGCCTTGATATCTTCTTCAACTTCAACAAATTCTGACAGTGAGGAAGCATCATCGCTCTCCACAGAATTCCGTCTTCGTTTTGCTGTGAAAGAACCAAAATGGGTTTCAGTAAAAAGCTGTAAACATGATAATCAGAAAAACAACATTTTGTTTAAATGTATAACTGTTTGACAAAATCAAAACCACAAAATAAATATTGATCTTGATTGTCCTAAGTAAGGGCACTGTCCTCACAACCCAGGAGATCAAGTTTCTAGTTCTTAGTATGGCCATTTGAGAGTTTTTAATCTAACAGAGGTGAAAATATAAATTCTAAACTGTGAGTGGCACCTTGCAGTCTTGACAGACTAAAGTATGTGAGTTGGAATGTGGCCAATATTCCATCACAATGCCTGGGCAGAGCTTCAGAGAAACATGTGGTGCCCAAACGACATGATCCCTCTCTCGGCCTAATTCTTGTGTATTCCAGAGGAATGGGTAACCAATACGTCTAAATTCTAAACTGCACATGGCATAATGACCGAGTTTGGCAAATGGCTATTTTTTCTACCTCGGCAGTGTTTTTATTGTAGCACATATGCACGCATGCTGTCTTGTCCTTCTAGACTGCCATCTCCAAGATGATTACACCCCGGCCATTTCCTAGTGAAGAATTTTACACAGCTGAACTGCCACCAAACTCTTTGTTAATATGACTCTTAAAGAAAGAGCTTTATGATGTTGAATTCTCATGCCAGTCAACCAATCTGCAGAAGAGACATTATTCTAGGAGAGTTTCGGCCAGTGTAATTAGCTAAAAAAAAAAAAAAAAAAAAAAACGTTGGCCCTGACAGTTTTACAACAATGTTCATTGAAGTAAGTAACCTAAGTATTTTTCAATCAGCAATCATTTGAAGCTGATACTTTAACTAATTTATAACCAAATCATCTGATCAGACGCTCCAATTATAACACAGGTGCCTGACATAAGTGCTCAGTTAGTTACTGCCCAAGGGTATATCATCATGACCTAGTAGTGTATGTGATGATTTTACATTGTACACCTCTATGGCAATTCCTGATACAACATTACATTTATCTTTTGTAGAATTAATGAGTCAGCAAAACAGAATGACAAGACTGGATTACTCAAAAACTGGTGACTACAAAAACCAGCAGCATTATGTGCCATTATTGGTAGTGCAGGTGATCATGTCCTTCCACAACCTTCTGTTTTCTGTATTCTTGGCGAGTACCACTACTGACCCCCTTCAGGATCACTCAGTTAACCCACTCAGCATTTCCCCCCTCTGCCACATGAAAAACACACTGGCCAACAGTTACAATATAATGATGACCCCCATTAAGATGGATCATTAAAGTGAAGAAAGAAAGACATGCTAAAGTGTTGCAGAGCCTGTTATTATGGGTTACATTCTAAGCCCACTCCCATATTCCAAATGTATGCAAGAAGTAGGTGTAGCAGACAAGTTGCAATGACAATTGTTGCCCCTCTGGTGTGTGTTCACCTTGATGTGGCAGACAGGCTTGTGTGTGTTCACCTTGATGTGGCAGACAGGCTTGTGTGTGTGTGTTCACCTTGATGTGGCAGACAGGCTTGTGTGTGTTCACCTTGATGTGGCAGACAGGCTTGTGTGTGTGTGTTCACCTTGATGTGGCAGACAGGCTTGTGTGTGTGTTCACCTTGATGTGGCAGACAGGCTTGTGTGTGTGTGTTCACCTTGATGTGGCAGACAGGCTTGTGTGTGTGTTCACCTTGATGTGGCAGACAGGCTTGTGTGTGTGTGTGTTCACCTTGATGTGGCAGACAGGCTTGTGTGTGTGTGTTCACCTTGGTGTGGCAGACAGGCTTGTGTGTGTGTTCACCTTGGTGTGGCAGACAGGCTTGTGTGTGTGTTCACCTTGATGTGGCAGACAGGCTTGTGTGTGTGTGTGTTCACCTTGATGTGGCAGACAGGCTTGTGTGTGTGTTCACCTTGATGTGGCAGACAGGCTTGTGTGTGTGTGTTCACCTTGGTGTGGCAGACAGGCTTGTGTGTGTGTGTTCACCTTGATGTGGCAGACAGGCTTGTGTGTGTGTTCACCTTGGTGTGGCAGACAGGCTTGTGTGTGTGTGTTCACCTTGGTGTGGCAGACAGGCTTGTGTGTGTGTTCACCTTGATGTGGCAGACAGGCTTGTGTGTGTGTTCACCTTGGTGTGGCAGACAGGCTTGTGTGTGTGTTCACCTTGATGTGGCAGACAGGCTTGTGTGTGTGTGTGTTCACCTTGATGTGGCAGACAGGCTTGTGTGTGTGTTCACCTTGATGTGGCAGACAGGCTTGTGTGTGTGTGTGTTCACCTTGATGTGGCAGACAGGCTTGTGTGTGTGTTCACCTTGATGTGGCAGACAGGCTTGTGTGTGTGTTCACCTTGATGTGGCAGACAGGCTTGTGTGTGTGTTCACCTTGGTGTGGCAGACAGGCTTGTGTGTGTGTTCACCTTGATGTGGCAGACAGGCTTGTGTGTGTGTTCACCTTGGTGTGGCAGACAGGCTTGTGTGTGTGTTCACCTTGGTGTGGCAGACAGGCTTGTGTGTGTGTTCACCTTGGTGTGGCAGACAGGCTTGTGTGTGTGTTCACCTTGGTGTGGCAGACAGGCTTGTGTGTGTGTGTGTTCACCTTGATGTGGCAGACAGGCTTGTGTGTGTGTTCACCTTGATGTGGCAGACAGGCTTGTGTGTGTGTGTTCACCTTGGTGTGGCAGACAGGCTTGTGTGTGTGTTCACCTTGGTGTGGCAGACAGGCTTGTGTGTGTGTTCACCTTGGTGTGGCAGACAGGCTTGTGTGTGTGTGTTCACCTTGGTGTGGCAGACAGGCGTGTGTGTGTGTTCACCTTGGTGTGGCAGACAGGCTTGTGTGTGTGTTCACCTTGGTGTGGCAGACAGGCTTGTGTGTGTGTTCACCTTGGTGTGGCAGACAGGCTTGTGTGTGTGTTCACCTTGGTGTGGCAGACAGGCTTGTGTGTGTGTGTTCACCTTGGTGTGGCAGACAGGCTTGTGTGTGTGTGTTCACCTTGGTGTGGCAGTCATGCTTGTGTGTGTGTTCACCTTGGTGTGGCAGACAGGCTTGTGTGTGTGTTCACCTTGGTGTGGCAGACAGGCTTGTGTGTTCACCTTGGTGTGGCAGACAGGCTTGTGTGTGTGTGTTCACCTTGGTGTGGCAATCAGGCTTGTGTGTGTTCACCTTGATGTGGCAGACAGGCTTGTGTGTGTTCACCTTGGTGTGGCAGACAGGCTTGTGTGTGTTCACCTTGGTGTGGCAGACAGGCTTGTGTGTGTTCACCTTGGTGTGGCAGACAGGCTTGTGTGTTCACCTTGGTGTGGCAGACAGGCTTGTGTGTGTTCACCTTGGTGTGGCAGACAGGCTTGTGTGTGTTCACCTTGATGTGGCAGACAGGCTTGTGTGTGTGTTCACCTTGATGTGGCAGACAGGCTTGTGTGTGTTCACCTTGATGTGGCAGACAGGCTTGTGTGTGTTCACCTTGATGTGGCAGACAGGCTTGTGTGTGTGTTCACCTTGGTGTGGCAGACAGGCTTGTGTGTTCACCTTGATGTGACAGACAGGCTTGTGTGTGTTCACCTTGGTGTGGCAGACAGGCTTGTGTGTGTTCACCTTGATGTGGCAGACAGGCTTGTGTGTGTGTTCACCTTGGTGTGGCAGACAGGCTCGTGTGTGTGTGTTCACCTTGATGTGGCAGACAGGCTCGTGTGTGTGTGTTCACCTTGGTGTGGCAGGACAGGCTTGTGTGTGTTCACCTTGGTGTGGCAGACATGCTTGTGTGTGTGTTCACCTTGGTGTGGCAGACAGGCTCGTGTGTGTGTGTTCACCTTGATGTGGCAGACAGGCTTGTGTGTGTGTGTTCACCTTGGTGTGGCAGACAGGCTTGTGTGTGTGTGTTCACCTTGGTGTGGCAGACAGGCTTGTGTGTGTGTGTTCACCTTGGTGTGGCAGACAGGCTTGTGTGTTCCTATGACCCCAAGAGCTATGCTGATAGTAGCCTGCTACGGCTAGAGCCTCCCTTGTCAGTCAGGGACCAAACAAAATGATAAAAATCTGCTGCCTTGTTAGGAGACTGGCGAAGTCAAAGGCTACAAAAAGCAAACCTGAAAAATTGGTTGTGGAGCAAGATGAAACAATGCAGCGTAACTCGATGATAATAACTGTTATCATCAGAATGTAGGTGGCCTCAGTTCCTGTGTGCTCCAATATCCCACTGGCAATCACATGTATGACTTCACAGGTGTCCTTTGCTAGAGGTTACAACTTCTCAGCCCTTAACTGGTCGCTGGTATTTTGCTAGATATCTTTTTCTCTGACGTATTTTGGACAAACAGAATTAATATCTACTTAGAATAGATGTAGATATGAATGAGTTAGTTAGTCTATATTTTGTCTGTACCATGTAAAAACCTTTCACAAAACATATCAAAGCATCTAGAATACAACATATACATAATTCATTAAGTACCAACAGACACCATGAGATCAACAGTGGCATTACCTGCCCTATTTTTGTATGTATCGTCTGACCGCCGATTCCTGGACGCCTGGAAGGAAATGTCACCTGCTGTTCGTGATATATTGTAGTTGGATTCTTCTCTCTTTCTCTTCCGTATATCATTATCACAGTCAGTTTTTACTGCAAGAGACATTCATAGAAAGCTAAAGTATTTGCTTGTAAAATACAAACTTATCTAACCATAAATTCCTTCAGCATACTTGAGGATAGACCAACATGAATGACAACATTTAATGTTCATAGTTCTTCTGGCCACTGGGTGAGTCTGTGGACAGCACGCATCATGTCATGGAGAAAACACTGGTCACTGGGCGAGTCAGTGGACAGCACACATCATGCCCATAGAGAAATGGAGCCTGTGGACAGCACACATCATGGCCGTGGAGAAAACACTGGTCATTGGGTAAGTCTGTGGACAGCACACATTATGTCGTGGAGAAAACAATCTAGGCTAATCTCAGTCAGGCTGTATATACTGTGTTGAATCAGACATGACTTGGTGACATCCTAACATGCCTCTCCACACATGTGAAGTGTGATGAGCCTGAAGAGGGGATTGAGTTCTGTGGAGATGGTACATTGGTACCGGGTGGAGCAATCTAACTGCGACAGATGCCAGCCCCGTTCAGGTCCCAACATCAAATTCCAGAGATACAACCCACTCTTCTAGAGCATTCACCAGCCAACCAAATGCACATAAATAATGGGTAAACATGCAAATGAATGACACTAACCCCAAACAGTACAAGTAAATGACCATCTTCCATGCCCCGAGGTGCGTAGTCTAGCCCCATATTTTGTAATAGACCAACTGACGGTCAATGACTGATGTGACCAAATGTTAAAACAATCCCCACCTGGATGGAGGTTCCAACACATTAACATGGCCCTGGGAGGGAAGCATGCTAGCTACTGCGCCACTGCAGCTCTCAATCCCAGGCGGTTAGAGGACTGAATGACAGATCTGGAGTGAAAGCAGGTCAGTGTGGTCAGTGAAAGGTGGTCAGTGTGATACTGAGCCCACCATCAGCCACTGAGTGTGTCTGATCTGGAAAACATGAACCTAACACCATATCCCCCAAATGCCATGGAAATGGGGCCCTTGACCTCACGCTGTCACTCACCCACACTTCAACTGTCAATACCACCATGTATGAAGCAAACATCAGAGCACTCACCAAAAAGAGCAAAAGATATTGATTGCAGCAGCAATAGAAGAAAGATGATGAGATAAATACAACAAACAGCACTCACAAATTCCGTACTTAAAACACAGACAAAAAAAAAAGATCCTTACCAGAACCACCTTTCCTAATTGTCTTCAGTGTCTGTAGAAGGAATGAGGACACACAAGTAGAGGTTAGCACATATTCAAACATCAATGTCAGACAAGCAACAATATTAGGGTTATTTAACATCTATAACAGTTGTTGATAAATCTACTATTGCTAATGCCAATTGTGGTCACTTCCAGTGGTCATTAAAAGAAATGATTGTTTGCGATAAACAGATGTCTTGGTGACCGCTAAGTGAGTGAGTGGCACCTTGCCGTCTTGACAGACAAAAAGTATGTGGATTGGAATTAGACCAGAATTCCATCACACAATGCCTGGGCATGGTTTCAGAGAACATGTGTTGCCCATGCAACATGTTCCGTTCCCTCTCTAGGCATTGCCTTGTTATCTCCAGAGAAAAGGAATACCAGTACATCTGGAACAAGGTAGGCTGCAGATGCTGGCGGCTCAGCATCAAACCTCCATGAGCAGGAGGTGGTTGGCGGCCAGGCCCTCACATCCGAGGGATTTGACTTAGATATGTTCAGCGATTTCCCTCAGCTGAGTGCCTTATACCAAGTGTCTGGACCAGTATGAGCGTGTACATCTGTTATTGTAAATGTCTAGACCTATAAAAGTATGTACTACTGCCTGACACTATGCGGATCCCGCGACCAACAAGAATTGGCCCGCCGGAGATATTTCTCTTCTGTTGCGAACAAATCTCCCCGCCTGACACTGCGGATCCCGGTACCAGCAAGAATAAGTAAAGAAACAATAAAAGTAGTGATATTTCAACTGCGCTTGCGCTCCCACCTATGCTACACCCGTCATATGTCTTCACAAAGTCAGACTAGAATCAAGCTCAACAACAGTCTACAATGTCCTTAATATAATCAAAGTCAGCCTGAACCAGTGACCTGACCATGGAATTAACAGCTTGCCAGTTTGCCAGGTGACAGATTGAAGAGAGAACAGACCAATAAATGGGACTAAGGAAACAAAAAAAAACAACAAATAAACAGAGGGAAAGTAATGGCGAGCCAGTAAAGGACTATTAAGTTGCATAAGATAAATGGCACCAGACCCATACTTGTATAGACTAATCTGTGATGTGGTTGGTGGCTCGCCGTCGCCTTGGCTTCCCCAGACATTTCCTGGCATCCATTTTAGCCTGGGTTGACCTGGGAGCCCAAATACTTAAAAAAAAAGGAATCTGGCTTGATGCAGAAGAAGCACATGATTACTGGGTTGGCAGGCAAGCGTCTGTCTACACTGCTACCGCAGCTCCACGAAGTAAGTTACTTTACAACAATCACTAAAGTGAGTGTGGGGGAGGAAGAAGAAGAATGAGGTGGAGGAAAAGAAGAAGAGAGCAAAGAGACAGAGAATATCATCATGAGGTGCCATGCTAAATATATGGGCGTATCTTGAGATCTACAACAGAACGTATCCATTTATCTGCTTGTCATGATGCAAGGCTAGCAAGAATCTTCTCTCTCTCTACCCATAAATCTTTTCTGCTGTTACAATGTTTAAGTGTTTTTCTCCTTGTGTAGCCAACAAATGTTGTCTGCCTCATTCTGATTACTCAATTTGGTATTTTCAGCAACACATATGCAATATATACACACATAGGCAAAACAAATACTTGGCTTCAGTCTAAAATCTGGTACTGTCTCAAACACATACAAAAGCGTGCAGGCATGTATATAAACTCTCTGAATGCTCTCAATTCTACATCTAACAATCATGATTAAAATGACCTTCGAACAGGTACTGTCAAACACGGAGATACTCACCGAAGGATCCAACATTTCTAACATTACAACTGGCTCATTTTTCTTGGTGGTTTCTATGATTTTTGATTTCTGATGCGAGGAATCGGAGTTTTTTACAGGTGTGCTAGCAGACAGGTGAGCAGGTAACGGTAACCTGCTGACTATACTGGGAATCTGACCAGCAATATCGTTCAACACAATGACCGGCTCGGGCAGCGTGGGGGCTGCCTGATCTTTAGTCCTGTTTGGCAAGTGGCTTGCCGGTTTCTGTACAGGTTCCTGAGATTTGGTACTGTGAGGGTACTGCTGGTCAGTGTTGTCGTTTGATATGGAGGATGATGAGTTCCGAGGACGTCTATTATGCCGCTCACGGGGGTCTGTAGGGTTCTGTGATAAGGTGTGGGAGGCTTGGTGTGCATATTGATGAGGCAGAACTCTCTCTGCTGCAGTCGCCTGTGCTGGGCTGGCCACTGGAAAGTAAATATTACCCAATTATAGCAGATGAACAAACCAACATGATCCAACATTGTTATACTATGTTAAGTGATCCTGACCTATACAAACTTTTACTAATATAATGCCCTGAACATGACGGAGCTCATGACAACGAGTGGAGGGGAGGGAAGGAGAGAGAGAGAGAGAGAGAGAGAGAGAGAGAGAGAGAGAGAGAGAGAGAGAGAGAGAGAGAGAGAGAGAGAGAGAGAGAGAGAATTTACTGGCTTCAGAGTGTCTATATCCAGCATTTTTCAAATGGACAAGCCAATAGTGTAAGTGGTCAGGGAAAGACAGCAATAATGAGACAATGATGCACAGAATGAAGGAACGTAAAATATAATCTGCAACCACTGTTACATGTGGATTTCAAGGATGTGTTCAGATCTGTATCCAACCACAATGCGATGGGGGTAGTTTGGACCCCTGCACTTCAATATCTGTGGAGGGAGAACAAGCACTAAAGGAAGTCCCCTGAGAGCAGTGGTATGATGCCACTTTTGACATAACATCAAGTAATCAATCTTATTCTTGGCAAATGAGTATGGTGGTTTCATCTTGTATGTCACACTCACATATTTATATGTAAACACTTCTTCCTGTGTGACGAGCCTCATTGTGACAAATATGTGAGGGTAGTGGCAGTTTACGGCCTTCTTCTAATGATTTTCAACTAAAGGAATTTGTCAACATACAAAGCAGCAAAGTGGAATCTCCTAAAGTTTCACCATTATCCACAATAGCTAGGTGTCTGTTCCACTACCCCCAGGATCAGGGGTGGGGGGTGAACACTTCCGCAGGTTCCTTACACGATAGCACTATTTCATGAAAACGCCCAAACATGTCCACCCATAAATATGGTAAAGGTAAAAGGCAGTCCAATAGCAGATACTCCAGCAGGGGTGTGACCTTCACATATTCTAGGCCATGACATATGATGTAGGGCGGCCAGTGCCCTGCCCTGGTCATCTTTCCCCTCCCAGACAATTATAAATATGACCTAGTACCCATTTGTACTAAGCTTTGTTGACCCTAGATCTGTACTAAAGTAGTTGGAAACAGAATCCAGCTTCAGTCAAGAAATGAACCCGGGACTACTGTGTTGGAAGGCAAGTGTACTAACAACTATGCCACTAAGGCTCCGTAAATGTATTACACGTTATAAATCACTTGACATCAACAAATGCGAGCAATCTAATGGCAAGACCCACTACAGCTGAGATACCATATGGAGATGGCATTAATTTGTCCCAAAGCCGTTTTCTCCAATGGGTCTGTTATCTGTTGAAGTATTTGTCTACTTGCCAATGTGTATCACCACTTTGTCAGTTCGGCTGATAATTGTGGAGGTGAACAAATGTCTTCACAACAGCTGCTCCTGATATGTTTGTACTGATGTAAATGACCACATGTTGTCTACTCATCTCCACATGTGTCATTTTGCCAATAACTCCATCTCCTGTTGCTGTGGATGTCCTGTCCAGACACCCACCTCCATCCTGAAACAGTGACGATAAACGAATCAAACATCTTTACTGAGTCGCTTCTGACTCATGGTGTCCACCTGTGACTGAAGAGGTTTTAGACTCACATTCACTTGATGCACCATTACAAAAAAACAAATAAAGAGATGTTACCACAACAGTGCCAGACAGATGACGGAAATAATGCAGACAATGAACAAACATGAAACCTTACCTGCATTTGGCTGATGGTTATGAGAAACTGCAGGACTTGATGAATGCCCTGATCCAGCGCTGGCCGCTGGATAAGGACTGTTGTTTGGGGATGTATATAAATTAGGCTGATATCTGGGGGATTGTGAATGACTTTGCCTGCAGAAGAAATGGCACACATACAGACTGCTACCTCATAAAATGTTTATCAATTTTCAGTCATTGTTTAAACTGATGTGTTTGCAGAGCTGTTACTTTATCTGAATATCTATCTGCAGTTATACTAATGTGTTTGCAGAGCTGTTACTTTATCTGATTATCTAGTTGCAGTTATACAGATCAGGAACATAAGCTATAACAATTATGGTGGGTTCTGATCTTGCAGAAAAACAATGAACACAAATCTACATAATATACAACAAGGTAAAATAAAACAAAGAAAATTGAAATATTTTGGTCACTTGAAACGTCACGAAAGTTTGGAGAGAACAATAATGGAGGGGTATGCCTGGGAAGAGAGGAAGAGATGGCCAAAGAGAAGATGGGTGCAAGATGTGGCGAATGGTCTCCAGATGGGTATATCAGTTGCGGGACATCTTGCTTATGATCGAGAGGTTTTCCGGAAGGTTGTTATGGGAGCGAGGTTCTGCAAAGGACATGCTACTGAATGAATGAATGAATGAATGTGATCTTGAAAGCCATCACAGGACTCCTCTCCCAAATCAAAAACGCTGACATGTTACATTTATGCCATGCTTTTTCTGTTTCACAACTACATGATGGGGGTGCTGGTGGTATGTCTCTGTGACATATATATATATATTTTTACATACATTACTGTACTCATGCTTTTCTTTTTAAGATATATTTCATGTTGACATTAGACTTATAAAAAACATATATTGGAAACAACAAGCTGCCATAAGGATTGATAATGAAGTGGGACAATATCAGCCTATTAAGAGAGGTGTTAGGCAGGGATGTGTAATGTCTCCAGATCTGTTTTCCCTATACAGTGAAAATATTTTCAGAAATGTAGAAGATATAAATGGAATCAGCATTGGAGGAAGAAACATCAATAACATTAGATATGCAGATGATTCAGTATTGATTGCAGACAATGTGCAGGATCTGCAACAATTAGTAGATGCGGTTGTTGTACACAGTGAGCAACTGGGTTTAGAATTAAATTGTAAAAAGACATAGGTTATGGTAGTCACTAGGAAGAACGAAATACCACAATGTAATATACAAGTAAATGGGACTATTTTTCAACAAGTGAATCGGTACAATTATATTGGAACAGTCATAACATCTGATGGGAGATGCCTTGAAGAGATTAGAACAAGAATCGCCACGACGAAAGTAGCCTTTAGCAAGATGAAAAACATTCTAACCAATAAAAAGATGTCAATTGAAACGAGAAAAAGAGTGTTAAGGGGATACATAGAGCCTGTTCTTTTGTATGGATGTGAAACTTGGACAATGAGCAGTCAAGCTGAAAAACATCTGATGGCTGGACAAATGTTTCTGAGGGAAATGCAAAGAATGCCATGGACAGACAGAAAAACCAATGACCAAGTACTACAGGAGACAAATGATAATCGTAAATTGATTTAGGGAAATTAGGCGTAGATAGGCAAAATTTTTTTTGACATGTTATGAGAAGAAATGGATGGATTGAAGAACTTAGTGACAACTGGCGAAATCAAAGGGAACAGACCAAGAGGAAGACTGAGAGGAAAATACCTGGATGGCTTGGCCACATGGCATGGACGAGACAAGAACAATGAGCTGATCCACGACTCTGGTGATCGAGTGAAATGGCGAGTCATGACCGCCCACGCTTTCCGGCATGGCATGATTGGACTGATTGATTGTTATACCCAGCTGCAGTCATTCCATATACATACAGATCGGATCTATCTCTCTTCCCCTCACACATACAAAAACAGTCAGATACAACCATAAACCTACTTCTTTTTCATATATGTTTCTTTAAGTGACAAAATCCACTTCTAGCTCACATCATAGTTACTGGGTTCCATGCCACCGGGAATAGTTCCAATTATGTTAATATTTTCTGTTATTTCCTACTGTAGTTAATGCCCATGCTACTGTTACAATACCTGTATGCATGCCTCCATAACAAATGTATATATGTACGCATGCCTTAAGCTAAGACAGAATTGTATGTTAAATTAGGATTAATACAGAGCCGTTTCTATAGGTTTGTGTCCAAGTGCATCTTATTTTAACAAGCTGAATTTCCTTCTTCATCCACATTTGTTCTGGACGTAAATGCTTGACAGCCTGCTGTTTATAGTAGAGCTGCTAGATATGCGCCTTTTGACAACACATCCAACTTCTTCAGGCTTGTCAATCGGGTTAATCTTCCCGGGTGGTCCCCATTCTACCTGCAGAGTCGAGCTCCCACACTTCTGACTTGGGAGAACCTGCCAGCTGCAATACCCCACCACAGAAACTCTGCTACAAACAAAACAGAGACATAGGAGAGAAGACAGAATATGTACATACCTGGAACTACTGTGCTGATTGTAGCTATGAGAAGAACTATGAGGAGGGGTGGTGGAGATTCTGTGACCATGTTGGATGTAACTGCCATATTTTGAAGCATGAGAATGCATACCTACAATAGAAAACATAAAATACAGTTAGCATTAACAAACATCAACACTGATTTAAATCATGAACACACTGTCCTAAAATTAATATTGTGGTCAGGTGCAACATCAGGCAACATATATTTGATTGAACGAGATTAAACTCACAGAAAGTCAATCACAAAAAGCAATACAGAAAATCACATAAAAAGCATTAGGATCATCACATTTTGTAGGTCTGATCAAACAGAAAAATAGGTGGCTTCCTGCCCACAGTGAATGCCGTGAGCTGACACCGACTACTCATCCAACCATGTTCCTGCCATTGGCACCTTTCCGTCTTGACAGACGATAGTTTGATACATTGTGCTTCAAAAAGGCTTAATAACTACGACCCATGGCGGTGGCGAGTGTGACTGGTAAGGCCAATTCTTGCTGCAAATGTTTGCCCACAGTAGATGCCTGTGAAAACATGGTCATTTCCACCATCTTACGTCTCTCACGCTCTGTGTGTGCTTTATCTGCAATCATTTTCTCTTTTGTCTTTATTCCATTTCTGATGTTTGCCCTCCATGCAACACGTTCAGCGGCGACTTGCTCCCAATGTGCATTATCAATGCCTGTATCAATCATGTCCCGCTTACACACATCTTTGTATCGTAGTAGAGGCCGACCCTGAGATCTCCTACCCGTCTGTAATTCACCAAAAAAGATGTCCTTTGGTATTCTACCATCATCCATCCTCCTAACATGTCCTATCCATCTAAGTCTACGAAGACTGAGCATGGAATACACCGTCACACAACCTGATCTTTCCAACACTTCAGTATTTGTGATTTGTTATTTCAGTATTTTGTTCCTGCCACCGTCAGTGAAATAGTCATACAGAAAGTGAACCCCATTCTGGGATACAGAAAGTAGATCATATGTTTACAGACAGAGAGACAACACAACAGATAACTTGCTGAATAAATATAGACGTGGAGAATATAAACAGAATATGGGCACTTTGCAACGACTGGCTGATCCAAGCAAAGCAAGTGTTTCTTGCTGCTTTCCTACAAGAAGTCCCCAGGTACAACAATAGCTCATTACTTTATTCAGTACAAAAAGAATTTTACAGCTACAAATATTAACTGAAGTGTATATGTGAACATCTGTTGGAAATTAAAATGAAATAATAATCTATACTGTGGACTAGGCACTGGGTTGTCACCTGTCTGCTGTCAGCAATAAAAATACAATTAGACAAAAACAATTAAACGTACCGTCTAAATGTGCATTGCCTTGAAAGATGTGAGGATCCTTGCGCATCACAGTCTGTAGCAATAGGGGGATGTCGCCATCAACTGTGTTTGTGCTGAGGTTATCCTTGAGCTCTCTGGAGAGTTCCAACATTAACAGATAATAACTGATTAATGAATGACAAACTGTAGCACAGGAAGTATGCTTAGTTATATCTGCACTGTCAACAAGGTCTGACCATTGTCTGGCTCTTACATTATCATAACATGAATGACAAACAGTAGCACAGGAAGTATGCTTAGTTATATCTGCACTGTCAACAAGGTCTGACCATTGTCTTGTTCTTACATTATCATAACATGAATGACAAACAGTAGCACAGGAAGTATGCTTAGTTATATCTGCACTGTCAACAAGGTCTGACCATTGTCTTGTTCTTACATTATCATAACATGAATGACAAACTGTTGCACAGGAAGTATGCTTAGTTATATCTGCACTGTCAACAAGGTCTGACCATTGTCTTGTTCTTACATTATCATAACATGAATGACAAACTGTAGCACAGGAAGTATGCTTAGTTATATCTGCACTGTCAACAAGGTCTAACCATTGTCTTGTTCTTACATTATCATAACATGAATGACAAACTGTAGCACAGGAAGTATGGTTAGTTATATCTGCACTGTCAACAAGGTCTGACCATTGTCTTGTTCTTACATTATCATAACATGAATGACAAACTGTAGCACAGGAAGTATGCTTAGTTATATCTGCACTGTCAACAAGGTCTGACCATTGTCTTGCTCTTACATTATCATAACATGAATGACAAACTGTAGCACAGGAAGTATGCTTAGTTATATCTGCACTGTCAACAAGGTCTGACCATTGTCTTGCTCTTACATTATCATAACTGGCACTGTGGCTTAGGAGAAAACTGGCTCGAGGCGGCCTGCTTCCAAATTACCAGCAGCTGTGTTTCAAACGCTGTATGAGGGTTTATGAATTGTGTTTGTGACGCCTTCGCCACAGTACTGAAATTAGCGATAAATATATTTTTTTAAAAACAAATATAAAAGGCAATGCCGGTCTCCCTGGCCGAGGGGTTAGTAGCTTTCTCCGTAACCCCGAATACTCTCGTGGTTGACATGAGAGCATGAGAATTGGAAGCAGTTCGAATCGCGCCAGTGACTTATGAGAGTATGGAGCCGGTCGCTCAGAAAGTCGTGGCGTGCTGATGAGCGTAATCTAGCCTAGGAATCAACATACAGCTGAAAGATGCTGGTGTTGACCACAATATCCTGAAACAGGATGGAAACGGGGGGAAAAAAAAATAATAAATAAATAAAAGTCAATGGGAGCATTTTGGAAGTCAAATTAAATTAAACTTAGCATCAAATTGTGAATATTCAATTCTAACGTTAAATAAGCACTACAGCATACATAACAAGGAAAGCTACTAAAGCAATTATATGTACACTTTTTTATTTACAAGCATTCATTCACTGGGGCCTGCGCAAAATAAAAGACTACAGTGGTTTGACAGAATCACCAGCTCATGGAGAAAATAAGACAAATAATAATAGGTAAAGAGCAATTGCTGGTGCTGGGTAGGACACACACTGAAAAAACCTGAGAATAGTGAGAAAAAGCTGTGATCCACAGTGCAAAAGAAATAGAGAAAGACCTAAAATACATGAATAAGACAGAGACAGAAGTGACTAATATGGGGAGGACATGGAACAGAACTAAATGGTTTAGTAAAGGACAGAACGGCTTGGAGACAGTCAGTTTAAGGTCTATGCCCCAATGGGGAATAACATGAGAAGGATGAAGAAGAAACAACATCAATTTTAAATCATTCTCCCCCATACATTCATCTACAATGTTCTAGACATCACTTTAGCTACATCTATCCCAGACATTACTGTTTTAATCCATTGTCCAGGTATTGCTTTAATCCATTGAGTATCAGGTAGCTATTGTCTTAAAACCTGACATCAAAAGTATCAACTGACAAGGACCAACACTGAGACACTTACATCTGACTGATATTTGTTTGTCGTAGAGCATGAGCAAGCTGGTTGCCCAGCCGCTCATCTGAGGAGGCCAAAATCTTGCGGGCATCCTCAGCAATGCTTGAATTATATAACAGTGATTTGTTCTGAACCGTCTGCGGCAATGGTGTAGGCAGAGGAAGCTGTGGCAGTACTGAAAATTCAAACAAGGATAAAATAATTGTACAAAATGTGTATTATAAAACCAATCATCATAATTCAGCCGCTATATTTCAATTCAGACGTGTCCCGACAGAGACCATAAGAAACTGGAAAACCACCTCATTTTTCAGGCTGGGTCCATTCACCACCTTACATACAGCTTCAATGTTCAACAGTTTCATTTAACCTAAAATATAATATTTTTTCCCCCAGATCCTTGCAATCCTAACTTATCTGTTGTTCCCACTTCTCTTTCTGTGTACGCTCCCTTTTTCTCGTTGTGTGCCCATCCCATTCAGGCTTCCACGTAAAGACTGACATAGCCCACCGCTATTTCCCTCCCATCAGCTGAGCTACCAAGCTTGTAGTCCCTAACTGAGATTCTGTGGCTGAGGATTTAGTGTTTTTTCACCTGATAACTCCAGGACCTCCGCTAAATGATTTTTTTTTGGGTAATAGAACAATTTTATATTCAATGTATTTATCAAGATGTTCTCCAATGCCTCATGTAATGAGAAGAGAGGCATTGGAGAACATCGTGACAACTGGAAAGATCGAGGGGAAGAGAGGCAGAGGCAGACCAAGAGAAATGATGATGGATGGATTGAGACGGTGGCACGGAGGAATATCAGCAGCAGAGTTGATCCAGAAAACTGAAAACCGAGATCTGTGGAGAGCCATGAACGCCTACGCTAGCCGGCACTTGATGATGAATATAAAAAATATTGCATCAGTGTTTTGTTGTTGTTTGTGTGCCGGTGAAGACTCCTTTATCCGCAATATCCACACTGTCACTTTGTCCTCATAAAGCCGACCGATTCCACTTTTACTGATGTGCTCAATTGCCAGGGCAGTGGCCCATACAAAAAAAATTTGCTCACCGAACACTCATTTCAAATTTATAAGAACTATTTTTATAAACAAAATAACATCTCTAAGGGTTGCCTGATTTATGTCAAATTCAAGTACAGTAAAGCTTAGATTAAACATCACTCGTTTAACCGTTAGTTTCTGTTACCTGCCGTCTTTAAAAAAATTTATGATACAACATAAAGGATGCCATTTTCAATGTCGCCACTGCCTGGGCTGACCTTACAGTGTCTAAGCTAAAGAATGGATGGAATAAACTTTTGCCTGGACCTATTGACGAAACTGAGACTGTTAGTGTAGATGAAATTGTGCAACAGTGCACCAATGTAGGACTAAACAGTGAAAACATTATGCCAGAAGAAGTAACCGATTGGTTGGAATGTGACAAAATGGATGGAGGATTTGACATTTTGAACGATGATGAAATTGTTTCTAGTGTGACTACTAGTGAAGAAGAAGAAATTGATGATGAAGGATCATTACTTAACCAACAACTAGCCACCCAGAGGCAGAAACAATGTTATCAAAGTGCATCAACTGGTTTGAAATGCAGGAGGAGGCAAATGCAACACAGATCCTACTTGTAGGTAAGATACGGAACATCACAGCACAGAAAGTTAGAGCCTCAAAGACACACAAGGAAATGACAGATTATTTTTAAGTAATGTAGATTTATAGTATTACAATACATTGCTGTATATTACTACTCTTATATTGAAGTTTATATTGATTCTTTTATAACATTAAATACAATATATGTGGTTTATTATCTTTTAAAGAATTTTATTTTCATTTTCGTCCTAAGCCGCAGTGAAGTCACGTTATTTTACATATGTATTCTGAGATTTCTGTTATACGTCTGTTCGGTTATCTGTCACATCCCTGGTCCGGACGGAGACAGTTAATCAAAGTTTTACTGTCCTTGATACAATTATAAACAAACTGGGTCCAACTGTGGTAAAGCAATGAATTCAAATAAAAGCAGAAAGTAGAGATGGCTAGCTAGTTTTACAAAAACATGGTGACATGTCACAGTGGATGTAGAGACAAGCAAACATGGTGACAAGTCACAGTGGATGTAGAGACAAGTCTTCATCAACTAATACACACATAAGACAACAGAAATTAACACAACTTGATGAAGGCAATGTGTAAAAATGTACAATAAAGTCATAAACAAACACAATGAAATTAATGTCAGCTACTTATCTGCTCATTGAGCAGAAGCCAGTGAAGAAAATGAGGTCATTCCATTTATATGAACATCATTCAGAAGTATAAAACAAGGCATTAATAATTAAAACATGATTCATTCACAAAATACACAAGCTCCATGAAAGGTGTTTCTAAATACAGGCATGCACTGCTTATGTACGAAGACAGGAATATACTGAGAAATGTGTCAGTAAGCAATCTTGTAAGTGTGTCAATGTCAGAGTTCTTTAACATGTCTAAATGATATATCCTAGCACACACCTAAACCGCCTGGCATAGATAATTATTTCTAGGCTACAAACCCGTATAGTGTACTGCCGTACTGTAGGTAATTGTAAAGAAAAGCCTCAGCAAAATTATGGTGTAAAAGATATCTGCAGAGTTGGAAGTGGCACTACACTACGTTTGATTCTGATGGCGACAAATTTGCAAGTCGTGAAAATGATGTGCTGCACATTAAAATGAAAGGAAAGAAAGATCCAAAATACCCCCCCCCCCCCCCCCCATATATTTGTGCAATCTCCTCTTTTTTGACCCGTGCCGATCTCACTTAGTCTTCCCTATAGAAATTGACCTTGAAATGTATTTCACTTTAGCTTACTTTAACCACTACATCATCATTTCCTTCAGCTGACCTACAGACCCCCCACGGTATGTTTTGTGTGTGTACTTTATCTTACTTTAACCACTACATCATCATTTCCTTCAGCTGACCTACAGACCCCCATGGTATGTTTTGTGTGTGTAGTTTAGCTTACTTTAATCACATCATCATCATTTCCTTCAGCTGACCTACAGACCCCCACGGTATGTTTTGTGTGTGTACTTTAGCTTACTTTAACCATTACATCATCATTTCCTTCAGCTGACCTACAGACTGCATGTTATGTTTTTTTGTTTTTTTTGGTTTGTTTTTGCTCTAAGTTTCCTACATTTCTGGTAAAGAAACTTTTGTAATTTGTATATGCAGCTGTATTAGTGATGCTTTGTTTTTGAGTGCTGATAAAGGCTTTCTAGCCACAACATGCATTGTGCCACTTGTGATTATGTTCTCATAAAGCTGAGTGATGAGACTGCCTATTTGTGATTGATTGACACACACAAGACAAGAAGAATGAACTTACAATCTGTCAAACTAGCCACCCCTGCCAAGGTAGTGATAGGTACACTGGGTGTTTCACCGTTCATAATGCATTGACACTACATCTCTTGTAGAGGGACAACTGCAATCAAATATCAATACATCACTTTAACTTGACTTCAGAAACTCAACCAAATATAACAACATCACAACATACACCAATACAAATTAGCATCATCAGACACACTTTGTTAACATGGGTATGTCATCCTGAATGAAGGAAAAAAAAAAATCCCCCAGCATTAAGTTATCAAATTCCAGGTGCTATTAGGGACGTTCATTTGAAACCCGTTCCAATGGCTTTATTACAAAAGCATGAAAGAAACATTAACAGGTGTGGTAGAATTAAACAAAGCATTCATTTTGAATGAATTATGCACCATGGGTTGGTCAGAAGAAGTCGCCGTAGGCGTTCAGGCAAGCATCCCATTGCTTAGGTAGGCGGCAAATGCCGTCCGCAAAAAAGGATTGTGGTTGCTCACTGAACTAAGTGTTTCCCGCGTTCATTACGTCTGCAGTTGTGTGAAATCATTGCCCCTTGAGAGCT
Source organism: Cepaea nemoralis (assembly GCA_014155875.1). NCBI lineage: Eukaryota > Metazoa > Mollusca > Gastropoda > Stylommatophora > Helicidae > Cepaea > Cepaea nemoralis. The sequence goes on along the minus strand of JACEFZ010008848.1, from coordinate 788,079 downwards.
TTTTTTCAGAGGTCCGAAGAAATAAAAATCACATGTTGACAAATCAGGACTATAGGCTGGATGTTGCAGAATTTCCCACTTCTTCCTTGCTAATGCTTCCTGCACAATCTTTGCGACATGCAGATGAGCATTATCGTGCAACAAAATCACACCGCGAGAAAGCATGCAGGGTCGTTAATTCTTATTGGCTTTTTGCAGCTTGTCTAGTGTTTGCTAGTGGGTAGAGTTGATGTTGACACCAGGTTCTTTAAAGTCGGCCAACAATAGCCCTTCACGGTAAAAAAATGTGCTCAGAATAACCTTACCAGCGGAATCCTGTAACTTGAATTTTTTTGGCTTTTGGTGATCCAGCATGCTTCCATTGCATGCTCTCTCTTTTGCTGCTCGGCTCAAAGTGGTGACACCATGATTCATCGCCTGCCACTATGCGGAAGAGAAATGCATCGACCCTCCACTCTGTAACGCAGCAAGTGGTTCAAACACTATACATGAGTTCCTCTTTTTGGTGGTTGGTCAACATCCGTGGCACCCACTGTGAACACACCTTCCGATATTGCAGTTTCTTACGAACGACCTTTGAATTGTCCCAATTGACACATTCAAATTCTTTCGCTAGGAACGTATGCTTTGACAACGGTTCATCTGTATTGCTGCATCAATTTTGGCAATGGTTTTTTTCTGTTGCAACAATATGCGTTTGACCCGGCCGTCAAAGATCTGTCGTGAACTGACGTCCTTTCCGAAACATTCATGCCCAGTCTGTCACTGTTGCCTTCGATACACATTTGTCACCGTACGCTGCCTGCATTCTTCGATGAATATCCACTGGTCGACATCCTTCAAATGAAAGAAACTGAATCACCGCTCTTTGAGCTTCTTTGGACGGATTTTGGATCAACCCAGCAATTTTCTCAACGGTCAGAAACAGGACCTATGCATCATGGGATGATAAGCACGTGCTCTTTTATTCATTGGTCAGTACTTATCACATGACTATGACATTATCATGTTCAACGTACGCAATTACGCGCGGTGCAGCACGAACGAATATCAAATGAACGCCCCCCTATATTATGACATGTTGCAGGTAATATCAGAGATGAGACTGGCATGAGGATGTACCCACAGCTGCAGGTATGACTAGGTCACTGGTCAAAACCACCAGGAGAAGACACATGCAAGAATCACATTTATGGGGCATATAAAAAAAAAGAGGTGAAGTAGAACAATTAGCCTGATGTGAGAACATGCTATTTATGATTGTCAATCAAGTTGAGGGAGAATTCGTATGAGCTATATTGAGCCAATCCTGACGTATGGAAGTGAATCATGGACAATTAGCAGAAAAGTGAGGAATTTTGTGCAGATGAAGTTTTTATATAAGAACTAGCTGACCCGGCCCGGCTTCGCCCAGTCCTTGGTAGGGGAGCATCTCATTTAATTCATATAAGTAGTCATATAAGTTCCCGTTCCCGACTGTCTGTCTGTCTATCTGTCTGATCCGGCCCGGCTTCGCCCAGCCCCTGATGGGGAGCATCTAATTTAATTCATACGAGTAGTCATATAAGTTCCCGTTGCCGACTGTCTGTCTGTCTAATCATTTATTGGTTGCAGTTAGAACAACCTTAGATAAACGAAGACCAACTTACAAAAAGCATTAGAAAGAGCACTTGAAAGATCTTTACATCTTCCCCAACAATTAACTTGGGTAAATGGAGCAGCGGCAGCAGCAGCAGAAGAAGAAGAAAAAGGAGGAGTAGGAGCTGGGAGGAGGAAGAGGGAGGAGGAGGAGAAAGAGAGAAGAGGAGGATGGAGGAGGGAGGAGGATGGAGGAGGGAGAGGGAGGAGGGGGAGGAGAAGAGGAAGAGGGTAGGAGATGGAGGAGGGGAGAGGAGGAGGAGGAGGAATATAACGCATATGCCTGTAGATTTAATAATGGCTGAAGTTGTTCCATGTCTTCTTAGAGTTGGCGACAGTGTAAAGAAATATAAAATCTTCAAACTTGATAGAGATAAGGTAACTATTATTTATTTATTCTTTAAGCAAAAAAAGATGAGTTACAATGTTATGCATTATGCATTATTTTTATGAAAACTTTGAAAATGCCTTAAAGATTGTATCATTATTTATTATAACTCATATGCCGGTATATAACTATGGACAAAGAGTTTATAAATCTTTGAAAACGATGCCACAATATGACTATAAGTTATACAGAAAAGTTATGCCCCTTGAAATAACTTTTACAGAGTTAAGTCCCCTGAGATATATGAAATTATAATGAAAAATGAAATAATATTGGGTTATCAGCCGATTTCACACTAAAAAAATATGACAGTGGGCTGCGCTGGAATGAAAGGAAGACGTGTAGAAAATTTCATCTCCATCGGATGGGCCGTTCACGAGCGCATAAAGGACATAGGGACATACAGACAGACGGAGATCGCCTTTTATATATAAGAAGATGAGAAAACTGTAGATGAATAGAAAGAAATGCCAGATATTCTGAAAGAAGTAAACTCACAGAGAGAACTGGTTTCTCGTATCAGAAGACCCCACATTCTATGGGCATCACGGGAAGGGGGAAAGCCGGAGTATGTCGTCACAACAAAAAAGTTGGAGCGGAGGGGAAAAAAGGTTGGGAGGAGACCTAGAGAGAAAGTGCTGGACAGCCTGGAGGAACATCAGTATCAAAAATGATTGGCAGTACACAAGACAGAGGGCGGTGGACAGACATGACTACCAATGCCACACAACATGGTCTATAACAGTGGTTCTCAACCTTTTTTGGCCCGTGCCCCCCTTAACCATATTTTCAGAACGTCATTTCCCCCCTTTCATATTTCCTATCTAAAAATCCCCCCACCCCTACACAGTATACGTAAAAATGGAAGGTAAATGTAATAGCATATACTAAAACAAGTCTAGACATCCACATAAAACATGATTTGTGGGTCTACTTACTTTATAAAATGAATTTTAGAAGGATGAGATATACATAACTGTAAAGTATGAAGGGAAAAACAATATCAAGTAATCTTCTTCTTCTTCTTCGTTCATCCGGAGTTTTTTTTCGGATGTGATTGCGTTGTGCCTGTTTACAGCAGAGCTGCGTTCTTGCGCCGTTAGGCCGACACATCCGACTTCTGCGGGCATTTGTTGACCGGGTTAACCTTCCCGGGATATCAAGTAATCAGTTCTTGTATTAACGCGATCTTGAAATGGTCTTCATTCCCTCCTTGGAAACATTAAAATTTCCCCCCCCCCCCCCCCGGGGGGGGGGGGGGGGGGGGGGGGGGAATTCCCCACCAATTGAGAACCACTGGTCTATAAGAAGAAGAGCAAATACTAGGCAATAGAGACAGAGGAAGCCCAAAAAAGGTGTCCGTGGAAAGATACAACAAACTGGCCAGGGGAAGCAGCAAACATAACCTGATAACACGAGGCAGGCAAGTGTTGCAGTCAGAAGCTGCCTACTGAAATTGGTTGCACTAGGTAATGATGGTATAAAACACTGGTGTAACCATCGCAGGCCCTGTCACCTTCAATCAATCAATCAATCATGTGCCATGCCGGAAAGCGTGGGCGGTAATGATTCGCCATTTCACTCGATCACAAGAGTCATGGATCAGCTCAGTGTTCCTGTCTTGTCCATGCCATGTGGCCAAGCCATCCAGGTATTTTCCTCTCGGTCTTCCTCTTGGTCTGTTCCCTTCGATCTTGCCAGCTGTCACCAAGTTCTCCAGTCCATTTCTTCTCATAACATGTCCAAAAAATGTTGACTGTCTACGTCTAATTTCTCTAATCAATCTACGATTTTCATTTGTCTCTTGTAGTACTTGGTCATTGGTTTTTCTATCTGTCCATGGTATTCTTTGCATTTTCCTCAGAAACCACACTTCTGCAGCCATCAGATGTTTTTCAGCTTGACTGCACATTGTCCAAGTTTCACATCCATACAAAAGAACAGGCTCTATGTATCCCCTCAACACTCTTTTTCTCGTTTCAATTGACATCATTTTATTGGTCAGAATGTTTTTCATCTTGCTAAAGGCTACTTTCGCAATGGCGATTCTTGTTCTAATCTCTTCAAGGCATCTGCCATCAGATGTTATGACTGTTCCGAGATAACTGAACCGATTCACTTGTTGAAGAATATTCCCATTTACTTGTATATTACATTGTGGTACTTCGTTCTTCCTAGTGACGACCATAACCTGTGTCTTCCTACAATTTAATTCCAACCCCAGCTGCTCACTGTGTACAACAACAGCGTCTACTAATTGTTGCAGATCCTGTGCATTGTCTGCAATCAATACTGTATCAACTGCATATCTAATGTTATTGATGTTTCGTCCTCCAATGCTGATTCCATTTAGGTCTTCTACATTTCTGAAAATATTTTCACTGTATAGGGAACACTGACTGAATGACCTGATGCAGTGTCTCAAAGATAAGACAACCGTCAACCATTTCTTGTGGTTATGAAAAATACAGGTTGAAGTGTATTGTGACAGTGTATTGACTTAAGAGTACTAAAACAATTTCGATCGGGCAAATCTTGAGCTATAGCCAACGATGGGTGACGTAATATTCTGTTGTGATAATTTGGTTGCGTCCAGCGTGTGCCGTGTGGTCTAGTGGTTACACACCTGCTTCATATGCCAGTGATCCGGGACCAGTCAAGGATATGCAGTACTGACGAGTTCAAATGAGAGCGAAACTCGAGCCTAGTGCTTCCACATTGACGTGGATGGGCCTAAGGTTCATACCAGAATACAAACAGCGTTGCCAGTAGTGGGTTGTGCTCAATATTTAAAAACAATAGTTAAAAAAGGAGCTCTGATATTGAGCCCAAGTCAACAACGAATGAGAATGAAATGTGGGAAATCTGACAAATGAAAGACACAGACATAAAAATTGAGGTTTTAACCGAGGGCTTTATCAACAAACAAAACATGGAAAACTAGCATACTTAGCTAGAAAACAGAATTACCCCAATTCATCTACAGATGATTATCCAAAAATAGTAAAGCATCCTCTTCCACACTTTAAAGTATTATGGGTATATAGTACGTAAAATAAAGAGCCCTCTTCCACACTTGAGATGTGTTGGAAAATAGTGCTAGCCCCAGTTGTAGTGACCAACCAATCAGTACTCGATGGTCATTCCCCAAGGCATGTCCTGATACCCATTAAGGCAGGGTTGAACTAGGCGCCCAAGTCAGTTTTTAACACCCCTGCCTCAACAGGGATTTGAACACATGACCAACAGGGTAAATGGTGATAACCAGCCAGCACCCAGTGGGTGATGTGGTCAATATGCTGGCAGCCTTTACTTCCACAACATATCCTGGTACAAGGTATATACTAGGTCAAACTGGAGACCCAGGTCCATGTTTAAACAAACATCTCCGCAGGGGATTCAAACACAAGACCATTGGGCCAGCATGCCAATCACTCCCTAACCAAACACACAATAACATGAATACACAGCTGGAAGCCCAGGATACAGTGACAACAAAACAAGGGACACTAAACAAGAAGGAAGTGAACACAGAAAGCTGGGTTGTATTATTTTTCTGTCTTTTATCCCCCACTGAAGCAGAATCCCTGTGAGAAGTATTAGGCCGGTTACAAAATTGTTTTTAAACATCTCTCCCCTCTTCCTCTCCCCCTATCTCTCACACACATCAGAGACTATTATTATTATAATATTTGTTAATATAATAAAAGATATAAGTATATTATACACATGAAACTTTTCTAAAGAACGCACAAATGACTCTGAAATACAAACTGGATTAACAAGATGCATTGGTTATATGAGAAAGTAATGAATATGGCTGATGTAATAGTGTTGAATTTGGCCCAGGAGTTGGGATTACAATTAAAAGTATTCAGATTTCTCAATCATGGGGCACCAAATGCTCGGACATTGTGGTTATCCTAAACTGATTGCCATAGGGTTATTGATGTGATAGTCCTTTCCCGTATACTAACCTACAGAATTATGAGATGAAGTAGCCAGCTCCCTTTGTTTTCTCAGAGATATTATTGTGATATCTCTGTACTCCTAATGTTGCTAGGCACAGTTGACGTCATCACCACCCAGTTTGAATAAAACAAATCCAGTCAACTGTGGACTGAGTCAGATTGCCTTGTTGGTTGGGAAAAGAATGACATGGGGTGAACAGTTCCCTTCTACGCAATCTTTCCTGCCCGGACCACCCACACACATTCTAGCACACATTTGGTGAGGTTGGGTCCACTCCAAAGTTGGTGGTAATAAACAAAATGTTCTGCCACTAATAGGAAGTGAACCTTGTTTAACAAGCACACTAACCAGGATCCACTGTATGGTCAACAAGTATACTAACCAGGATCCACTGTATGGTCAACAGGTATACTAACCAGGATCCACTATATGGTCAACAAGTATACTAACCAGGATCCACTGTATGGTCAACAAGTATACTAACCAGGATCCACTGTATGGTCAACAAGTATACTAACCAGGATCCACTATATAGTCAACAAGTATACTAACCATGATCCACAGTATGGTCAACAAGTATACTAACCAGAATCTACTGTATGGTCAACAAGTACACTAACCAGGATCCACTGTATGGTCAACAAGTATACTAACCAGGATCCACTGTATGGTCAACAAGTATACTAATCAGGATCCACTATATGGTCAACAAGTATACTAACCAGGATCCACTATATGGTCAACAAGTACACTAACCAGGATCCACTATATGGTCAACAAGTACACTAACCAGGATCTACTGTATAGTCAACAAGCACACTAACCAGGATCCACTGTATGGTCAACAAGCACACTAACCAGGATCTAATGTATGGTCAACAAGTTTACTAACCAGGATCTACTGTATAGTCAACAAGCGCACTAACCAGGATCCACTGTATGGTCAACAAGTACACTAACCAGGATCTAATGTATGGTCAACAAGCACACTAACCAGTATCCACTGTATGGTCAACAAGTACACTAACCAGGATCCACTGTATGGTCAACAAGTATACTAACCAGTATCCACTGTATGGTCAACAAGCACACTAACCAGTATCCACTGTATGGTCAACAAGTATACTAACCAGGATCCACTGTATGGTCAACAAGTATACTAACCAGGATCTACTGTATGGTCAACAAGCACACTAACCAGGATCCACTGTATGGTCAACAAGTATACTAACCAGGATCTACTGTATGGTCAACAAGTACACTAACCAGGATCCAATATATGGTCAACAAGTACACTAACCAGGATCTACTGTATAGTCAACAAGTACACTAACCAAGACTAATTAAATAATACACTTAATATGAATATTTTTATAGTGAACCTTAAACTACTGTCTTTCTTAAAGATATTGCCTGGCTATTGTCTATCAATTCAACACTTTTGGTTCCTCTCTGATTTTATCATGAAAGTTTATTCTGTGATTTATTATTATTCTGATAATAACCCACGCAGGTAATGCTGTTATGGTTACTTAATCTGCTTTGTGACAGGTATCGACAGGGAAAAGACAGGTTGCTGGAGAACTTCAGACAGAACTTGACAGCATGATCATATGGTATGGGGAAAAGGGAGCACTGGTCAATCTGACGAAGGCAACCCTGACGTATTCTCGCAGAATAACCACACTATCAACATTCCAACACCAACTGTAATTTTATGTTCAGAGGTTGAGGAAGGGACTCATACAATGAAGCACTTAGGAGAGCTATTTGATAAGAGTCTGGCTTTTTCTGAGCACACAGACCATATGATAATAAAAGCTATGAGAGGTATGGCTGCGACAAGGTTATTGGTGGCTATAAACTGTGAGCAACATCTCCTAAACCAGGGTCTGGTCCTTTTGGTAGTGAGTATGCCCTAAACCGATCTCATATTGAGAGACTGGAAAGAATACAGAATGTGACCATGTGCATTATTGTTGATATAAAACATTCCGCTGCAATGAGATCAAGAAATAAAAAGGACAGCAGGGTAAGATGAGGGAAAACCTTAATCCTGGATGGGTCAGGTCGAGGAAATTATTCAACAGGTCTTTTCACTTGAGAGCAGAACCTGGTGAAAATAGAAACAAGTGCCAGCAGAGTGCGGTACATCCTTTTCAGTATCAGACAGTATAGAAGCTGAAGACAACAAAATCCAGTAACTGTGGAGACAGAGGTTCACGTCTTGATAAGTGAGAATTCTGAGCGTCATCTTGTTCAACAAACAAGCAGCTCAAGGACGTTTATGGCTCAGATTGAATGACGATCTGTGAAGAAAGAGTGTAGTACTTTGCCTTGACCAGTAGCCTGACCTAGGAAGTTTAGTTTTAGTCGGATCAACATCACGGCACACGGTTTAACCCATACGTGCTCCGTTTTCCTCCCAACTCAAACCGGAGTCTGGAGAAATTCAGCTCAATGCACGGACTCCGTTGCATCGACGAGGAACCTGAAGGACCTAGGAAGTCATGGCAGCAAGTAAAGCAATAGCCTGGCAGGAGATATCTTGGTGACTCGATGAGTATGCTCAGGAAGACAAATGGGCTGGTCTCAAAGATATTAGATGGGGTCTCTGAGGTCGAGGCTGGCATAACACAGCATCATGTTTGTGCTAGGTCACGCAGGCAATGGCATAAAAGAACAAGTTGATAGGCTTGGGCCAGACTACTGTGGAGAGCAATGTGTCAAGCTGACATTGTGAATGTCATCACGGAGGTAGGACGATTAAACGAATCACGTGTGACTATGAATCTGAAACCTTGACAAGACTGCAAGAACATTTAGTCAAAAGGGGTAAAGCCAGAAAATAGCATTACACAGGGGGTCAAAGAAGAATAGTCAAACAACACAGAAATAGTGTCACCATACACTATATGTTGAGGGAGATAATTGGGAGATTTGAACACTTATGGACTGAATGGGCTATTGTGCAGAAAGGATAATCTGTTGACTAAACAACTAATAACAATGGTTGTTTTCCATCACATATAAATAATTGTGAAAAAATAAAAAGAAAAGCAAAAAGCCCACCTCAGTGCACCACACAGCAACAGCACAACCACGCTGCCACTGTCCCCTAATCCCACTGTATATGGACATTTGCGGAGTAAAAACAATAATGTTTTTAAGAGCAGCTGGACGCCTTAAGTTAGACTGTCTTACATATAATTTCTGAAGCTAGATTTGAACCCTGATATAGCAAAACAGTTTATAAGCTATTTTAATAAAGATACAATTTGGTAAGTCAAAAAAAAATATATCAACACATCTGTTATCTTTGGACTCTGTAACAGCAGGTAATTGGTAACCGGTATTTGGGGTGAAAGACAAATGTTGGTTATTCTGGAAAAGAAAAGTCTGATTATGGGGAGGTTTTTACTATGCTATTACCTATTCCTTAACTATGTCCATTCAATCATTAACAAGTTGGCAAAGACAAAGCAACATTTTAAAATATAAAAACCATCTTTCCTACAACATTAAACAGATCCCCCAACCAGCAAACATGTCTATACATTTTTAAATGATTGCACCGCTAATGAGTCACGCAAAAACAACACAAACCTTATGGAGAAACAATGACCTCAATTAACATGTCTCTGTATAAGCTTCTTTAGCACAGAACACAGGAAACCCTCAATAGCTCTTTTATGCAAGGATGCTTTTGTAATATAATGGTTTAATACAATATCTACTTTTATTTTACAATATTTTCCCACCAAACAGGTATGTAATTAACAGAAGACAAGTCACTGGAGTCATATTCCCAGCAAGTGAGCCAACATAGACAAGTCATACAAGCTAAACATGTGATACGTACATGTGGCTTATACCGCAAGTATGAAGTTGGAAATCCTGTAAATTCTAATAGTTGCCATTTGTCCAACCAAGACACACAATTAATATCTCAGCTTATGATTGACATAGTTAATGAGATATGGTTAAATGTCAATGTGAACTCTATCCAACATATCACCCCCCCCCCCCCCCCCCCCATAATTTTTTGAAAAAGTAGAGAAAATATATGGCAATACCTAGCAATTAGCAATATGAACAGAGGATCATTGTTTACTATATACATTTTAGTCATTGCAAAAATGGTGAGCCTGTTCAAGTTAACAGTAAAGGACCCTATTCACACCTACAGGCATAAGGCATATAAACCCCCAACAAAATCGTGCCAAGTCGTGCCATCTTTCACTATCTAGTGCAGCACCTTTAATTTTCTCTCCATATTAATCTCATCTCATCTTGTTCCTCTTCTACCTTGCAGTGTCGAGGTGAAGTATAAACAGTGGAAGAGTGCCCGTTTATGGGCTTCATGTATCAATATTCCCATGGATTCTGCTATTACCTCCTCATCTCATCTCATCATGTTCCTCTTGTACCTTGCGGTGTCGAGGTGAAGTATAAACTTCGTGAGAGTGCCCGGTTATGGGCTTCGTATATCGACATTCCCATGGATTCTGTTATTCCCTCAGTCCAACGTTTACGTGGTCGGCCTCTTCCTCTGTTTCCATCTGGTCTGTACATCATTGCTTGTTGTGGCATGCTGCTTGACTGGTAGCCTACTTGCATGGCCAAACCATTTGACTTGCTGCTTTCTAATAAAATCTAGAGCAGCTTTAACCCCTACTTTAGTCCTGATTTCTTCATTTCTGATCTTATCTCTTCTTGATACGTTGAGTATTCTTCTCAGAAACCTCATTTCTGTTGTTGTGATTTTTCTTTTCTCTTTTTCTGTCATTGTCCAGGTTTGGCATTGGTAGCAGAGAGTTGGTAGGAAGATTGTGTTGTAAAGTGCTTTCTTAGTAGTTATTGATACATGTTTGTTCTTTAGTATTGGAGCCATTTGTCCAATGAGTTGATTTGCCTTATTGCACCTATTTTCGATCTCGTCTTCTGATCTGCCATTTGATGATATTATACTTCCTAGGTACTTGAAGCTCTTTACTTGTTTCAAGGGATGTTCGTTTAGGTGAATTGTTGCTGTTTGTTCTTCTTTAGTTATAGTCATTACCTCTGTTTTGCTTGTGCTAATTTTCATGTTATGTTCCCTACACATTTCGTTTAGACTATTCATGTGGTCTTGTAATTCAGCTTCTGATTTTGCTATTAGTGCTTGGTCGTCCGCAAACAGGAGTTCTCTAATGGTTAGATTTGCAGATGGTTCTTCTTCTGTGTTCTCGTCATGCGGTATTCTTGCTGTCTCTGCTTGGCTGGTTTCTTTACATATGTTGTCTATATATGTTATGAACAAGAGAGGGGACAGGACACAACCTTGTCGTACTCCAGATCTTATGGTGAAGGGTTCTGAGTGTTCTCCAGTTGCTCTCACTATGCATTCACTGTTGTTGTATAAACTTCTGCATAGGTTTGTTAGATGTGTACTCACTCCATATTGTTTAAGGATTTCCCACAGCTTGTTTCTATCTACCCTATCAAATGCCTTTTCTTGGTCGACAAAGGCTAAGTAGAGTGTTTCATTGAATTCAATTGATTTTTCTATAAGTTGTCTAAGAGCAAAAATGGCGTCTGTGCATCCTTTGTTTTTCCTAAATCCAAGCTGCGTTTCGCTTAGCTGGGGTTCTAAAGTAGTTCGTAATCTTTTTTCAAGAATTTTGCAAAATATTTTCCCAGTATGACTCAACAGTGAAATGCCTCTGTATTGTGTGCAATCTCTTTTGCTGCCTTTGTTTTTCCAAATTGGGATAATTATGGCATTTCCCCAGTCTCGTGGTGTCTGTTGTTCTACCCAAACATGGTTGAATAGTCTATGTAGCCAAGCTGTTCCTACTTCCCTTGCTGCTTTAATTAGTTCATTTGGTATTTCATCCTGTCCTGGTGATTTGTTTAATGGGGCTAATCTGATGGCTTCTATAATTTCTTCTTTTAGTATGTCTGGTTCTAGTTCCTCGGTGACATCTGTGTAGGTCTCTTGAATTCCTGTGACATCTGATGGGATGTTGAGAAGTTGTTCGAAATACTGCTTCCATCTTATTAGGATCTGTTTTTGTTCACTTATTGGTTCTCCATTTTCGCTGTTAATTATTTCAGTTGGGTCAAAGGGTTCTCCTCTGGTTCGCATTGCACTTATCTTTTTGTAGAAGTTTCTGGTTGCCTCCTTGTAGTTTTTATTTAGGGTTTCTCCATACTCTTCCCAGTCTTTTTGTTTTTCCCTCTTTACTATTCTACTCACATGTCTTCTCGCTATTCTGTATTCTCTGTAATCACATTCCTGTTTGCTCTTCAACCACTTTTTATATTTTTCCTTTTTTTCTTTTACCGCTTTCTTTACTTCTGCGTTCCACCAACTTGTTATTTTCTTTATCCGTGTTTTGCGTTTTTTCGTGGTTCCGCATGTTATTTTTGCAGTATTTAAAATGCTTGATTTGAATATCTCCCATTCTTCTTCCACTGTTTTTCTTTCCGTAGGTAATTTTACAAAGAGTTCAGTTAGTTCTTTCTCATAATTTTCCCTTACTGCCTCGTCTTTAAGGTTTTTTAAGTTTACTGATTCGCATGGCATGTATTTTCCTGCTCTTTGTCTTCTTCTTCTAATGGTTCTTATTGTGGCAACGACTGCTTTATGATCTGTGTTTATACTGAAATTGGGCACTGCTCTTGCATCTAATATATTTCTCTTTCTGTTATTTCTTGTTAATATAAAATCAATTTGGCTTTTAGTATCTAGATTGTTCCATTTATACCAGGTGTATACTTGCGAATCTTTATGTTTATAGAATGTGTTTGTTATATAGAGGTCGTGTTGGCTGCAAAGCTCTATCAGTCTACTTCCGTTATCATTCCTTTCATTTTGCTGATCTCCAAATGCTCCCAGGTGTTTTTCTATGCCCACTCTGTTATGTCCTAGTCTTGCATTGAAGTCTCCCATAACTATGATGTTGTCCTGCTTATCTATTTTGTTTAGCACATCATGTATGTCTTCGTAGAAGTCCTCGCATTCTTGCTCATTATTGTTTGTATTACATGGTGCGTATATCTGTACATATGTTGTGATTGTTTGTTCTTTTATTCTCACTGTTATGATTCTTTCTGATATATATTTTATTTCTAGTATTCCTCTTGCTAGCCGTGGTTCAATGACTATTCCCACACCGTGTCTTGCCCTTTCTTGCTGTTCTACTCCAGAGTAAACAAACGTGTAACTGCGGTGGAGCTCCTTGCATCCTTTCCCTTTTGTTCTGGTGTCCGCTATTCCCATCAGACCAATATTCCTCTTCTCCATTGTTTCTATAAGCTCTTCTTCTTTACTATTGAAACCACAGACGTTCATTGTGCCTATTTTTTGAATCGCTGATCTATCTCGTAGTCCATTAACATTGCCGGGTCGATAGCCGTTTGGGTCAGTCCGTTTATACTTCTTGGTTTTTCTACGAGCAGTATGAAGATCCCCTGCCGGCTTGCTAGGCCAGTCGCAGGTTTTAGCTATTACCTCCATCCATCGTTATGTGGTCGGCCTCTTCCTCTGCTTCCATTTGGTCTGTACATCATTGCTTGTTGTGGTATATTGTTAGTTGGTAGCCTAGTTACATGATCAAACCATTTTACTTGTTGCCTTCTAACGAAATCTATTGCCGCTGTAACCCCCACTTTAGTCCTGATTTCTTCATTTCCGATTTTCTCTCTTCATGATACACTGAGTATTCTTCTCTGGAATCTCATTTCTGTTGTGATTTTTCTTTTCTCTTTTTCTGTCACTGTCCAGGTTTGGCTTTAGTAGCACAGAGTTGGTAAGAAGTTTGTCTTGTATAGTGCTTTCTTGGTAACTACTGATACATGTTTGTTTTTTAATATTGGTACCATTTGTCCAATGAGTTGGTTTGCCTTAATGCATCTATTTTTTATCTCGTCTTATGATTTGCCATTTTATGATATTATACTTCCTGTTTTTACTTGTTTCAGGGGGAGGGGGGTTGTCTTCTCGTAGGTGAATTGTTTTTATTAATTTGATTAATTGTTGTTGAAATTTGTTGATATTATTAATATGTCTTTACCCCCTGGAACAAATGCCCGCAGAAGTCGGATGTGTCAGCCTAACGGTGCAAGAACGCAGCTCTGCTGTAAACAGGCACAACACAATCACGTCTGGAAAAAAAAACTCTGGATGAACGAAGACGATATCTGTCTTTATTCTTTTATCCACATATTTTAAGTCTCCCACTATTTTTCCAGAAAAGGGAGTGTCTAGTTATAATATCATCAGGTTTTCTCAGTTGTGTCATATTCAGTGCCAGCATCTCTTCCTGATTTCTTGGTTCAAAGGAATTTGTTTAGTTCTCTCCATGAGTTATTCTTTGGTTATTCCGTCAAGGAAGGTCAGTTTTTTAAATACATGGTTTAATCTCATTGCCCTTGTCTTTTCCCTATACATTTGTAAACCTAATTGTTGCAAACTCCCTTCAAGTGTGTTTAGTATATTTTGCATCTGATTTCATGTATGTAACAGGAGTGCAGTGTCACTGACAGTTCAAATCATAAAGTTCCATTGTTGGAGTCCACTGAATTGCATTTCCGGCAGTAGTTATTGTTGTCTTCATAATCCAACCCATTGTCAGTAAGAATAATAATGGTGACAAAAGACAACCCTGATGCACCTCAGTTTTTATTTCAAATTTTTGTTAGTTGTTTATGTAGAACCTAAGATTTCATGTACTGAATTTATTTCCTGGGGGATCCCATAGTGCCGCATCAACCTCTAAAGGAATTCCCTATCAATGCTGCCAGAGACCTATTCATTATTGTCAAGGTCTCACAGCCAAGGTTGCGACGCGTTGTCTGTACCAACGCCAGACAACATAACAACACGCAACCCTGAGTAATGTTAAACACGGCAGAGAGAACGCGGCGTCGTTACCGACGCCCGGATAGGTAGCCACGCACAGCAATTGAGTTCACCCCGTGAACCGTGCAGGGAACACCAGCTGACGTGTGCGTGTAAGCGTGTAGGACGCCAGAACTGGCAGACGGGCTTAGGTTGTTGAACGGACAGGTCGCGAGTTGTGTTTGAATCTGCCTTGAGAGCTAGCCTGTACGACAGTGGGAGACTGAGTCGAATGCTTGAATAGTTTGACTTGTAAGTGAGATGTTTATTGCTTGCATGTATTATTATGTATTGTAGTGATATTGTTCATGCTGAAATGATTGCTATAGATTGTCAGTGCGCGATGTTTGTGCGATAATAAATGCAGCGCGTCAATAAAGCGTGTGAATAATACTTTCGGATATTCACTTCGTGTGATTTGATAGTTTGATATTACTTCACACTTGTGTTATGCAAGACTCTGACAAGTGCGAATGTGGTGGCTTTCGTCCGGGTTTTGAATCAAATGCGAACGTGTAAATTTTTTGTCCGAATTTGAAGCGAATGTGAACATGCCGATAGAAGTGCGCAAGTCATAGATTAAGGTAAAGTAACGAATTAATAGAGTTGATTTAATTAAATTATAAGTGTGAAGATATTATTTGAAGCCAACCGAGGCGTCTTCAGACTTAGCACTAAATTCAACAAAATTTGTACCTAAAATCCAAAATGGCGGCCGTGCCCTTGAATGTCATTGAGTAGGGTTAGCGCGAGCGTGAAAGTTGTTGATTGTGGTAACGACTAACAATAATACTTAACAGCATACAAACCTTTACAGACTTCAGTGACATTACACACACCATACATTTACAAATGTTCTAATTTCGGTTAGTTTAAAAAGTGCAGGTTTTTTGGGTCAACTTTACCTGAGTCTGGTGAACTTCAAAAATTTTTTGTGCGTCAACCCGAAAGACGTTCCAGTGTGATTTCGAGCACCACTGAACAGCACAGTACCCAAGGATTACTTGAGTATAAAATTTTTTTTCATCTCTCTTTATACTTTCGTTAGTCTGGCTTTAGACATTAACTGTGCTATAGATATTTGTAACTTACTAACATCATAAGTAATTTTGTTTATATTTATTCCATCATACCTATTGTTCATCATGTCTTCTTTAAACGATTTCATTGAAATGGGTTTAAAAATGAATATGTCTGGTGAGGGATTGAGAACATGGAGTTAAAGCAAATATGCAGAATATCTTTTGAAACAAGAGCAAATTAGTGAGAGGGATGAGAGAGCGGCCGAAAGGGCATTAAAGCAATCAGAAGTTGATCTGAAAAGTAAGGAGGCAGACTCAGAAGCTGCATTAAAGCTCCAACAGGCACAATCAGAAGCTGCAGTGAGGCAAGCAGAGATATTAGCCCAAAGTAAGAGAGAAGAGCAAGAAATGCAACTAAAAATTGAACAGCTAAAAGCTGAATGTTCTAAAGATAAAGTGAATAGAGAAACAGACAAAGATCAACCTCATAAGAAGTATCAAGGTCTGATCAGAAGTTACAACACAGGTGATTGCATAGCAGCATTCACCCAAAATTTTGAATTTGTTATGGATCATTACAAAATCCCAAAACCTGAATGGGGGATAGTATATGTAAGAAGTCTTTCTGGGGAACCTCTTAAAGTTATAGAGTCAATCCCAAATGACCTGAAAGAAGATTATCTTTACATTAAAGCAAAAATTATGTCACATTTTTTGCTAGATGAGAACAGTTTAGGAAGTTGTCTCCTAAGCCACGTTCTCTGATTACATCTCAGAAATTCAAAATATTTTTTCTAAATGGCTGTCAGCAGCTAAAGTAAATGGAAGTTATGACAAATTAGTTGACCTTATGTTGAGAGATAAGATTATTGCATCTCTCCCAGCCCCCTTTTCTAAATTTTTTTTGGAATGTCAGTGCGAAAGTGTTCAACAGATTGAAAGTCGTGGCTCTGGTTATTTTGCAGCCAATAAGCAATGTTTCTCTAGTAGTCTGACCAGCACAGACTTTGTAGCAGCAGCTACATATGGCAAATATCAGGCAGGGTCAAATAGCAAACAAAGACCTTATAAGCAAACTGCAGAGAAATTATATCAGTGTAAATATTGCAACTATGAACACAATGAGCATGATATGTGCGACCAACATCCTGGGTACACTACGTACTTGCATAATTACATTTCTAAGCAAGAGAAAGAGAGGAAGAACTACAAAAAACTTACAAAATGTTACCTTTGTAAGGCTTTTGGTCACTGGCGTAAGGATTATAAAGCCAAGTCAATGATCAAAAAGGCTAATGCAGCCATGTTTGACATTTCTTCGTCAGAAGATGAAAGTGTACAAGATCACCCAGTAAACTCGGCACATTCCATGGAAGTATTCCATCAAGAAAAATGTACCATTTGTGATCAATTTTGTTAACATGCGGCCATTCTATACCTATTACCAGTGAGGAGGCCAATTCTGTAGTAAACTTCAAAGGTAAACTGAACATCCACCAGGGGTATGTTAATGGTAAACCTGCCACAGTTTTACGTGATAGCGGAAGTACTCTCATTGGTGTAAAGAGAGATTATATTTTACCAACACAATATAGTGGTAAATATGTCACATGCAGGACATTCTCAGGGAACATAGAGAAATATCCACTTGCATGGGCATATATAACTACACCATTCCTTACAGGAAAGGTGAAATGCGCAGCATTAACCAATCCTTGCTGTGATATTATCATTGGAAACCTTCCTGAAGTGAATGACATACCACATGACAGCAGTACATCATCTGTCAGTTGTAATATTGATACTACCATTTCACCTTCATCACCAATCACCATTCATGATGTATTACCACCTGTAAATGAATGTACAAATACCAACCTGGCTATGCCAGAACATACATGTAATTGTGTGAATGTAACATCAATGTGTGATGAGAATGATCGTTGCGATATTACAAATGCAGTAAGCAGATCTACTGCCCAAATGCAAGATCGAATCGATCAAACAGAGGCTTTACAACAAATAAGTCCAGTTGTGACATCTCCTGAAACAACCAGGGAGAAGTTTATAACAGCCCAGAAAGCCGATCGATCTTTGCAGAAGTATTTTAAACTTATAGGCCAAAAGCCACGAGTAGCAAAGAATGCTAAATGGTATTTTGCTCTGAAAAACGGAATTCTGACACGGTACTATACCAAAGGTTCTAGCACTACAGAACAAACGGTGCTACCTGCAGAAAACCGCAATCAAGCATTAAAGCTAGCACATGACATACCCTTCGCAGGGCATATAGCTGATGCTAAAACAAGAGCAAGATTACTTACTCAATTCTATTGGCCTAAGTTTCGCAGTGATACCAAACGGTATTGCAGAAGTTGTGACATCTGCCATAAGCTTGTGAAACAAAAGAAACACTCGCAAGCTGAACTGCAATTAACATAGTCAACAAGCAGACCTTTCAAAAATATCTCTGTCGACAGAATTGATCCTCTTGACCACATAATATCAAGAGGTACTAAAATTCGCCAGAAGCGAGTCCTTCTAAAACCATAACTTCCAAAGACATCAGGGAAGTCTGTTCCCATATTAGAACTAAGTTAGGGAGCCATAATACCAATTTCACTCACTCCTCATTAGTAATGTACCAATCTATGTTGACTGAAAGTACAACTTTGTCTATACCCATTTCACCATATGAACATGTAACATCATTGCGTGATAGAATTATGAAATCATGTATATTAGCCAAAGAAGCTCTCCAAAAATCAGGAGCTATTTACCGACAATATGCTAACAGAGGAAATAGAACTATTACACTGATGCCAGGACAGGACGTTCTTCTTCTTTTGCCAAGTGATAGACATCTCCTAACTGACTCATGGCAAGGACCGTTCAAAGTGCTACGACAAATTTCGACGGTAGATTACGAGATTGCAGTTAGGGACAAACATAAAATTTTCCATATTAACATGCTCAAACCTTATCACCACAGGCAAGACGAACAAGTAGAGACTACAGCAAGCACCATCATAGTGGACCAGACGGACGACAACGACACTGACGAGATACCGACACCAGGTCTTGACACGACGACCAACTTACAAGACATTAAGGTAAATCCTAAACTGACTCAGACACAAATTGACAGTTGCAAACAACTGATACAACAGTACAGGACGATCTTTTCTGACAGCTCAGGACATGATAAATCACATAACAGCACTACAGCAGACATTTGACAGAATTAGACATCATGGACTGACTGTAAAACCTTCCAAAGTTGATATAGCCTTTCAGGAAATTTCATTTTTGGGCTATAAGATCTCAAATGGCTTTATATCAACTGACGATAACATCATGTCCAGAATTTTGAAATTGTCGCTTCCGACAACTAAGAAACAGTTGCGAAGTGTCTTAGGTCTTTTAAACTATTGCAGACAGTTTATTCCTCATTTTGCTGAATTGACCAAATGTTTCACTGATCTACTAACAAATAAACACCCCAATGTGATTGTAAACAGTGAATGTTTAAGGCCAGCATTTACGAAAATTCTTTCATATTTTTCTAAATCACCTATTCTGAAATTGCCAAATTTGAATATTACTTTTAGATTAAGGTGTGATGCGAGCTCCGTAGCCATTGGAGGTGTGCTTCTCCAAGAACATGACCAAATCTTGTACCCAGTATACTACGTCTCTCGAAAACTGAACACCAGCGAACGAAATTACAGTACACCGGAACTCGAGGCTCTTGCCATGGTATTTTCGGTACGTAAACTTTCTAGATTTTTGTTAGGCAAACATTTCATTATTGAAACAGATAATACTCCGCTGACAATTGTTACCAGAGGAACGCCTAGTAACAGCAGGGTGGCAAGATGGTCCCTTCTTCTGCAGGACTATAGCTATGAGGTTAACCACATAAAGGGTTCACAAAACTGTCTTGCAGACCTTTTGTCGAGATGTCCATACAACGAACCTAATACCCAGTCGACACCAGAGCACAGTGCAGAGGGTGTATAAAACTGCAACGTAGATAGTGCTCAGTACCACAGCCAATTGTGACAATGTGTCAGTAACGCTGTGTACACCATTGTGATGGGGAAGATTGTATCTCCCAATGTATATAACTTATGTACATGTTGTAATTCTTATTATTATCATGCGAATGAATGCATGTATAATTGTGAGATATGTGAAAGAATGGAATCAGTATTATGTAAACTAATGTGTTGTATAATTGTGAGATATGAGAAAGAATGTAATTATTATTGTAAATAAATATTATAACAACCAGACACTACAGAGAAGTGTCACGGGACAACACTACTGGATCCAGGAAGTTACCAATCCACTAAAACGTGAGGGAATCCTATAGTATCCAGACCGAGGTGCCCAAGACGTTTTAACAAGGTACGAAAGATGACTGCGACAGTACAATCCGAGCAGAAGGCGGAAGAGACGATCCAACAGCTGATGGTAACAACTACTACTCCGTTTATAGAAGATCCATCCAGAACAGACCAACGTTGTATGAATGACACCACAACACATGTAATAGTACAGCTGTATACTTCCGATTTTTTGCATAGTAATATTAAAAGTATATAAATGTATGACAAATGTATTAAAATGTGATTTAAAATATTTCCATATACGGAATTGTATATGTTGATTTGTATAGGATGTAATCTCAGCATCATAACTTGATTGCTTCTTTACAAACGTGACTTTTTGTGCACATTTGTCAATAAGGATCAAATTATGACACTAAGAAATGAGTTTGCAATTGTAATTTATGTCTTGTAAACGACGATAAATTATTGGTCCTAAATTTTCTGTATAATAACCAGGGGACATTATTCTAAATTGTTGGTGACATGTAAATATGTATTGTAACCATTAACATGTGTGCTTGATAAATAACATGTCAATGTAACATCGTTTAGATATGGACAGTATATTGCCAAAACTGTTGACCTTCATTAGAAACTCTAAATAGAGGTCTGATGGAGGAGTCATCTCAGAGGGAGATGCTCACGGCTTGACCTGATTATTTTAGTATTTTTGTTCTTGGTTGTGAGGTAGGGGCCAGTTTAGCCGATACCTACCGGACTAGATGGGTCACAGCGAGGTAATGCCCATTAAATAGATTGTACTTGACTGTTGTACTTCATAGTGCAACATAAGTGGTGTATACATATTGTTGACTATTCACCTGTATATATTTATGATAATTGTTAATGTATAATGTTCGACTTTGACATGTTTAAGAACACCTAGAGATATATTATACATGTAAGGAAATCCTTGCATGAAAAAGGGGTGTGGAGAGTGTCAAGGTCTCACAGCCGAGGTTGCGACGCGTTGTCTGTACCAACGCCAGACAACATAACAACACGCAACCCTGAGTAATGTTAAACACGGCAGAGAGAACGCGGCGTCGTTACCGACGCCCGGATAGGTAGCCACGCACAGCAATTGAGTTCACCCCGTGAACCGTGCAGGGGACACCAGCTGACGTGTGCGTGTAAGCATGTAGGACGCAAGAACTGGCAGACGGGCTTAGGTTGTTGAACGGACAGGTCGCGAGTTGTGTTTGAATCTGCCTTGAGAGCTAGCCTGTACGACAGTGGGAGACTGAGTCGAATGCTTGAATAGTTTGACTTGTAAGTGAGATGTTTATTGCTTGCATGTATTATTATGTATTGTAGTGATATTGTTCATGCTGAAATGATTGCTATAGATTGTCAGTGCGCGATGTTTGTGCGATAATAAATGCAGCGCGTCAATAAAGCGTGTGAATAATACTTTCGGATATTCACTTCGTGTGATTTGATAGTTTGATATTATTTCACACTTGCCAGAAAACAAGCTACTTGTCTTGTGTTATGCAAGACTCTGACAATTATCCACAAATCCAATATGAAGTGGCCGATTCAGTTCAATACTTTGCACTGCTATGTGATTGTCTGGTCAGTGTAGGATCTGTGTGGTCAGTGTAGGATCTGTGTGGTCAGTGTAGGATCTGTGTGGTCAGTGTAGGAGTTGTCTGGTCAGAAGACAATATATATTGGGTATGTGGTGCCTGCCCCGTACTTCGATAGACCAATCCACACTCGACGGATGATGCAACCTATATTGACTTTCCGGGACATTTCCTGGTAGCTGGTTTAGAATTTTAGAATGCGTTGACCCAAGAACCAAAGTCAATTTTTTTAAATCCTTGGGGATCTGAATACATGATCACCTACCAGTAGGCAAGTGTCAATCAATCAATCATGTGCCATGCCGGAAAGCGTGGGCGGTCACCAGAGTCGTGGATCAGCTCAGTGTTCCTGTCTCGTCCATGCCATGTGGCCAAGCCATCCAGGCATTTTCCTCTCGGTCTTCCTCTTGGTCTGTTCCCTTCGATCTTGCCAGTTGTCACTAAGTTCTCCAATCCATTTCTTCTCATAACATGTCAAAAAGATTTTCACTGTCTACGTCTAATTTCTCTAATAAATTTACGATTGTCATTGCTTCCTATAGTACTTGGTCATTGGTTTTTCTGTCTGTCCATGGTAGTCTTTGCATTTTCCTCAGAAACCACATTTCTGCAGCCATCAGATGTTTTTCAGCTTGACTGCTCATTGTCCAAGTTTCACATCCATACAAAAGAACAGGCTCTATTGCCACATAGCAAGTGCCCAAATCACGCCATACAGAGCATGGAAGGAAATCTCAAAGTAAACAGTGCACGAAAACTATGGGATACGAATATACGTCACACCAACGCTAGCACGACAATGAAATCATACGTTGTGCGACGATCAAGGTGAACGGGCATGTGTTAGATTTTGAGAACAACTTGGTGTGGCTATTGGATCGTTTGAAGGCTAGCAGTGGACTCACTCCAATCTAAGAACAGCTAGAAGCATATATTGAGAACGCCATGGATTCGAGAACGACGGGCAAACTCTAGACAGAATCGAATTGGAGGAAGATGACAGCAAGGATGACCTGAATGAACGGAGGAAAGAGAAGTATTACTGAGTGACGATAAGGAAAACGCAGAACAGGTTAAATTATATAAGGGTTAGTGCACGCTTATATTAGATGCTATCCCGGCAACAACGGGTACTCTAATTGTCTACTACGAAATGTATAATGACTCTGTCAACCCCGTAATAAAGCGGTGTTAGATTTTCCTGAGCTCCGATGTTTACTTCTTCGTATTGCAAAGTTCTTCAGTGAATTCATAAACTGTTATCGTTGCGCCGTTTTAATGAGCCAGTTTCTTTCGTAAGTTGAAGATATCCACATGGCAAAACACAGCAAAGAAGGACTTACGACATGGCAGGCGGCATTATGCACAGTGTACCTGTGCGGGCTGTTGGCTTGCCGATACTCCTGTCTATTCCATTGTTCACATTGGGCAGTGAGGAGCATTTTGTGTGGTATTCACTGGCACAGGAACGGAGCAATATGGGGACGACCCGTTGCCGTGATTTTGGAACCACGACTAACAACTAACTAACTAACTAGACCCTCACGACTGACCAAATCAAATGCCTTTGTGAGGTCGATGAATGAGAATATCATATCAATGATAGACCTGTTCTGTCGAAAGTCACACTGTGATTCGGGTTAGACTTGATCTCCCAGGACTTGAAGTCTGCGCAGAACAATTCTAGCAAATACTTTCCCAACAATACACAGAAGTGAGATAGTCAGATACCCCTATAGTTGTTACAGTCGCTCCGATCGCCCTTGTTCTTGAACAATGTTATGATGCTTGAATCTTTGAAATCCTACCTGCTTTAATTAGTGTTAACCAGATTATATCTCCCCCAATAACTGATGTGCTGGTCTCCCTGGCCTAGGGGTTAAATAACTTTCTCCGTAATCCCGTTTATCCACGTAGGGTAACGCAGTGTGTGCGAGAAATGGAAGCGGTTCTCACGCGTTGGTAACTTAAGGGTTAAGTGGGCTGGGTTCTCAGAAAGCAATATGGCAAACTACTGAGCATAATCTTGCCAAGAAATCAACGACAGCGGTAAAATGATGGAACTGACAGCGATGTCCTGTAAAGGATATGTGCAAACAAAACAAAAAACTGATGTAGAGACCGGAAGCACCACTGGGTTTCATTTTGTCAGATCTATGGGATTGATTTCCCTCCTCACCAGTAATTTTTGAAACAAAACATGTCATTATAATATTAGCAGTAATGTCAATTACACTTCATGAGATGAAGAGAAAAGCTTTGGCTGGCAGTATCAGTACGACTGAGTGATAGTGGTAGCTGTAACCCTTCTGTATCAGGTGTAGATTGATTGTGTTCTGTGGTAAACCGTAAAGCACAGCTGTGACAAAAGACCATGACAAAACACTTGAACATGAAGTAATATACATTTCTGATACCTTCTAACGACACAAACTGGACATGTACCGGCTGAAAGGGCCAGTCAAGCCAGACAACACACCCGACGACACATTCACTGGGTCATTTCTGGCTTCTCTTCTCTAACGCTGGGGGAGGGGGGACAAGTGCCTGACATTACTTTCACAAATACTACAATCTTTCATATGTCTGCCTTGATTACGACCACAATGTGTCGATAATTGTGGAGTTTATGGAGTAACGAAGGAGACAAATGACATCTTTGCAATTTTCTGGCTTGAGAAAGAAATGATACACATGAAATAAAAGTACAACTACAATGTTTTTGTAGTAATGTGCCGCACAACGCGGAAGGATACACAAATGCTATCAAAACATGTAAAGCCGTAGAAAAGATGTAGGTAATCTACGTAAATCGCAAGAATTTGATTACGAATAATGTTGTTTATAGAAGTAAATATTCATAATCATAATGCTACCGCTTGCAAAAATAAGTGTAACAGTTATCCTCAATAGCGGTTGCCTTTGGTGGCCACTAAATCGTCCATTGTTGGCGAAGCACAGTACACACTCACCTGTACAAAATCAGGACGATTTCATAAGTGGCGATATATTTTGATGAAATTTTTGCATCAAAATAAAGGTGAATGTTTACATGATGTTACTAGCGCATATCCATGCGAATTAATATCAGATAAACATGATAAAGTGGCAATAATTTCCAAGAATTCGGCAAAACCCCGCGCCAAAAATTAGCACAACCTAACAACATACAACACTTTAACATCCGCTTTAAGTAGTTCTTCAACTTGAATTATAAAAATTCCAACATCTTGTTTTATCCTTAATTCGTAATTATTTGAGTTAAACATTGTCTAATTAGTATACAGCTCTTTGAAAATTCGCAATAAGGTACTAAAATGATAGAACTGTTTTTTCAGCGTATGAATTCAGCCAGTCGTGTTTGAGTCTTTGAAACTAGTGCCGGACATAGAAAAGTGAGGTGGAATCAAGCGAGCAGGACAGAAGTGGGTCACAAGGTCCGCAGGTCGCGGGTCAGTGCCAGGGTTCCACAAAACACAACCGGGCACCTTCAGTTTCACTTACATACTTCTCACCAAACCTTCGTCATGGGCAAGCTACGACGAGTTTTTGTTATCGGTGTCGGAATGACAAAAGTAAGAACAGATGCTAGTTTAATATTCTGCTAATATTTCTTGTTGAGATGCGAAATATTTAGAAAACTAAAAATGAACGTTGCTTCATACTGTTATTTTACTTTTATAGTTACAGAATTCTGCTGTACAACATAGATCATAGATGAGACACTAACAAACCTCAAAACAGTATTACTAATTTTATCTGTGTCGGCTTCGTCTAATATTCGTAATGACAGTTGCTTTTGGCATTATGCAATACGAATATGTCAGATAAACAGGAATTTACTAGACTAGAGAAGTTTATTGCATCCCTATCTTTTATTAATCATCTGCAGTCCAAAGTACATTTTTTGTTATTGCTTGATAAGCAGTACACAAAATCAATAACATATTATATAGACATGAAGTGACACATTTTGACTTGTGGCATGTATATTTCAGTTGATTTAACTCATGCATAATTCGGTTAAATTGTGACAGAATGGTTTACTAAGCCATTTCTGCTTGACCTTAGCATGGGTCGCTGACCTGGTCAGCAGGTGGACACTGAAGCACACAGTGTATTCCCAGTGCTAACTTTTGTGTGCCTAGGTGCACCATGAATGGCATGTATAAGCCAGGATTGCCAGATCATTGTGGGGGGAAAAAAAAGCCAAGTCATGAAATTAAAAAAGCAAAAAAAAAAAAAAAACCAGACATTACCCAATAAAAATGTCTATTCAAAATACATCACATAAAAACCTCTTCTTCAAATAAGTAGTCCTCTTCTTCTGAAAATGTCACTGAACGCTTTTGGAATTCATCTTGACACCTGTGAGACTGCTGCTAAAGACCGTAATTCGTGGTGTACATCATTACATATTAGGGTGCAGTCACTTGTGAAGCAACAAGGACTGCAAGAGCTGTGAATAAAAGGCTGAACAGAAAACCACTGCAGGAGATCCTCCTCCTGGAACATCAAGCATTCTTTGCCCACATTGTCAAAGAACATTTCGAGCCAAAATAGGCCATATCAGCCATCTTAGAACTCACGGCTCCATACTTTCAATCCCACTGGATGAAATGAATGGTCATCATCATTCTTGATGGACAAACAACATTCCTCTTCATTGTGAGAAATTCAGTGCAGGATTCCTTATTAGTGATATGCACTTCGTTCAGTGCAATTTTATCTGACCAAGAGTGCTGCCATGGTACATCCATGGGCTACCATTATTTCACAGTGATCGATGGCACTATGGCAAGCCATGCTAACAGCAATTTGTAACTCTGCTAATTTGACTTTATCATCAATTTTCTTACTTATTGTCACCACTGAAAGTGCTTTTTGTGAAGAAGATGGCGCGCTCTGCTTGTGTTTTTCTGTTGTTTCATGATTTGCGAGATTTGAAAATCTTGGAACAATATTACACAGGCACAATTTGTAATATGCCTATTCAGTACCATCAGTGGATTTCTTGAGCCACACAAATGTCTTTTCCCATTGATCATTATATTTCCGATGAGTATCATAAGATGGTTTCCACTTTGGCATGATAATGGGCTCATAATCAGAAATACTTGCCATGAAGGTATAATGAATTTGAAAACTTAACTGAACAGTAAGGTGACTGCTCAGTGCGTGAGTGCGCATAGAACAGTACAAACAGTACGAAAACCATACATGTTTAATACTTGTTAGTTGTTACGTTCGTTCTCGAGAATGAACCAAAAGCAGTATAAGCTAAGCTTATTGTTTTGCATTTGTTTTAGCTAAAAAGTGTTAAAACAAGATAAAAAATTAACTTGACCAATTCAAAAAAGAGGCATTTATAGCTACTTATTATGCCATTACAAATTTTTAAAAGCCAAGAAAAAAGCCAAAAGCCAACTGAATATTTTGACAGCCAATCTGTTTTTAAAAAGCCAGATTTATCAGATTTGTTGTTAAAAAGGCCAAT
Organism: Cepaea nemoralis; assembly: GCA_014155875.1. Lineage (NCBI taxonomy): Eukaryota > Metazoa > Mollusca > Gastropoda > Stylommatophora > Helicidae > Cepaea > Cepaea nemoralis. The sequence goes on along the minus strand of JACEFZ010008848.1, from coordinate 760,686 downwards.
CTGGCAATTCTGGTTGAAGCCAGCACTTCATTACTAGAACACATATTTTCGAAGCAATGTATTCCCTTGGTGAATTTAACTGATTTACTGCCAAACAAAAAGTGGGTTTGGGCCAAATAAAACTTGATAGCAGAAAGTTGGAAGTTGGGTTGTGTCACAAAATTGTTAAAATTTTCTAAATTGATTTTTAATTATATAACCTGCATAGTTGGATACCTCTTGAAAAAACAAATCCAACGGTACCTTAGTCAAGTGTGTAGGTCAGTTATAAGCGGAGATATTAATGTTTGTGTGTCAGTATCATTTAATATAAACAAAGAGGAAAAGACAATTTTGACCCTTTCCCAAAGTGTGACCTACCTACTACACTCACACAACTGTTGGTAACACTGACGCCAAGGGAATATTACCACTGCTGATGTCTAACTCAAGGAAAGATAACTACTGCCAGTTTATATATATATACACCCACACACATACAGATATATACACCTCCACATCATGCTGTGATGTCAGATCTCGGGCGCTACTGCACGCGGGGGGAAGAGAACAAGTGAAAGACAGAGAAGTAAATACTTGGACAGCTTGACCTTGTGGCATGGTCGAGACAAGAACTCTGTGGTGATCCACGACTCTGGTGAGATGGCGAAACATGACCGCCACGCTTACCGGCACATGATGGATGGATATTGTGATCATCACCAGAGCTACAGAGCTTGCGCACTGAGTTGAGAATCTCCTGGTGTGACATAAAAGGAAGAGATCTGATGGATAATATCAAGCGTGAAGAAGATGATACTTGATTTAAATCGCTAATGGGTGTCCAAAATTAGCACACACAACCATACAAAAACTTGAATTTTATTTATATTATCCTTTGGTGTTAAAAATCTTTGTCTTATTGGGGTTAAAATTCTGTATTGTGAGATTTAAGTGGCAAGAATCCGAGCCTAACAGTAGTAACAGATAATGTCCCTTACCAAACTGTAGTAGCAGATACGTCTCTAATCAAACAATAGTAACAGATAATGTCCCTTACCAAACTGTAGTAGCAGATACGTCCCTAATCAAACAATAGTAACAGATAATGTCCCTAACCAAACATTTGTAACAGATAATATCCCTTACCAAACTGTAGTAACATATGTGTCCCTAAGCAAACAGTTGTTGCACCTCATTTATAAAGTTCTGCATACTGTAGTTTGATTCTGAATAACTCAAGTTTCAGTGGCAAAATAAGAAAACAAAAGCTGGAAAAGACTGCAGGCCTCACCTTTGAAAGCTATGCTATAATATGTGCAACCCTTTTACATTTCACACCCATTTTGCATTTCACACCCCTTTTACATTTCACACTCCTAAGTATTAGCTTTAAGTTTTTTTGGAAAATGAGAAGGCACATAGATTTACTAAGAAAGACAAACACAGAATTCACACTGAAAATAGTGCTTATGATGAATCGATACAATCAGTAATAAAAAATAATGTTACGGGAACGTGGCTTGAAAGATATCCAGAGAAAAGCGTGACAATCAATCTTCTCATAATCATCTTTTATGCTCAAAACCAAACTTAGCAGACTCACATACCATCTATTCAGCAAAATAGAATGTGGACAGACATTTGTGTTCATTTGGAAAAGGTAAACAGACAGTGGAACACCATAACCAAGGCATTCAGATCAATGCGAGACAATGTGGTTTTACTCAACCATCACATCTAATCGAGATCAACCATCACATCTAATCGAGATCAACCGTCACATCTAATCGAGATCAACCGTCACATCTAATCGAGATCAACCGTCACATCTAATCGAGATCAACCATCACATCTAATCGAGATCAACCATCACATCTAATCGAGATCAACCATCACATCTAATCGAGATCAACCATCACATCTAATCGAGAGCCCACAGAAATGAAAGCACCATTAAGCTAGTACAACTAATTGACAAACAATGAAATGCCTCGTGACAATGAAAGCGACTACATTATGATACTACGAGGGTAAGTTAATAAGTAAGCCACAAATGGCTGTAGAAAAATAACTAAATATGATAACAACTTGAAACCAGTTTATTTTTATACATACATTGTCCCTTTATTTCTCAACATAATTTCCACCAACATTAATGCACTTATCCCATCGTCTTATCAGTCCTCCCAAACCCACTGCATGGAACTGCGTGCTTTGTTTTCATTTACCTGCCATCCCACAGAACTGTGTGACTTACTTATTGACTCGCCCTCGTAAATTTTTTCTACCCAGCTATGCACCGCTTTACGGGACATACATTTGTCAGCATAAACACTGAAAACCCACTTTGGCGGGATACATTTCGCGAATGACGCCGAAGTTGAATGTGAAGTGAAAACGTGATTTAGAAAACAGAGTACACAGTTCTATGCAGCAGGTTTGGGATTACTGATAAAACGATGGGAAAAGTGCATCAGTGGTGGGAGAAATTATGTTGAGAAATAAACGGACAATGTATGTATAAAATTAAACTGGTTTCAAGTTGTTATCATATTTAGTTATTTTTCTACAGCCATTTGTGGCTTCCTTATTGACTTCCCCTCGTAGTTATGTGTATGTAGCTTTTATTTTAAATATAAAGTGGGGGTTGTAGCTGCACTACATTTTATTAGAAGGCAGCAAGTCAAATAGTTTGGCCATGCAAGTAGGATACCAACTAACTGTATACCACAACAAGCAATGATGTGCAGACCAGAGGGAACCAGAGGAAGAGGCCGACCATGTAAATGATGGACGCAGTGAATAAAGAGTCCATGGGAATACCCATACATGAAGCCCATAAGCGGGCACTCTCCCACTGTTTATACTTCACCTCGACACTGCAAGGTACAAGAGGAGCATGAGATGAGATAAGTAAACACGTTACTTAGGTCACTCATTAGGTCACAGACATGTATAATACGACAATTAAATTTTTGAAACCATGTACTTTATGGAAGAGGTAAGAGACATAATTGGTGTATTGCCAGGATATGTTTGTATGTTATAAGCAGCCAGGATATCTTTGTATGTCATAAACAACAGTATTGGTTCATTTGATCTTTGTTTGTCTGTGATCCACAGTTTGAAAAACCTGGCCGCCGAGATGACTTTGATTACCCACAGATGGCTTTGGAAGCAGGTTGGTGTCTCATCAGAAGTGTCTCTACATGTTCTGTAACTTTATTGAGGCTTCTAAATGACTGCAGAGACTTAAGACACACCCACGCGCCACCATGTTTCAAACCCGGGTATGCGGGCTCACAAACCGCATTCGCAAGCCCATAGCCACAGGAGACCAGTCATAGATATCCCCCATGTGTCATAGATATCCCCCATGGGTCATAGATATCCTCCATGGGTCATAGATATCTCCCATGTGCTATTTTGATGATGACTAATGAGTGGACAAACTTGACTGCACACAAGTGGAGCAATCAAGCATGAAAGGCTACTTTCTCTGACTCACATAGTAAATAAAATGGCAGCCTTTCTCTATTGTTCCGTGTAATGATGCATGCAAGTGTTCATCAGATGTTGTGTTGTTCTATGCAGTGATACATGCAAGTATTCATCATCAGCTGTTGTGTTGTTCCATGTAGTGAAACATGCGAGTGTTCATCACCTGTTGTGATGTTCCATGTAGTGATACATGTGCCTTGATCCTATATCAGGTCATGTAGTACTGTGCAGATAGAGTATAGAGCTTCATGCAATTCAGCATGAAGATCGACCCAGTTCATAGATTCACGCTTTGCATGAAGACAGCAAAGCGAGTCGCTGAGCAGAGGACAGTGTCTCCTCCAAAGGGTCATTCAAATTTGGACCGAGTTTGGGGTCGGGCCGGTTGAAGCCGAATATGGTCACCTAATAAAAACCCATTGGCATCTAACACCCATTGACATGAATATTGCTATAACACAAGGTCTTTGGCATATAATCCTGGACGAGCTCCATATATGCCAACGAGCTTGTGTTATAGCAATACTCATGTCAGTGGGTTTTAGATACCAACGGATTTTTATTAGTTGACATCGTATCATTGATGACATCATATTATAGCTGACGTGCCCCATTAGCTGATTGATCTGGTTCATAGTTACACTTATTACATTCTCTGAGACTGGTTTAATGTTGGCGACTGACTATATTATCTTTTCCTTTCGCTTCTGTTGTTCAGGTGTAATTTTTGTAGGCTTAATGAATATTAATCTTTGTACACACGTTACATGACGATTGACACCACCCCACAAGGAATTGGTATAACAGAACAGTGATACAGTTTTGATACATTGTAATTTCTTCACCACACTATGAACATGTCGATATCATATTAAAATAATGTCAATAAGATACTTGCAACCGACATCTGCAGTAAAACTGTCGATGTCGAATCTCTCAGATGACATCTGCATTCAAGCTTTGTTGTCATAGGATCTTTCAAAAAACATCTGCATTCACACTCAACGTGGTGGCAAGGTGAGGTTCTGCCATAGCCATTTTTGGCTTCAACTGGTCCAACCCCAAACTCGGTTCAAACTTGAATGACCCTTTGGAGGACAGTCTCCTGTTCAGCGACTCGCTTTGCTGTCTTCATGCAAAGCATGAGTCTGTGAACTAGGTCGATCTTCATGCTGAATTGCGTGAAGCTCTATACTCTGTCCGCACAGTACTCCATGACTTGATATAGGATCATGGCAATATGCAAGTTTTCATCAGCTGTTATGTTATTCCATATAGTGATGCTTTTAAGGGTTCATCAGCTGTTGTGTTGTTCCTTGTAGTCATACATGCATGTGTTAATCAGCTGTTGTGGTGTTCCATGTAGAGATGTTCATCAGCTGTTGTGGTGTTCCATGTAGTGATACATGCAAATGTTCATCCCTTGTTGTGTTTTTGCATATGAAGTACTCCTTTATCAAATGAGTGTGTTTCCCTTAGGAACCAAGGCTCTACAGGATGCTGGGATCCGCTATGACCAGGTGGAGCATGCCTGCTGTGGATACGTCTTTGGTAGGTCAGCTTGTGTCACAAATGTTTCACACCTGAGGGCAGGATCAGGTTTACAGCCATGTCTTGCCTGATGAACATTGATTCGAGGTTAGAAAGATACATCATCTGGTCGGACATTCTTCAGTCTCTTCACTTCATTCCTGGGTGTATAAGCACCTTAGGTCATCATAGAAATACCTTAGGGGGAGGGGGAGGCTCTTAAAGCAGAGGTCTGGTCTCTTTATAGGAGTTTGGGGGTTCATGTGAAAATACCTGGGGGTCACAGACGCATTTGCAAATGTTATATTTTATGGCAATGTTAAACTTAGTCTTGTGTCTGTTGATGTTGTGGTAGTAAGGGGGTCACAGATTTGTCTGTTCACGCGGATTGCTAATGGGCAATGTTTGATAGCCTGACTAAGGTTGTCTTTATTCTTTAGAGGTACTTTGTAACCTTTTCTCTGCTATCCAGCTGTGCTATTTTAAAATAAAGTTGATTTCTTCTTCTTCTTCGTTCATCCGGAGTTTTTTCTTTTTCGGATGTGATTGCGTTGTGCCTGTTTACAGCAGAGCTGCGTTCTTGCGCCGTTAGGCCGACACATCCGACTTCTGCGGGCATTTGTTGACCTGGGTTAACCTTCCCGGATAAAGTTGATTTGATTTATCCATGGTGGTAGAATTATCTTTTGTGATTTGTTTGTTTGTTTTGATGCTCGCTCACTTTGAATTCAAGCATAGTCCATCACGTGGTGCTACCTCTAGTAGCACTGGGCTGTTTTGCATGTGAGTTAGCTTCCCCTATTACCAGTGTCTCTCACCGTCAGGTGAATCCACTCTGACTTCTGAGGTACTTGTAATTTACATCCCCAAGTCAAGGATGAGAAGTCAACATTTTAGCCCAACTGACCGGTGTAGGGGTTGACCCTACTACCTCAGCATCACTGCACCGGATGTTTAAGAACAAGCTTTCTTATCCATTTGTGATTACTTGTCTTCCCCCAAGTGTGGAGGTACCTTCTGGTCCTGTTTGCATTGCTACATAATTACACAGACAGGGGATTGCTTTGCTTTCCTGAACCTAGGACAGCCAAAAGTCTTGCTGTCAATCAAACTCTAGACTTCCACTGCAAGTGCATGGTGTGATGTTGCTCTACCATTGAGATGCCCTGTACTGTTTCCACTGAAGCTTCCTACTCAAAGAGTATAGTTGTGAATGTGGTTTTGTTTGTATTGTATGAAAAGTCACATTCAGGATGTAAGGTGGTGACATGTGTGTTCAGAGAATGTGGTTGTAAGTTTATCAGAGGGCAATATACTGCTCTAAACATCAGTATCCTCTGCTTAACAATAAAAGTGGACCACACTAAGCAGAATAGGGATGGGCTTCATGTGTTTGGCGCTCTCACTGACTCGGCCACTTGCAAAATGTAAAGCACCAAAGCAAACACCAGGGCATGTCCCACAAGACTGCCCACATTCTTTGGCAGACAAACAAAACATCATGTCATTAGGGGGGCATTCAAATCTAAGGAGAGTCGATCAACAAAAATGTCTGTTGATATCTGATGGACTGAGTCATGGGCTGATGATGCGATGCAGGGTCATTCACATGATGCTGTAAATATATGAGGAAAGAGATCAGTGTCAGTGATAATGATTTGGTTTACAGGTGGTACTTGTTGTGATAGATGAGGAAAGAGATCAATGTCAGTGATAATGATTTGGTTTACAGGTGGTACTTGTTGTGATAGATGAGGAAAGAGATCAGTGTCAGTGAAAATGATTTGGTTTACAGGTGATACTTGTTGTAATAGATGAGGAAAGAGATCAGTGTCAATGAAAATGATTTGGTTTACAGGTGATACTTGTTGTGATAGATGAGGAAAGAGATCAGTGTCAATGAAAATGATTTGGTTTACAGGTGATACTTGTTGTGATAGATGAGGAAAGAGATCAGTGTCAGTGAAAATGATTTGGTTTACAGGTGATACTTGTTGTGATAGATGAGGAAAGAGATCTGTGTCAGTGATAATGATTTGGTTTACAGGTGATACTTGTTGTGATAGATGAGGAAAGAGATTAATGTCAGTGATAATGATTTGGTTTACAGGTAATACTTGTGATAGATGAGGAAAGAGATCAGTGTCAGTGATAATGATTTGGTTTACAGGTGATACTTGTTGTGATAGATGAGGAAAGAGATTAATGTCAGTGATAATGATTTGGTTTACAGGTGGTACTTGTTGTGATAGATGAGGAAAGAGATTAATGTCAGTGATAATGATTTGGTTTACAGGTGATACCTGTAGTGGACAGAGGGCTGTATACCAGCTGGGGCTCACTGGCATCCCAGTGTACAATGTGAGTATTAGAAAAATGTTGTTGTAGTGCTGATAGTGGTGGTAGCTGCAGCAGTTGTTGTTGTTTTGCTGATAGTGGTGGTAGTTGCGCATTTCCCCACGTTTTTTTTTGTTTTTGTAGTGAAGCAAGTTTTTAATGACACAGTTTAAAAGAAAGAACAAGGTGAGGAATGTGCACGCTCTCATACGTCATGGAGCATGTATTCTGTTCTCTGGGTTTTTGACAATCAGATAGTAACTAACAATGCCAGTTTGTAAACAGTTTGGTGACTGCCTGGATAAATGACTTAGTTGTCACAGCTCAGGGAACCCTCTTTCAGACACCAGTAATAGTTCATTTGCGGCGTGATAGTCTCTTGTTGATGGTATACTGACTCAATTTACATATTAATCAAAAATTTGAAATTTTAAAAAAATGAGCTGCATATTGACTCAGTCAACCCCACCATTTTTGGGCTATTTATGATTTCTTGGCAAGTGTACTTTCAGTAGTTTGCCATTTATTTCTGAAACGACCAACACTCATGAAGCTATTGTACACAATACTAGATGCAAGGCACCACTGCTTACCAATTGCCCTCAGCTATGTTTCAATATGGGTTTAACGAGAACATTTCCTTTGTAGAAACTGTTGTTTTCTTTGGCAGAAACTTCTGTTGCCATGTGAAATGTTTGACCTTCACATAGTCTGGCCATGGTATAGAGAGGTCAAGTGGACAGTTCCCTGCCTCACTCCCTTTCCTCCAGAGACAGTTCTCAGAACAGCTTAACAGTTGTCTAGAACCTATTTGATGAAGCTGAGTCAACCCCAGAGTGATACTAGGCAGAACAAATAACTGCCACTAATAGTGATTGAACCCAGGCCAGTCTGTTGACAAGCAGGTGGACTAACCACTATGCCAGAGTGGACAATTGTGACATAGCGAACTATTGTTGGTATACGTCATCATCATCATCAAGTGCCCTGCCAGCTGGCCTAGGCGTTCATGTCTCTCCACAGATCTCGGTCTTTGGTTTCTGGATCAACTCTGCTGCTGATATTCCTCCATGCCACCGTCTCAATCCATCCAGCATCATTTCTCTTGGTCTGCCTCGCCTCTCTTCCCCTCGATCTTTCCAGTTGTCACAATGTTCTCCAATGCCTCTCTTCTCATTACATGACCAAAGAAAGCTGTTTGTCTCTTTCTTATTGTTGTATATAGTGTTCTAGTTTCATTAGCCTGTTTCAGGCAGTCATTGTTAGTTACTCTGGCAGTCCAAGGAATTCACAACATTCGTCTCAGGAACCACATCTCTGTTGCTTCTAATTTCTTCTTAATTTGTTCATTTACATTCCAAGATTCACTGCCATACAGAAAAACTGGTTCTACATAGCATTTTAGCACTCTCTTTCTTACATTCAGTGATAGTGACCTATTGCATAAGATACTCTTCATTTTCTGAAATGCGGCCTTTGCTTGCCCTATTCTGCTCTTAATCTCTGTTGTACATCTTCCATCTGATGTTATAAATCTCCCCAGGTATCTAAAATTATCCACTTGGTTAAGAATTTTTCCTTCTATCTCTATGTCACATTTTGGTGTCACCATTTTCTTTGATATCACCATTGTTACTGTTTTCTTGATATTCAAGGAGAGTCCTTTCCTTGCGCTCTCTGTTACTACAGTGTCCAACAATTGTTGGTATACACTCACATAAAATCAATATTAGCTATATTTCTGATTGTCTTCTTCCTGTTCAGTGCAGAGACCGGCTTGGTTTAATATGGATTCTAAAAGTTGTGAACTATGAGCAGTCAGGGACAAAACCTTTCTAGGCAGAATGTGACTTGAAATTGCAAAAACAAAAACAACCAAAAACCTGATTGAGTACCTGAAGTGCTGAAGTATAACATTACTTCAGGTTGCTGGTTGGAGCTGTGCAAATAGTGAACTTTTCTGATTGTTCATTGTGTTTGAGACTGAAGAAAAGAAGAGGATGGGACATGGTGTGTATGTTTGTCTCTTAGATTACATAGTTTAGATCACCCTATAGCAAATGCTGCAGCAGCAAGTTATGGGACATTCATATATAATCTAAACTGTAGCTTTGACATTTCTAGGATAATTGTATATTCTAGACCATGCATTTCATATGTTGCCCCAGTCTGCTGTATCTAAAGTCAGTACGATGTTGTCACGTATTAATGAAACCTCAGTGGAGCCTTGCACATTTATGTTGATATTGAAAATGTTTACCTGGCAGGTGAACAACGCCTGTGCGACTGGTTCCACCGCTTTGTACATGGCCAAAAACCTGATTGCTGGAGGTAAGACAGTGATGGCTGTCATGGCATTATTTTATTTGTAGTCTGAGACATGTGATTTCCTGGCCAGCAGAGTTGCCATATTAAATTAGTAGTTTAGAAATATGATTTCTTGGCCAGCAGAGTTGCCATTTTAAATTAAAGTATATTACAGTATGTAGTATTCATCCATGGTCTTTCTGCTCAAACACTTGAACTTAGAGTTAGCTTAAATTCTTTTTAAACCTGTTCTCTTCAAACCTAGAGTATCCCCTCTGCTGTGTGTCCACCATGACGAGGTAGAGGGGCTTGCGCGTCCCAATAACCCCAAGAGCTATGCCGACGGTAGCACAGCTACTGGTAGGGCCACCCATGTCGGACAGGTCAAGGGAGAGGGACCAGACGAAGAGACACACAAACCTGCTGCCTTGTAGGTAGACTGGGGACAGTCAAAGGCTAGGGAAAGCACCCTGAATAAATGCTTGTCGAAATCGGATGTACTGAGCCACAGGCTTGACAAAGCAGTGCAACGTAAAACCTGCTGCCTTGTAGGTAGACTGGGGACAGTCAAAGGATAGGGAAAGCATCCCGAATAAATGCTTGTCGAAATCGGATGTACTGAGCCACAGGCTTGACAAAGCAGTGCAACGTAACTTAATTCATGATGTCACAAATCAAAATTAATCGTTATGGTGCTAATCCCGTGAAGTCCTATCAGGCGGCGATAGTGCCGGGCCCCCTGCCTCGAGGGGGTCCACCCATGACTACTGGTGGTCACCTTCCCCTGTGCTGTGGAGTCAAGACACAGAGGAGTAGGTTAAGAGCTATTGACCAAATACCCCGGACACTCAACATACTACAGTGGAATGCCGAAGGAGTTTACAAGAAGAAAGACTCCCTAACACAGCGTCTTCATAAAGATAGAATAGATGTGGCATGCCCCCGGGAAGGTTAACCCGGTCAACAAATGCCCGCAGAAGTCGGATGTGTCGGCCTAACGGCGCAAGAACGCAGCTCTGCTGTAAACAGGCACAACGCAATCACATCCGGAAAAAAACTCCGGATGAACGCAGAAGAAGAAGAAGAAGAAACCTAGAGTATATAGGTGACTTACTGTCTTGTTTCTTCTTCATTCATCCAGAATGTTTGTTTTGGACATAATTGGATTATGCCTGTCTACAGCATATCTGCGATATTTGCGCCTTTCAGCCGACACACCCAGCTTCATCGGGCATTTCTTGACCAGGTTAACCTTCCTGGGTTGTGTCTTGTTTAGTCTTACCTGTTTAAGTCAAAGGGAATGACCCATTGCACCAGGTTTTACCTCTTCTGATGTGATCTCTTTCTGCACAATGGCAAACAGGCCAGAAGCATTACTGAAAGAACAAGTTCTGCAGCTCTGGCTATCACCACCGGTAGTTCCTGGACAGACTGGTTTGAATCATGCAGTCCGAATATGAACCCACAATCTTCAGAGTGCCATTTAGGTGACTTGAAACCACTCCACCCCTCTTTCAATGTGGAATGTTGAAATACTTTATTGTCTTGTTTCATCTGACCTCTGCCAAGTGGAATGTAGAAATACCTTACTGTCTTGTTTCATCTGACCTCTGCCAAGTGGAATGTAGAAATACCTTACTGTCTTGTTTCATTTTACCTCTGCCAAGTGGAATGTAGAAATACGTTACTGTCTTGTTTCATCTGACCTCTGCCACGTGGAATGTAGAAATACCTTACTGTCTTGTTTCATCTGACCTCTGCCAAGTGGAATGTAGAAATACCTTACTGTCTTGTTTCATCTGACCTCTGCCACGTGGAATGTAGAAATACCTTACTGTCTTGTTTCATTTTACCTCTGCCAAGTGGAATGTAGAAATACGTTACTGTCTTGTTTCATCTGACCTCTGCCACGTGGAATGTAGAAATACCTTACTGTCTTGTTTCATCTGACCTCTGCCAAGTGGAATGTAGAAATACGTTACTGTCTTGTTTCATCTGACCTCTGCCACGTGGAATGTAGAAATACCTTACTGTCTTGTTTCATTTTACCTCTGCCAAGTGGAATGTAGAAATACGTTACTGTCTTGTTTCATCTGACCTCTTCTGTGTGGACAGGACAGCCAAACAAACAAAGGATCCATGTCTGGAGATGCTGATTCAGTGAGGAGAGTGCACAACACAAGGACGTTCAGTCACGTGGCCACTACTACCATTAGCTGGGGAATGCTACTGAACCAGGGGACATAACTTGTGTGGGAATAGCCAGAGTGCATTGATACTGATTCTTGATTTCATATTTCATCGAGCCCCTTTAACTTTAGAGTGTAGTGATACTTGATTGCCTTGGTTAGTCTTACTTCTCCAGTCTGTAAGTACCTTAGTCTTGTTTAGGCTTTCCCAATCAATACTCATTGTATGAAGTACCTATGATCTTAGACAGTATAACATTATGAGTGAGCAGTAAAATGTTGACTTCTCATCCTTGACTTGAGGATGTAAATTACCAGTACCTCAGTAGTTGGAGTGGGTTCACCTGATAAAAAAGGGCGCTGGTAATAGGGAAAGCTAATCCACACACAAAAATAAGTCCAGTGCACTAAATAAAGTAGGTGGGGACTACGCTTGAATTTAAAGCAAGTGAATGAAAAAGACAAAAAATCTGTAGTCTTTCGTCTTCTTCCCTGGAGTGAAGGAAAACCTTGGTCGTATTTAATCATTCCATTTCTATCCACAGGTATTTAGGTAATTTATAATGTTACTTTATTTTGGCACAATCACATACACATATACTGCCATGACATGTAGAACCATGACCATATGTTTATGTGAAGCATCAATGTGTCATTGTAATCGAGCAGGAGAAGTATCTGATATTGTGGTCCCCAAAACAACCAGAACATTGGACATTAGAGATTAACATAATTATCATTCTTCATTTACTGTAAAGGACGTGAGAATTGCCCCATGTTGTTTGCAGTTATTTACACTTATTGAGTTTCTGTATACTTGTTTAGTTTCATTGCTTTTTTGTGTTTTTTCACTCGTGTCTTGAACTCCGTCACTACTACTTTAGTACAATCGACTGATTGTTGAATGTAGGTTAGCTTTCCCTATTACCACTGTCCCTGGCCATCAGGTGAACCCACTCCGACTTCAGAGATAGTTGTAATATATGTCCCCAAGTCAAGGAAGACAAAACAATATTTTAGTCCAACTGACCGGTGTAGTAGTTGAACCCTCAACCTCGGCATCAGCACCCCTCAACCTCGGCATCAGCACACTGGAAATTTAAGAGCGAGTATTCTTATCCATTCAATCATGCTGACCTTCTTTCACTACTAGTGTTTTCCCAGACTGCACTAAACTCTACTGCTGCTTGACTGGTCCACGGAATATTATAACAGTTTAACCAGAACAAAAAGAGAGAGTTTTGTCAGATTGATCGGCTTTATTTGAGAGAGAGAGAGAGAGAGAGAGAGAGAGAGAGAGAGAGAGAGAGAGAGAGAGAGAGAGAGCAGATGGGTGTGATGTTGCATCTATAGACTCCAGAGGGAGATTGAATCTGAAATTCATTGTTTCCATTCTTCTCTTGCCTATCTGCCATCACAGGTTTGGCTGATTGTGTTTTGGCCCTGGGGTTTGAGAAAATGGAGAGAGGTTCGCTGTCAGGAAAGGTAAGATAACTACCATGTGTTGTCAGCACTGGTATTTTTTTCCATGTGAAATGCATGTTGAATATTGACTGAATGAAACATTGTTGTGTACTGTGGTTAGTGACTGTCTTATTGGCTGATGATCCTTGTTCAATCCCCATCAACACAGATAATTTTAACTCAAGGATCAACTCAGCTTTGTGAAAGGGAAACAGACTTCTCTGTGAAAGATGATTGTCACTATGATAGTGATTGCTACACCCGTGTTCCGACAGCTCAGTATGGAAAGGGAAACAGACTTCTCTAGGAAGATGATAGTGATTGCTACACCCCCGCGTTCTGACAGCTCAGTATGGAAAGGGAAACAGACTTCTCTAGGAAAGATGATAGTGATTGCTACACCCCCGCGTTCTGACAGCTCAGACAGCTCAGTATGGAAAGGGAAACAGGCTTCTCTAGGAAAGATGATAGTGATTGCTACACCCCCGCGCTCAGACAGCTCAGTATGGAAAGGGAAACAGACTTCTCTAGGAAAGATGATAGTGATTGCTACACCCCCGCGTTCTGACAGCTCAGACAGCTCAGTATGGAAAGGGAAACAGACTTCTCTAAAGATGATAGTGATTGCTACACCCCCGTGTTCTGACAGCTCAGACAGCCTCAGTATGGAAAGGGAAACAGACTTCTCTAGGAAGATGATAGTGATTGCTACACCCCCTGTTTTCCAACAGCTCAGTATGGAAAGGGAAACAGACTTCTCTAGAAAGATGATAGTGATTGCTACACCCCCGGTTCTGACAGCTCAGACAGCTCAGTATGGAAAGGGAAACAGACTTCTCTAGGAAAGATGATAGTGATTGCTACACCCCCAGTGTTCCCACCAGCTCAGTATGAAAGGGAAACAGACTTCTCTAGGAAAGATGATAGTGATTGCTACAACCCTCGCGTTCTGACAGCTCAGACAGCTCAGTATGGAAAGGGAAACAGACTTCTCTAGGAAAGATGATAGTGATTGCTACACCCCCGCGTTCTGACAACTCAGACAGCTCAGTATGGAAAGGGAAACAGACTTCTCTAGTAAAGATGATAGTGATTTCTACACCCCCGTGTTCTGACAGCTCAGACAGCTCAGTATGGAAAGGGAAACAGACTTCTCTAGGAAAGATGATAGTGATTGCTACACCCCCGCGTTCAGACAGCTCAGTATGGAAAGGGAAACAGACTTCTCTAGGAAAGATGATAGTGATTGTTACACCCCCATGTTCCCACAGCTCAGTATGGAAAGGGAAACAGACTTCTCTAGGAAAGATGATAGTGATTGCTACACCCCCGTGTTTCTGACAGCTCAGACAGCTCAGTATGGAAAGGGAAACAGACTTCTCTAGGACAAGATGATAGTGATTGCTACACCCCGCGTTCTGACATCAGACGCTTCAGTTGGAAAGGGAAGCAAGACTTCTCTATTACAGATTATAGTGATTTCTACACCCCCGTGCTCAGACAGCTCAGTATGGAAAGGGAAACACTTCTCTAGGAAAGATGATCGTCACTATGGTAGCGATTGCTACACCCCCGTGTTCCGACAGCTCAGTATGGAAAGGGAAACACTCCTCTAGGAAAGATGATCGTCACTATGATAGCGCTTGCTACACCCCAGTGTTCCGACAGCTCAATATGAAAGGGAAACAGACTTCTCTAGGAAAGATGATCGGTACTATGATAGTGATTGCTACACCCCCATGTTCCGACAGCTCAGTATGGAAATGGAAACACTTCTCTAGAAAGATGATCGTCCACTATGATAGCGATTGCTACACCCCCGTGTTTTCCGACAGCTCCAGTATGGACAGGGAAACACTTCTCTAGGAAGATGATCTCACTATGATGGCGATTGCTACACCCCATGTTCCCGACAGCTCGTATGGACAAGGGAAACAGGATTCTCTAGGAAAGATGATCGTCACTATGATAGTGATTGCTACACCCCAGTGTTCCGACAGCTCAGTATGGAAAGGGAAACAGACTTCTCTAGGAAAGATGATCGTCACTATGATAGTGATTGCTACACCCCAGTGTTCCGACAGCTCAGTATGGAAAGGATACCTTGTACCATGTGGTGTAGTCAGCATATGGTGCTAACCCCATATGTGTAGATCAGTTGGCACTCTGTGGGTGACGTGGTTGTATCATGGCGGCCACCTTTGCTTCCAGAAAATGTCAGAGTGTCCAGTGTTAGGCTGGCATGACCTGGGAGCTAGGCCAGTGACCGCAAATCCTGGCCCTGGAGGAGTTTCAAACACGGCCATTGTGCCAGCATGTGAGCTGGCTGGCCACTGCACTACCATGGCCGTCTGCTGAGTGCTGGCTGGACACTGCACTACCATGGCTGAGTGCTGGCTGGACACTGCACTACCATGGCTGTTTGCTGAGTGCTGGCTGGCCACTGCACTACCATGGCTGTCTGCTGAGTGCTGGCTGGACACTGCACTACCATGGCTGTCTGCTGAGTGCTGGCTGGACCACTGCACTACCATGGCTGTCTGCTGAGTGCTGGCTGGACACTGCACTACCATGGCTGTCTGCTGAGTGCTGGCTGGCCACTACACTACCATGGCTGTCTGCTGAGTGCTGGCTGGATGGCCACTGCACTACCATGGCTGTCTGCTGAGTGCTGGCTGAACACTGCACTACCATGGCTGTCTGCTGAGTGCTGGCTGGACACTGCACTACCATGGCTGTCTGCTGAGTGCTGGCTGGACACTGCACTACCATGGCTGTCTGCTGAGTGCTGGCTGGACACTGCACTACCATGGCTGTCTGCTGAGTGCTGGCTGGCCACTGGACTACCATGGCTGTCTGCTGAGTGCTGGCTGGCCACTGCACTACCATGGCTGTCTGCTGAGTGCTGGCTGGACACTGCACTACATGGCTGTCTGCTGAGTGCTGGCTGGCCACTGCACTACCATGGCTGTCTGCTGAGTGCTGGCTGGCACTGCACTACCATGGCTGTCTGCTGAGTGCTGGCTGGGACACTGCACTACCATGGCTTGAGTGCTGGCTGGACACTGCACTACCATGGCTGTCTGCTGAGTGCTGGCTGGACACTGCACTACCATGGCTGTCTGCTGAGTGCTGGCTGGACACTGCACTACCATGGCTGTCTGCTGAGTGCTGGCTGGACACTGCACTACCATGGCTGAGTGCTGGCTGGACACTGCACTACCATGGCTGTCTGCTGAGTGCTGGCTGGACACTGCACTACCATGGCTGTCTGCTGAGTGCTGGCTGGACACTGCACTACCATGGCTGTCTGCTGAGTGCTGGCTGGACACTGCACTACCATGGCTGTCTGCTGAGTGCTGGCTGGCCACTGCACTACCATGGCTGTTCTGCTGAGTGCTGGCTGGACACTGCACTACCATGGCTGAGTGCTGGCTGGACACTCCACTACCATGGCTGAGTGCTGGCTGGACACTGCACTACATGGCTGAGTGCTGGCTGGACACTGCACTACCATGGCTGTCTGCTGAGTGCTGGCTGGACACTGCACTACCATGGCTGTCTGCTGAGTGCTGGCTGGACACTGCACTACCATGGCTGTCTGCTGAGTGCTGGCTGGCCACTGCACTACCATGGCTGTCTGCTGAGTGCTGGCTGGACACTGCACTACCATGGCTGAGTGCTGGCTGGACACTCCACTACCATGGCTGAGTGCTGGCTGGACACTGCACTACATGGCTGAGTGCTGGCTGGACACTGCACTACCATGGCTGTCTGCTGAGTGCTGGCTGGCTGGACACTGCACTACCATGGCTGTCTGCTGAGTGCTGGCTGGACACTGCACTACCATGGCTGTCTGCTGAGTGCTGGCTGGCCACTGCACTACCATGGCTGTCTGCTGAGTGCTGGCTGGACACTGCACTACCATGGCTGATTGCTGGTTGGACACTGCACTACCATGGCTGTTTGCTGAGTGCTGGCTGGCCACTGCACTACCATGGCTGATTGCTGAGTGCTGGCTGGACACTGCACTACCATGGCTGTCTGCTGAGTGCTGGCTGGACACTGCACTACCATGGCTGATTGCTGGTTGGACACTGCACTACCATGGCTGTTTGCTGAGTGCTGGCTGGCCACTGCACTACCATGGCTGTTTGCTGAGTGCTGGCTGGCCACTGCACTACCATGGCTGTCTGCTGAGTGCTGGCTGGACACTGCACTACCATGGCTGTCTGCTGAGTGCTGGTGGCCACTGCACTACCATGGCTGTCTGCTGAGTGCTGATTGGCCACTGCACTACCATGGCTGAGTGCTGGCTGGACACTGCACTACCATGGCTGTCTGCTGAGTGCTGGCTGGCCACTGCACTAACATGGCTGTCTGCTGAGTGCTGGCTGTCCACTGGACTACCATGGCTGTCTGCTGAGTGCTGGCTGGACACTGCACTACCATGGCTGTCTGCTGAGTGCTGGCTGGCCACTGCACTACCATGGCTGTCTGCTGGAGTGCTGGCTGGCCACTGCACTACCATGGCTGTCTGCTGAGTGCTGGCTGGGACACTGCACTACCATGGCTGTCCTGCTGAGTGCTGGCTGGCCACTGCACTACCATGGCTGAGTGTGGCTGGCACTAGATTCATGATACAATATTCCTGATGTGCCTCAGCCCTCTTAATAAAAACAATATAAAATGACACGAAGTAAAGCAGCTTAACAGAATACAATTACGGAAAACATAGGGAGTTGCGGCGACTAGCCTTTATCAGGAAACAGATGCACAAACAACATATGAACACAAGGAAGTCACTACAGTGACTACATAAAGGCATCACCATACAAAAAATGGAATTTGTCTACGTCTATTTTCTTCTCACCTGTTTGTGGCTTTCATTTGCCTCATGGTTTATACTTCTCGTTTCTCGTAGGTATTCTTTACATTAATTCTACCTAATTTTCTCTAGTCATTCCAACCTGTCATTCCTTGCTTTCACTCATGGTTTGTTCTTTATGTCACTGGTCCGTGGTTTTCTTTTACATTCTCATCATGGTTTTTTCTGTTCTGTCCGTGGTTCCATTCTATGTATTATTCTTGTACATTTTTTTTCCTCATGGTTTTTGGTTTTTTTTTTTTTTGCCTGTCTGTCCCGTAGGTATTCTTTACATTTGCCTCATTCAGGTGTTTGTCCGTCTCTCCGTGGATTCGTTTAACCTCATATCTCATTTCTTTTACATTTTCTCATAATCGGTTGTTTTCTTCTGTGGCTTCCGGTGCAGATATTCTTAACATTTGATTGGCTCTACTGCAGTTTTTCGTCTCTCCATGCATATTATTACAGTTTTCCTCATGGGCATTTTTCTGTCTGTCCGTAGGTATTCTTTAAATTTTTTACCTCATCAATGGTGATTTTCTGTCGTCCGTGTGTTGTCTTCTAGTACTATTACACATTGCCTCATGCTGTTTTGCGGTCTGTCCCGGTTGTAATCTGTACATTGTCCTCATGGTTTTTCTGTCTGTCCGTTGTCATCTTACATTTTCCACATAGTTTTCTCTCGTCCTGCGGTATTTCCTTTACATTTTCCTCATGGTTTTCTCAGTATGATCCATTGTCTTCTTCTATATTTCCCTCTGAAACCACATTCCTCTGCCAGTAGATGTTTTTCAGAATTGTTCTATCATTGTCCACAATTTTTACACTATACAAAAGTACAGGTTCTATGTACCACCTACCAACATTTTTCTCATTGCAATTGACATCTTTTATAGCGTCAGCATAGTTATATCTGGTTTCCATTTTGCAGATAAGAAAAGATTTCTTTGCCATTGGCAGATTTCTGTTATAATCTCCTCTATTGCACCTCCCATCAGATGTTACCACAGATAGTGTATGGTCAATTGTTTAAGATTTAAGATATATTACCATTGTTTCTTTATATCGTTCTCACATTGTGGTAAATTTCTTTCTGAGGGAGGCCATGAACTAGGCAGACAGTACGAACGCTGAGCTTCGCGCAAAACTGTGTGGAGCTGTCATCTTATGATACATGATTCAAGGCAGACGTGGTTGCGGAATGTATGGGAGCCATGGTTGTACACCTCGGAACACCGGAGCAAATGGAAATCACCTATAGTCATGGCAAGGAATGACTAACGAATTGATTTGGCAGAACAAGGAGCGTACACGATGGGGATCGCGGGGATACTGCGCCAACGTCTCGACGCATCAGACGTGAAAGGTCCGTGAGAGATTCGACTTGTTAATCGATATAGGCAAACTACTATTGCGTGTTGGAACGTTTTCGCTGGGCTGCTGACTGCTGAGGGATGGGGACGAAGACCGCTTTATGATGGAATGCCTGCCGCACGGCGCAGTGATCAGGCGAGGTATCTTGTTATAGTGTCAGATCCAAATCAATCATCATTAGTCCCTACCGATATCACTGCGCTGTCTTCACGCAGTCCACAGTGACCCGAGCGATTTCTTGTGTATAGTTGTTTGCTCAAATGCATTGTGACATACGTTATCCATAAACTGTATACTGCTGATTATGTGACATCGGTCTTAGTAAATCAATCAATTCAATCATATCAATCAATCATTCTTTCTTAGCCTTAGACGCTAACCAGTAATACTCATGTCTTTTTCAATTTAATCCTAACCCATCAGTTACACTTTGGACATATAACTGTGATGTATAAAATCTCTGTTGCAGATCCTATCATTGTCTGCAACTCATACTGGTATTGAGCAATATACTGTGAGATCTCGCATATGTAATGTTATTGAGTATATCCACCAATGTGATTCCTCTATTTCCGAAATTTTAACACATTTTTTATTTGTCACAGGGAAAAGCAAAAATCAAAAAAGTCTTAAGGTCTTTCAATCAATTTGTCGATCTGTATACATCGTTATCATAGTCGAAAACGTTGGTAGTCAATTGAAGCAAAAGAAGATGAAAGATTGAAGTCTTTGTTCATCTCTATTGAACACTTGATTAATGTTCTCAGCAAGTACACATCATTTACTGTACCCTTGACTTTTACAAACCCACATTGCTCTTCTCCTGTTTCTTTGTATTTTCTTCCCAACTCTTTGCATAATGATTGTTAGCTAAATCTTCCTGATGTGACTCACTGTGCTAATTGTTCCATGTGATCACATCCCAAGGTTCCTGATTTCTTTGGAATTGCTATATAGATTTACATAATTCAGGAGGTATACCCCCCAGTACCATATATTGTGTTCAGCAGTCTGTTGACTTGGTCTATTCCATATTCTTCTAAGGCATTGATTATTTCTGTTGTGATGTTGTTTGAACCTGGGTTCTTGCCAGTTTTCATATGGTTAAGAGCATTCTGAACTTCCATTCTCAGAATTGATAGTCCTTCATTATAATTCTGAATATTATACTGTTCTTCTCTTGTATCATCATAAAGGTTTTTCACATAATCTGACCACACATGTAAAATCTGATCTTTTTCTATTATGATTTTGTCATCTTTGGATTTTAGGCAGCCCATTGATGTGTGTGTTTTTTTCTTAGTGTTGTCATTAATTCTTTTGTGCATTAATTTGGTATCACAGATATTGTGTTGGTCTTCTGTTTCCCTGAAATTTTCCTCACGCCATGCGTCTTTGCCTCTTTGCATAATTTCCTAATTTTCCTGTGAATCTCTTCATATTTTATTTCATGGTTATATTTGTTATTTATTTCTTCTTATTTCCATAAGGTTTAAGATGTCTTCCATCATCCATTTCTTACGCCCAGTCATCTTCATTTTTGGGATAGTTGTTTCTGCAGCCTGGCTGATTGAGTTCTTCAATATTTTCTATTAAAATAGAATTTCCAGATCAGCCAGTGCATCAAATATGTTCTTTGTCTCTGTTATCTTTTATCACCTCACTCTTGAGTACACACAGATCAAATTGTGTGCTTCTTTGGGTAAATTACCTTCTTTAATTGTATATGTATATTGGTTATTACTAATCTGTAGTCGCTGTAGTAGTCTGCATTTGGTATAGTTTTTGTGATTATCTTCTGTTGATGGGGATGTAATCACCCTGGTTTCTGATCATATTGTCAGGACTCCTCCATGTCCATTATCTCTTTGGATGTTGATGATACAAGGTGTTTCCATTAATCATATTGTCGCCAACTGCGTGAGAGTAGCTCCCGGGTGGGCAACCACTCAGCCAAATTCGTTTTTTTTTTTCTCCTACTAGGTTTAGTTCGGGTGCAGTTTGAGATCCTCTTTACCTCTGTCGATGGGACTGAATAACCACGCCCAGCATCCCATGCAGAGGAAAGAAAAACATGGGAACTAGTGTCTTTTGTTGATGCCTGATTATTTAAGACACCGTCCCTGATACTCAGAAAAACAGACAAGAAGGTGCCTTGTTTGAAGATAGAAAGATATATCCTATCATAGATTTTGGCTCTGTTACTTGGGTCATCACCAGAAGTGAGAAAGGGAGGAGTTAAGTTATGGCAATCGTAATCTGCGTATTCATGACGCTGCATAGACAAAAGTACCTCCTTGTGGACACATAATATTTCCCGTCCTTCTAGGGACTAATGTGTTTGAACCCGCCCCATCTAATATGATACTAATAATGCCTGTGTAGTGTATTGAATTACGCTTACACAAACATTTAATTAGAACAGTTCTAGAATTATAAGGACAAATGATGTTTTTTAAAATTTACAACAAGCTGTGTTTTGATTGTAGACAGATCCAATATCATAGCCTTAGTTTTAAGAATTACGAAAACCAAATGTGTTCTTATTTATAGTTTTATGATCATAGTTTGATGATCATATGAATATGATGAATGTGTTATGATATGCGTATATACGTAACTTTAAGACGGTCACATAGGTAGCTTCCCCCAGTGAACGCAGTCACTGTCGATTGAAGGAAAGTCCAAAGTGGTACCTTCACCAAGGGGCTAAGTCACTTCCGGATATGGGTTGTTGATGTCCATTGATTCCTAAGAGATCTGGAATGAAACGAAAGGAGAGGGGTAGTATTTGGTGTATTTACATTCTACATTCTCTCAAACACATATGTCTATACATTCATAATAAAGCATAACATTCAAGTCGATATATATATGCTGGTAATGTTACATAAACATATATCAGTTCTTCTAAATAAATAAAAATATATATATATGTATAATTCATAAGCCATTTAGAACACACTATAGCTCAAAACATACATATTCACATACATGTATGTAATGGAGTGTTTCCCATATAAGTTCACCTCACTACTCTCTCCATTCTGAATATTCATACTGTCTTGTCGGAACGGGCTAAGGGCTGGCGCACAGTCCCCTGTCTTCTTGGTAGATATGGGT
Source organism: Cepaea nemoralis (assembly GCA_014155875.1). Lineage (NCBI taxonomy): Eukaryota > Metazoa > Mollusca > Gastropoda > Stylommatophora > Helicidae > Cepaea > Cepaea nemoralis. The sequence continues at coordinate 738,012 of JACEFZ010008848.1, read as the reverse complement.
TTGGGCTTCAGCACGGGCATTTACCAGCTTGATTTATTCCTGTCGTTCGAACATAATGCCTTCCCCTGAAGTCTGTCTGGGTGATATTATTGATATGTCCTAAGTCATGTCTGTCCTCATGCACGCAGACATCATGCAGACAAGGTGTGATAATGCACTAGGTAGGCTGCATTCCTTCCAACCAAGTGGTATTTCAGACAACAATCTTCGGTAGGCACTCAAAGTGTTGCGGCCAAATAACATGATGTTAATTGGGACGCTATCAAGAGCCTGGTAGCTTCTCAGGAAATTTCTACCTAAGTAGTAGCTTCAGTCATCCATAAACATATTATAACAGTACTCACAGGATGGGAATCTATCATGTATCTCCCGTATATTATCTCCACGGTACAGGAGCATTAAGCCGATTATGGCTACGCTCATTGTAGCTTGGATAATGGATTTCTCCAAATTATCACATACACCAAATCAGACCAACCAAGTTGTGTGAATGAAAGAAGAAAGGTAGAAGATAGTTACGCAGTGAAATCGCTTAATAAAGCTAGCGAACTGGAACATTAAGTACAAAGGAAATCCTCCGGCCACGAGTGTAAAGTTTTGGAGAATTTTGGAAGGATATGAAAGACCTAAAAACAGGAAAACTACACAAGCATTCAGACTAGCAGACAATAATCAGAAATAATGGTATAATTGGATTTATTATACCTGGGGTTTTTTGATTTTTATCTTTCATAGCTAGGAAATTCCATATAATATACTTCGTACCAGAAGTCCCAACAGAATCGAACATGTTAAATATTTTCTCCTAGTAAGGGGATCCAAAACGACAAGAAAATTGCTATCTGCTGAATGTGTAAACTGAAGTACTTGCATACGGCCCATGCATGTAGTTTTATTCTCTTTCATCCTGGTAGTTTCCACGTTGGCTAATTTATATATAATCCCCTGATTAATTAACTCGGCCTATCTCAGTGTATTCAATGGTAGGATGAGTATGAGTATACCCGAGATGGATTAAGTAGTCCCAAGTTCTTTCACCCTCTACATTCCGTGGCACCGGTAGTTAGTTCCATTTGTCAATCAATTGATAATCCAGACGCTCATACCCGAGACGGGCCCCGCCATGCCATGATGAACACAAGAAACTGTAAACATGCATTGGCGCGCAAATGGGGGTCAGCAAGCTTGCGTGAATACATTTGCCCAAAGGCTAATATTAACACCAGCCTCCTGCCTGGGTTGCTGACAATAATGTGTCAGCCAGGTTCCCCTACTTAGCCCGTGTGTATTGCGGTGTAAGGTAGTTATGTTTAAGCCTCGAAGTATATTGCATGCACGTCTTTGGATCACACGGCGTTTTCCCCGCCCGAGTAGAGACACGTGCCCATGATTATTATGTTCACACAACGGGTCTGGTGACTGTGACCCCTTTCTTATACTCCCATTCCTGCGTGGCTGCGCTTGTGTTCTTAATGGTTACCTTGTATGTGGTCATGTTATACCCGATAAAGTGTTAAGCCGCTGTAACGGATGTCAAGTACTCCCCTTATTTAACCGCGCATTCTGAAACCTATACACGTGTCAATCTCAAACTGATGGTGTCTACCTGCGATTGATTATGTATGTATTTTGTATCAACGTGTTTGGTCCCCAGCCCAGATAGAGGAGATTTACACTTCTTTTATTTGCCGTCTCTTTCTACTTCCCCTGGTACTGAAAACAGTGAGTTTTAAACCTTTCTGATCTTTGTAGCACCCACAGGACTGGTGGCGTGGTGGTGCGGGGTTTACGTTTGATCTGCTACATCAAGCCTTTCTCAGACCAAAGTGAGTTCAAAAATGTATTGTTCAGACTCTTGTTTTCAATCTCTTGGTTTTAGTTTCTACCCTATTCACATTGTTGGGGCTAAGATTATTTTCTGAGTGGACAATTATCACCTTTACTAGAGTAATTGATAGAATTAATTTTGATCCGAGGTCCTCTTTAATTCCTTGTCTAGTCCTGATGATCTGCACCTGAAATAGTCGCCCGTCCACACATCGGTCACATAATATCATGCTATATTTTTCCTAATTTTGTTGTACAAGGTACTGCAGACCACCTCTGACATTCTTGTGCCCCCTCAATAGTCCATACTTTGCCATATTTGGCATCTCTCCTCCTGTCTTGTTGGATTCCTAACTCCTTTCCTTTAGCGTTAAATCACCATTTATGATATTTAATTCTGAAACCTGTATTCTTGAAGGCATTCTCCAAATCCTTTATAAAATCGTCGCCATGTGTCATCACTGCTGTCGTGCTTCGTTGCATACATTTGAATGATGTTTAGGATTAAAAGGTATGTCATTAACTTTACTAGAATATTCTGTCTGCTGACCTTAGTCGGCTAGTCCTTTTATGATTTTGATATCCCCAGATCCATTTATAAAGTACCCCTTGCTATTTTTTTCTCTCCACCAGAATGGATTATTTATAACAAGACCTATTGGGGGCCCAGATGTTGTTCTAGGCATTATAAGTTATGTATACCCATACTTGCTCGATCATTGTTATCTTCTCCACTTAAGAATGTTATGGATGTATTTGGTATAAATGTTGAATCTTGTTCTGATGGTTATGATTGCAAACCTCCTTATTCAACATCTTTTCATCTGGTCTCACATATACCTAAAATGTTAATATTCAGTTTCTGTTTCTACACGGTATGCGAGATTGCAAATTGTGTTCGTAATCCCTTTGCCACAATGCCATCTATGGACTTATAGGGGAAAGCATAACTCATTGCTCATTGCCAGGTGGTATCTAAATATTACTTCTCAATCCAAAAAGCATAATCAGAACCACAAAAATAGCCTGCAGATGGCACAGATGTTGTATGTAAGTGACCAAACTCCGGGGAAAGAAAAGATAATGAGATAAAACCAAGCAAATAACAATCCTGTCTTTCTTGTTGAAACCTTACATCACAAGGTGGAACCATACACCTGAATAGACAACAGTGTGGAGCAGATGGGAAACTGATATAGATATCAATTTAAGAATACAAAGGCAAGCAGGCAAGCTTTTACAGCACTAGGACATTTGTAGAAGTCATATTTATTTTTTAGTGAGGGCGTTGGCGTAAAAGTTTGGCAGTTTAGCTAACAATAGCGTGAGCATAGTGGGACGAGGCTTTGATGCCAGGGCTGGCCATGGGCTACGGGAGGGAGAGACTGGCCATCTATCCCACCATGCACCCAGGTCTACAAGATGTGAGGCTCTCCACACTTCACATACTCACAGCCAGAGCCTGCTACTGGACTTGTTTTAATGTTATGTTTTTTGCTAGCTTTCTTCTTTTTCAATTTGTGCAGGGACAAAGCCGGAGCATTTTGCCAAAATTGCCTGGAAGAACCACAAACATTCTGTCAACAATCCGTAAGTCATGTTGTATATGACAGTTCTATGAACTTTCCATCCGTTAATTTATTTATTCATCCAGTGGCTCATCGTGTGCTGAACTTTCCCCCAAAAAACTATGTTGAAATTTGTGTGTATCCTCATCTTTCATATTATCAGCTTTACTGTTACTTGATTTTCACATTTACAACATGGTAATATGCATTATGTTCACATCTTTCATTTAATAGTTTTTTTTTTCCCCGATGTGAATATAACATGCACAATTGTTAATTGATGTACGAAAGACGAGTGACTGGAAAGGCCAAATGTAAGGACAGGCCTGCATGTCCAATTTGTGACCTTTTAAAATTATTCTTCATTTGTTCATTTCACATCTCTCTCTCTCTCTCTCTCTCCTCTCTCTCTCTCTCTCTCTCTCTCTCTCTCTCTCTCTCCTCTCTCTCTCTCTCTCTCTCTCTCTCTCTCTCTCTCTCTCTCTCTCTCTCTTCCCCCCCCCCCTCCCCCTTTCCCTTCTCTCCTTGCAGCGCTGAACATGCAGACAAGTGAACATTTTGAGTGTTAAAACCAGACAATAAAAACATGAGACAGTTTTCTCATCAGTCACCTCTATTTTAACTGAAATTGTTTGATGTTTCCTTTGATCGTTTGTACACAGGTATTCCCAGTTTCAGACAGAGTACAGCTTTGAGGAGATTCAACAGTCACCAGTGATTTACTATCCCTTAACAAAGTTGCAGTGTTGGTAAGTGTTGTGTGTCATCTCCCACAGGTGATATTACAACAAGTGTTGTGTGTTATCTCCCACAGGTGATATTACAACAAGTGTTGTGTGTCATCTCCCACAGGTGATATTACAACAAGTGTTGTGTGTTATCTCCCACAGGTGATATTACATCAAGTGTTGTGTGTCATGTCCCACAGGTGATATTACAACAAGTGTTGTGTGTCATCTCCCACAGGTGATATTACAACAAGTGTTGTGTGTCATCTCCCACAGGTGATATTACAACAAGTGTTGTGTGTTATCTCCCACAGGTGATATTACAACAAGTGTTGTGTGTTATCTCCCACAGGTGATATTACATCAAGTGTTGTGTGTCATGTCCCACAGGTGATATTACAACAAGTGTTGTGTGTCATCTCCCACAGGTGATATTACAACAAGTGTTGTGTGTCATCTCCCACAGGTGATATTACAACAAGTGTTGTGTGTCATCTCCCACAGGTGATATTACAACAAGTGTTGTGTGTTATCTCCCACAGGTGATATTACAACAAGTGTTGTGTGTCATCTCCCACAGGTGATATTACAACAAGTGTTGTGTGTTATCTCCCACAGGTGATATTACAACAAGTGTTGTGTGTCATCTCCCACAGGTGATATTACAACAAGTGTTGTGTGTTATCTCCCACAGGTGATATTACATCAAGTGTTGTGTGTCATGTCCCACAGGTGATATTACAACAAGTGTTGTGTGTTATCTCCCACAGGTGATATTACAACAAGTGTTGTGTGTCATCTCCCACAGGTGATATTACAACAAGTGTTGTGTGTTATCTCCCACAGGTGATATTACAACAAGTGTTGTGTGTCATCTCCCACAGGTGATATTACAACAAGTGTTGTGTGTCATCTCCCACAGGTGATATTACAACAAGTGTTGTGTGTTATCTCCCACAGGTGATATTACAACAAGTGTTGTGTGTTATCTCCCACAGGTGATATTACAACAAGTGTTGTGTGTCATCTCCCACAGGTGATATTACAACAAGTGTTGTGTGTCATCTCCCACAGGTGATATTACAACAAGTGTTGTGTGTCATCTCCCACAGGTGATATTACAACAAGTGTTGTGTGTTATCTCCCACAGGTGATATTACATCAAGTGTTGTGTGTCATGTCCCACAGGTGATATTACAACAAGTGTTGTGTGTTATCTCCCACAGGTGATATTACAACAAGTGTTGTGTGTCATCTCCCACAGGTGATATTACAACAAGTGTTGTGTGTCATCTCCCACAGGTGATATTACAACAAGTGTTGTGTGTTATCTCCCACAGGTGATATTACAACAAGTGTTGTGTGTCATCTCCCACAGGTGATATTACAACAAGTGTTGTGTGTCATCTCCCACAGGTGATATTACAACAAGTGTTGTGTGTTATCTCCCACAGGTGATATTACAACAAGTGTTGTGTGTCATCTCCCACAGGTGATATTACAACAAGTGTTGTGTGTTATCTCCCACAGGTGATATTACAACAAGTGTTGTGTGTCATCTCCCACAGGTGATATTACAACAAGTGTTGTGTGTTATCTCCCACAGGTGATATTACATCAAGTGTTGTGTGTCATGTCCCACAGGTGATATTACAACAAGTGTTGTGTGTTATCTCCCACAGGTGATATTACAACAAGTGTTGTGTGTCATCTCCCACAGGTGATATTACAACAAGTGTTGTGTGTTATCTCCCACAGGTGATATTACAACAAGTGTTGTGTGTCATCTCCCACAGGTGATATTACAACAAGTGTTGTGTGTTATCTCCCACAGGTGATATTACATCAAGTGTTGTGTGTCATGTCCCACAGGTGATATTACAACAAGTGTTGTGTGTCATCTCCCACAGGTGATATTACAACAAGTGTTGTGTGTCATCTCCCACAGGTGATATTACAACAAGTGTTGTGTGTCATCTCCCACAGGTGATATTACAACAAGTGTTGTGTGTCATCTCCCACAGGTGATATTACAACAAGTGTTGTGTGTTATCTCCCACGGGTGGTGTTACATCAAGTGTTGTGTGTCATGTCCCACAGGTGATATTACAACAAGTGTTGTGTGTCATCTCCCACAGGTGATATTACAACAAGTGTTGTGTGTTATCTCCCACAGGTGGTGTTACATCAAGTGTTGTGTGTCATGTCCCACAGGTGATATTACAACAAGTGTTGTGTGTAATCTTCCAGGGGTGATATTACAAGTGTTGTGTGTAATCTTCCAGGGGTGATATTACAACAAGTGTTGTGTGTAATCTTCCAGGGGTGATATTACAAGTGTTGTGTGTAATCTTCCAGGGGTGATATTACAACAAGTGTTGTGTGTAATATTCCAGGGGTGATATTACAAATGTGTGTAATCTTTCAGGGGTGATATTACAAATGTTGTGTGTAATCTTTAAGGGGTGATATTACAAGTGTTGTGTGTAATCTTTAAGGGGTGATATTACAAGTATTCTGTGTAATCTATCGGAGGTGGTGTTACATGTGTTTGCATTACATATGCCGAGAGATGCTGGCCTATCCTGTGAAGACAGTAATTGTCTATGCTAGCGTCCTATGGACATCTACAATGGAACAGTTATATACAGAATGTTGCAGTCGTGTTGTCCAATTCATGGCAAGACTCATGGAGAACCAGCGCCTGTAGATTAGAGGGTATAAAGATGTACAGTTTCATAAATCCCTGACATAACGAGTCAAGAGGTTGAAATCAGCCAAGGGAAATGCAGAATAGACCACTTTGAGTTTATTTTCATGGTGTGAGACTTCGGGCAATCAGAAAGCAATGGCAAACTAATGAACTATATTTGCCTAGTAAGTCACAAACAGGCCATAAATGACAGGATTGAATGCAACATTCTGTAAAAGACACTCTCCGACTTCGGAGGAATCGGCGATCCTACTGACTTTAGCCAGGACCCCGAAGGGACCTGTTGCCCAGGACGCTCGATGAGGATGCGTCAATAGATCTTGGCCAGTATAGAACCTGGCCCTGGTGCCTTGGAAACAACTCTGCACTCCCTGACATATGACTAACAAGAGTGTATTGTACCTCTACATCACAGGCTAGAAGAGGAAAGACTAAACAATATTGTCGTGTATTTCACATCACAGGATAGAAGAAGAGATTTTAAACAAAGTATTATCAGGATAGAGATGGTTTTAGAGGTAGAAAAAAAAAACAACCCAGAAAGTCTTGTTGAAATTATAATATGCTCTCTGATGAAAGCTTGTATATTTTGTATTACTAGTCCCACGTCTGACGGAGCAGGTTGTGCCATCTTGGCCAGCGAGGACTTTGTGAAAAAGAATGGCCTGGAAGCTCAGGCAGTGGAGATCCTGGCCATGGAGCTAGGGACTGATGAGCCCAGTGTCTTTGCTGAGGGCAACTGCATCAAAATGGTCAGTGTTAGTTTGATTACATTCCTGCCAGAAAATAACATCTTTATATTTATTTTGGTGGCCGTGGGGGTTAAACTGTGGGTGTGCTGACGACGGGTAAAGGGTTCAACCCCTAAACTAGTCAGTTGGACATTGACTTGCCATTCAGAAAGCAATGGCAAACTACTGAACGTGAACTTGCCTAAAAAATCCACCTATCCTTGGGGTTGATGGCAACATCCTGCCAAGGGCACACAACTGTTATTGTCCAGGTTGACCCAGCCTCCCATGGATGCCAGCATCTGTCTTTGGGTGTGAGAATGGCCGATGTGTTATTTGCCACAGGTCTGCCTCAGTGCCAGTTGGTCTATACAAATCAGGGGCTAGCAGCAAGATGCCCTTTCCAGAGTGGGACTCTTATTCCTATGTACTCAGCAAAGTAGGCAAAGCTGTGGGATCACATGGAGATATTACAAGAGTTGGACTCATATTCCTGTTAACTCAATAATGTAGAAAAGCTGTGGGAACACGTGGAGAAATTAACACAGGAACACAAAAGGCGATTTTGTAGCAATAGGAAATGTATGGCAGTCAGCAGACGTATCATGCAGCACCGGACTTAGAATAATGACATGTCATGTTAAATATGTTGTAGTCGGCTTCATGGTGAAGGTGTTATGACGCGGTTTGTAATCTCGCATTTCTTAGTTGCATGTCCTTCACAGGATATAGCAGTCAACCCCAGCATTTTGGCTGTTCATGATTCCTGGGCAAATTTTACGTTCAGTAGTTTGCCATTGCTTTCTGAACGACCGGCACCTATACCATTTTCGAAAAAACCAGCACCACAGTGTTTCGAACCTGGGTATACGAGATTGCGAATCACATTGTAACGCCTTCGCCATGGAGACCGTCAGGATGCTAGGGAAGTGTTTCTTCTTCTTCTGCGTTCATCCGGAGTTTTTTTTCAGACGTGATTGCGTTGTGCCTGTTTACAGCAGAGCTGCATTCTTGCGCCGTTAGGCCGACACATCTTACTTCTGCGGGCATCTGTTGACCTGGTTAACCTTCCCAGGGGGGGGGGGGGGTGTTTAATATTGCTTATTCTGGAAAAGAAAAGTCTGATTAAGGGGAGGCTTTTGCTATACTATTACCAATTCCTTAACTACATGCATTCAATCATTAACAAGTTGGCAAAAACAAAGCAACATTTTTAGATATAAAATCGTGGGTTCCGGGTCTGACTGACCTCTTGTTTTCCCGCCAGTCATGCGAGCGGGAAAAACCCTTCCGAATCATGTTCACACAAATCCCTGGTCACCTGTTGTGAATTGTCGTTACCCTGTACACTCGTCTTTGTCCTTGTCTTCCGTCTGTCTTGTTCTGTCTTCTCTGAGCTGTCATTAATATGATATAGCACTGTGACACGGTTCCTTGTAGCAGTAGAGGAACTTGTGTGGTGGTTTCACTTAAGCCTGTGATAAACAGTTATGTTCTCATACTTTTCAGATTGGCTTTGACATGGCTGCAAAAACAGCTCAGAAAGTCTTTCAGAAAGCAGGTAAAGTGCCAGTTGTATGTGTTAGAAATACATGTGATGTGGTATATTGAGGTATGTCTTACAACCCTGTCAGTGTGGTTCGTTGAGGTATGTCTTACATCCATGTCAGTGTGGTTCGTTGAGGTATGTCTTACATCTGTGTTGATGTGGTACGGTGCTTCTTAGAGTTGTTGTACAGCTGTCTAGTCAGATCTAAAGAACACAATTATAAGTGTGTCATCAGAAACACTTGGTGGCCAGCTGTCTAGAGTGTCAGTTTGCCTGGTGGTAAATGAACCCTGTGGGGGCCCTCATGAATGCTATTACCCGTTTGGCCAAGCTGACCTGCGTGTTTGTTATATGATTGCTTTATGTTTATGCTAGATTCTCTTCATTGTTAAATCTTGCATTGCAGGATTGAAGCCATCTGATGTCCAAGTTGTTGAACTGCATGATTGCTTCTCCTGCAATGAGCTGATCACCTACGAAGCTCTTGGGCTGTGTGGCATTGGTAAGTTCCTGTGGGTAAATACATGGATTATTTGAATAATGAAGACGCAACAATATATTGCATAATTTATTGTCTGGCATATTTTGCTACATCATATAAGGAGCATACTACAGAAAAACGTTCCAACAAATATTGAAGTAGTTTAATCAATCTTGTTAACTAAAATACACAAACCACAGTTTCATAAGTAATAGGGAAAGCTAATCCACACACTGATTAGAGAAATTAGACTTAGAAGTCAACATTTTTTGGTCACATTACGGGAAGAAATAAATTGGAGAATTTGGTGACAACTGGCAAGATCGAGGGGAGGAGAACACGGAGAAGGTAGAGAAGTAAATACCTGGATGGCTTGACCACGTGGTATGGTCGAAACAAGAACACTGAGCTGATCCATGACTCTGGTGATTGAGTGAGATGGCGAATCATGACTGCCCACGCTTATCGGCATGGTATATGATGGATGAATCCACACAAAATTAGTCCAGTGCACCAGATATAGTAGCCTTGAGCTCATAGCGAGCAAACACAAAATAAATAATAAGTTTCACTGTCACCACAATAGTTTTAAAGAGGCCAATGTCTTTTTGCTTGCATAATTTTGATTGACCAGTGTGTATAGCACAAGCCTCTGCATCTCTCTTAACTTCTGGTTATGTATAGTACAGAGCACACTGATATCCTCTTTGTCTGCCACATGCCCAGATTCTATTAAAGGTGTGGTAATGAGGTAATGAAGATGATGGTAAGGTTAATCAGATTGCCAGAATTTTCTAGTGTTTATTTCCTTATTCATTTAGAGATGTGTTTCGCTGTCCTATTTTCTAACTGTTGTTTCATTCTGCCTATGCACACGGGCTGGCATTTTCATGGATTATTGTTGGGGCTGGTGATTTTATCATAGAAAACTCTACCAACAATTACTGTCTTGATCACACAACACAGGCAATCATCAGATCAGGACATAAAGCACTGAACACTGACGTTAGTTGCATGTCCTTTACAAGGTGTTGCAATCAGTCCCAGCATTTATTGCCTGTTTGTGATTTACGAGGTAATTTTACATTTAGTAGTTTGCCATTGCTTTGTGAATGGCTGATGCTCATACCAATGAAATCAACGCAAAGCATTTTGCTCCCACTGCTTCACACTAGTGTCTTTCTGCTATATTCTTCTTCTTCTTCCTTTTGCTTGAAATTTGTCTATATCTGCAATGTTGTTGCTTGTATCAACTTTACTATCTCATTTAGTTCACTCATTGGTCCATAGAGTTTTATCTTCCACTGTTGTTTCTCCAGGCCAGAAGGTTTGCCTAGATATGTACAATTTTTTCCAGTCTTGGAGTATGTGCTCTGTTGTCTGCGGTGCCAATCCACATGTGCACATGCCTGATTCGCCAATCTTGAATTGTGTATACATGTGGTTGCGTAACCTATTGTGTCCTGTTCTGAGATGCAGAATGATGATTTGTTTTGGTCCTGTCCATAAAGTGGTAAGTGTCTTAAAATAGTGTTTGTGGCTTTCTGACTGATTTTATCATTTTTTTTCTTTTGGTGGTATGTAACGGGCACTCAGGCTGTTCTTCTTTTGCTTCTTCCTTATCTAGTTGATCAGCTCTCTCGTTTCCAGGTACTCCACAATAAGATAGTATCCACTGCATGGTGAGCTTATGCTGACTGCCTAGTTCAGATAGGAGTGTCATTAGTACTGGTAATTTCCCAGACAGGAACACCTCAAATACTGATTTTGAATCTGTCAATAGCACCACAAGATGTGTACCTTGGCTGGTATTTAGTAATTTCTCTGTTGCTATCTTGAGTGCCTGGATTTCTGCATCAAAGTTATGGCAATACTTTCTTGTACCATAGTCTGTGTATGCATACATGTATCCATGCAATCACTTCCTTACAATAGAGCATAGGAGAGTGCTGTACACAATCTTCATTGTCTTTCTCAAATTGTTGACACCAAGGGAGGGTACATGAATGTGCTTTCAGGTGAAGGCGGCGCATTTGTTGACCGAGGAGACAACACTTACGGAGGGAAGTTCGTGGTTAATCCAAGTGGTGGGCTTATTTCTAAAGGACATCCTTTGGGGGCCACAGGTAAGTGTGTCTGTAACTGTGAGAGAGGAGGGGTGATGTTTGAGTCTAGATCTCCAGCTGAAAGAGAAGAGGGGTGATGTTTAGATCTCCAGCTGAAAGAGAAGGGTGATGTTTAGATCTCCAACTAAAAGATAAGAGGGGTGATGTTTCAGTCTAGATCTCCAGCTGAAAGAGAAGAGGGGTGATGTTTAGATCTCCAACTGAAAGAGAAGAGGGGTGATGTTTGAGTCTAGATCTCCAGCTGAAAGAGATGAGTGGCGTTTTCTTGTCTAGATCTCCCAACTGTGAAGAGAGGGTTGGTGATGTTTTAAGTCTAAATCTCTAACTGTAAATGAGGAGAGAAGTGGTATTTTCTTGTCTAGATCTGCAACAGTGAAGAGAGGAATTGTGATGTTATATCTAGATCTCCAACTGAGAGGGAGAAATAGTAGTGTTTAAGATTCTACTTGAGAAAAAGAGAGAGAAAGGTGCAGCATCAACCAGGAAGAATTGTGTAATGCTGAGAACGAAATACCACAGAGCCTGACTGTTTGTTGAAGTGATCAACAGGCTTGTTTGATCTCAGCCTTAGTGGGGTTTGGACCCATACCTGTGACAGAGATGGGCATGCCAACTACATGGCTACTGGTTGATCTGTGATATAGCGAGTAGAACAGGCAGAAACAGACAGTCATTGACCAGACAACAAGTATACTTTGTAGTGATTCCTGTACCAGCAAGATACCTCAGTTACATACAGTCATTGACAAGACAACAAATATGCTTTGTAGTGATTGCTGTACCAGCAAGATACCTCAGTTACATACAGTCATTGACAAGACAACAAATATACTTTGTAGTGATTCCTGTACCAGCAAGATACCTCAGTTACATACAGTCATTGACAAGACAACAAATATGCTTTGTAGTGATTGCTGTACCAGCAAGATACCTCAGTTACATACAGTCATTGACAAGACAACAAATATGCTTTGTAGTGATTCCTGTACCAGCAAGATACCTCAGTTACATACAGTCATTGACAAGACAACAAATATGCTTTGTAGTGATTCCTGTACCAGCAAGATACCTCAGTTACATACAGTCATTGACAAGACAACAAATATGCTTTGTAGTGATTCCTGTACCAGCAAGATACCTCAGTTACATACAGTCATTGACAAGACAACAAATATGCTTTGTAGTGATTCCTGTACCAGCAAGATACCTCAGTTACAGTCATTGACAAGACAACAAATATGCTTTGTAGTGATTCCTGTACCAGCAAGATACCTCAGTTACATACAGTCATTGACAAGACAACAAATATGCTTTGTAGTGATTGCTGTACCAGCAAGATACCTCAGTTACATACAGTCATTGACAAGACAACAAATATGCTTTGTAGTGATTGCTGTACCAGCAAGAGACCCCAGTTACATAGTCATTGACCAGACAACAAATATGCTTTGTAGTGATTGCTGTACCAGCAAGATACCTCAGTTACGTACAATTAGATGTAGCCAGGTCTGTCACCCACGTGATCACACAACTGTGGAGTATAGACAGAGTGTGTCACCAGCCATTGAATCTGATTAGAGAAATTAGATGTAGACAGTCAAGATTTTTTGAGCACATTATGAGAAGAAATAAACTAGAGAACTTGGTGACAGCTAGCAAGATTGTGCGGGGGGAAAGAACTAAGGGAAGACATAGAGGTAAATTTCTGGATGGCTTGGCCATATGGCATAGTCGAGACAGGAACACTGAGCTGATCCATAACTCTGGTGATCGTGTGAGATGGCAACACTTGACCGCCCACACTTGTCAGCGTGGCACATGATGATGATTGAATCTGCACTGGTAAAATGTTGCATGTCCTGTGCAGAATGTTGCCATCAACTCCAACCTCAGATTAGCTTTCTTGGCAAGTTTACATTCAGTAGCTTGCCATTGCTTTCTGATCTGAACAGGAAGTCAACATTTAAGTTCAACTGACCATGTTGGGAATGAACCTTCTACACCCCCTCCCCCACTTCCACCCACCCACCCACCATCAGTGCCCCGGAAGTTTAAGCACATTGATCCCCCATGGCCAGGCAGACTGCTGCACTGTAGGATTCAGAAATATATATTCACCAAGCATAGGTCAAGTAACTGACACATCAGACCATATTGCTGGTCTAGTATATTATGTCATTTGAATCAGAGATGTAGGGTGATTAGTTCTTTTCTCTGCCATCAACTCTTGTCCTAACACAGAGCAGAAGTTCACTACAGTTACAGGTCATAGTTCTCTGCCATCAACTCTTGTCCTAACACAGAGCAGAAGTTCACTACAGGTACAGGTCATCTGTTGGAGAAGACTGGAGCACGTCTGCAGTTGCTCTACTGGTCTGTGTGTGTGTGGTTATGTCTCTTCCGTGGGGGTTGTAACTTGCCTGGCTATGGTTTCCACTGAAAGTAGGTCAGAAGGAGTGAATAACCCACATCTTCACAAATTCCTTGTTGTTTCACTATGACGTGTGGGTACATGAGAATCTGGGACACCTCAGTCTGCATGATGGGGGTTTGTGTAATAGGCAGCGCAGATGAACAATCAAATATTGATATAAAGATAAGGGAAAGAAGTAAATGCAGAGTGTCATCTAACTGATCATGTAATAGCACACAGTGACAGATGTCAATCAGACATGAAGAAGATAATCAGAATGGTGAGAATTGTATTATACAATAAGCAAAATATTCTTATAAACAACTATCTAGTTGCTTGTAATGAATTCTTCTACTTCTTCTTCGTTCATCCGGAGTTTTTTTTTGGATGTGATTGCGTTGTGCCTGTTTACAGCAGAGCTGCGTTCTTGCGCCGTTAGGCCGACACATCCGACTTCTGCGGGCATTTGTTGACCGGGTTAACCTTCCCGGGGTTTCTTAGGACGTTTGACTCTCACTGTTGTGTGATCCCCCATCCCAGCTGGTCCATATAGAACAGCCAAATATCCTGGTCAGCCCTCAAGGGAAGGCAGGGGCAGACCATGGGCATTCCCCGCCATCCAAGGAGGCTTCCATACTTGCAGAGCCGATACATAGAGCTCTGGTACTGGGCTCACCCAAGGAATCGTCACGTCCTGCACATGGCTGCTTAGCCTCACTTCCGTATATTGGGCCTTCCGTTCACCATAGGCTGTTCTTCCGGAAACCAGAAGTATGCAGTCTGCAGATAACATCCACACAGTGAGCTTTCGATTCGGACTTTCCATGTAATGGATTTGCTATCCAAGCAATATTCCATTTCGTGCCACTAGGACACTTTTCCACCTTTTATGAAGCCCACACAGTGGGCTTTTGATTCAGACTTTCCACGTAATGGATTTGCTATCCAAGCAATATTCCATTTCATGCCACTAGGACACTTTTCCACCTTTTATGAAGCCCACACAATGGGCTTTTGATTCGGACTTTCCACGTAATGGATTTGCTATCCAAGCAATATTCCATTTCATGCCACTAGGACACTTTTCCACGTTTTATGAAGCCCACACAGCGAGCTTTCGATTTTTACTTTCCACATAATGGATTTGCTATCCAAGCAATATTCCATTTCATGCCTCTGGGTCTTCATGCACCTTTAAATGTCAACCTGTATGTAGTTAAAGTAATCTGCGGTCAACTTTAGCTTGTTGATATCTCCATAGAGCTTGTCCTCAAATGAAGCAGGTGTCGGCCAAAATATCTTTCTCTGTTCTGCATACGTTGGGCAATCCTGCAGCAAATGTTTTGCTGTCATTTTTCCAGTTCTACAATTACATTCATCGGTATCTCCTATCTTTAGTTTATTGAACAAGTGGTATTTCAGCCTGTTATGTTGTCAGAGTCCAATGTAGTGCCAGCAGAGATGCAGGGACATCGTTACGCCCGCCAGGCGAGTATTAGTTACCTGCCTGCGAGGTTGCCGGCTGACAGACAGCCAGCGGTCAGGCAAGGACAAAGCAGGACGCACGCAGGCCTCGTGAAGCCACTTGAGGTGGACAGGCGCGTTGCGAGAAATAGCCAGACAGCTCTGGGACGTGGACTCGACTGGACGTATGATGGGAGAAAGGCTTGTGTAGTTCTGTTGCCCGAAAGTCGAGTGTCTGTACATCTTGAGAGACTGATTGTAAGCTGTGGGTTGCTTGTAAGTGTATTGTGATAACTTACGTATTGTGATGATCATCTCTAGATCGTGATCTGTGAGTAAATCCATCGAAACTTCGTGTCGTTGAGTCTCAAGTCAAATCACGTTGTATTTGTACTGTCTCACATGTGTTAGGTTAACGAGCCAGGTTTAAGACCCTGACATCCACGTCCCAGAGCTGTCTGGCTATTTCTCGCAACGCGCCTGTCCACCTCAAGTGGCTTCACGAGGCCTGCGTGCGTCCTGCTTTGTCCTTGCCTGACCGCTGGCTGTCTGTCAGCCGGCAACCTCGCAGGCAGGTAACTAATACTCGCCTGGCAGGCGTAACGATGTTACGGCATCCCTGCTAGGAACTATTCGCCTGGCGGGCGTAACGATGTCCCTGCATCTCTGCTGGCACTACATTGGACTCTGACATATGTCCTGTGCGGAGTCTGAAGATTGCTACTTGTTCTCTTCGGTCGAGTTTTGTAATATGCATCATCCTTCTGATGGCCTGGATGCTCTGATTCCCATTTGGTTCTATAAGTGCTTTTTATCAACCTCTTTGCCTCATTATAGGTTATGTCTATGTCAGGCTGTGGTAGTCGTCCGCCCTCTTTTGCCAGTCTGTCAGCCTCTTCGTTTCCAGGTATACTGCAATGTGATGGGATCCACTGTATTACAACTTTTTTGGATTTCTGGCATAGACCATGGAGTGCTGCTCTTAGGTCAGTTAGTTCTGTGCTGTTATTGCTCTTCAGTATTGAGACAGCTGACTTTGCATCTGTGAAGATAGCTATTTGCTTCTCTTTATTTTCCTCCATCAGGAGCATTTCTGCTGCAGTTTTCAGAGCCTCTGCCTCCGCTTTGAAGTTACTTGAAAATTTTCCAGTTGCCATTGAATGTGTTTTTTTTCACTCCATTTTTTAAATTTAGGAGAATTCCTCCTCCTCCATTCTCTATTGAATTTTTGGCTGATCCATCTGTATATGCATGGGTCCAATTGCTGCTTGGTAATGTTCTTTTATGTAGTTTAGGGTTATTTCTCTTCTTTCGGTTTCATGCTGAGTGTTCTTTTTCTCAATACCAGGAATGTTTTCTATCATCTCAGGCAGTTGCTGCTGTCTCCAAGCTGGGAACTTGTGTGCATTGTGTATGGGCTTGACTGTTGATATGTTAAGTATAGGATCTACCCTAATCCTTCGTTTTGCAGTTTCTACAAAGTTGCTACGCTTCAGTCTTCCCTTTCCAAAACCATTAAATCTGTTGTACATAGGGTGGTCTGTCAATCTTCTGGATTTTTCTGCTTGTTTCTGGGCTCTGCTATCTCTTCTATCCTGCATTGGTTGTAAACAAGTGATCTTTTCTAGTTCATTAATAGGCGTTGTCTTCAGGCTTCCAGTTATGATTCGCATTCCTTGGTTTTGGACTCTACTTATTTTGTTAACGTTTGACTTAGCTGCTGTTGCCCAAGCTGCAATGCCATATTCCAGTACTGGCCTCACCCGTCCAGTATATAACTTCTTGAGAACTTTCTCATCTGCTCCCCACGTTGTACCAGCAAGCTTTTTCATGATTGCCATTCTCTGCCTTGCTCTTGTTCGATTTTTCTCAACCTGTGTCTTCCATGTCAGGCGACGATCAAAGGTGACTCCTAGATAGTTTGGATTTTCTTCATGGCGCAATATTTTTCCATTCAATACCAGCTTAGGTTGCTGAGTTTTATTTGAGAGGGAGAACACTGTGCATGTTGTTTTCTCCTCACTTATCTTCATTAGCCATGATTTTGACCAGTCCTCTAGCGCTAATAAGGCTTGCTGTATTCTGCTGTTAGCTGTACTAATATATTCTTCAGATGTCCATATGGCTAGGTCATCTGCAAAGGAGGACGTGTGTACTCTGGCTGGAAAATTTTCTGTGATGTCATTTATATATGCTAGGAATAATGTTGGTGAGAGAACTCCTCCTTGGGGGACACCTTGCTCCAGCAGCATCATTTTGCTTGTTTGTCCTTGTACTTTTGTCCTGGCAGTTCTGTTCTCAAGGTAGTGGCTGATCCATTTATACATTTTTCCACAAACATGCATGTTTTGCAGTTTTACTTTCAGTCCTTCCTTCCATACTTTATCAAATGCTTTTTCTAAATCTATCCAGACTGCTAGTGTGTGCTTTTTCTCTTGGAAGGCATTCTCTATTTCCTGAGCTATATAGGTTATTTGATCTTCAGTGGATCTGTACTTTCTGAATCCTGCTTGGTGAGGTGTTAAGAGTTGGTTTTCTTCCAGATGCCATGTTAGCCTGCCATTGATAATGCGTTCCATTAATTTTCCTACACAGCTAAGTAGACTGATAGATCGATAGCCATTTGGTTCTTCCAGGTCTTTTCCTTTCTTTGGGACTGGTATTAGTATAGCTTCCTTCCATGCCTGTGGGACTATTCCTCTCTTCCAGCTGTTATTTAGGACTGCTAGTAGTTTCTTCTTTGCCTTGGTGCCTAGTCCTATTAGCATTTCATTTGTGATTCCATCCTTTCCTGGTGATTTCTTCTTTTTTAGGGTATTCATTGCCTGTTCCATTTCTTCCATTGTTAGATTTGCCATCATATATTCTGCTGCTGTCTCTGTATTTCTATGATGTATCTGTTTGTCTTTGATTGCTTTCTTCTGTTCGGTTGTAATATCAATGTGGTTTGCATTTGCATAGTGTTCCATTAGTGCATTTGCAGCCTTTTTCCTGTAAGCAAGGCATTTCCTTGTTTAATTGATATTTGTTTGTTTCTAGGTCCTTCATTGTTCATGGCTTTCACTAGTTTCTATAGTTTGTTTCCATCCCTGTCAAAATTCAGGTTTTCTGTTTTTTCCCTCCAACAATCTCTTGTTGTTTGATTTACTGTTCTTTTATATTTTGCTGAGATGGCTTTGAGAGAGATGTTCGCTTCAATTGTTTGTTCTCTCTCTGCTGTCTTCCTGGCATCTTCAACTTTGTCCTCCAAACTTTGTAGTTCTTCAGTCCAGTATGGTTTGTAATTTTTCCTCGCTCCTCTTGGAATGGACTCAGTGGCTGCCTGTATTATCGCTCTGTTTAGACTTTCCACCATTTGCTTTATGTTGCCATATCGTGTATTTATGTTTTCACAATATTTGTCTGTTAGTATGGCAAATCTGTCCCAATCTGCTCGTTTGTAATTCCAGCGGGGCAAGGGCTTTTGCTCCTGTGGAACATACTCCATATTCATTACAAGCTTGATTGGTCTGTGGTCACTACCTGCTAATTGGTCTAGCACATGTCGATCGATTTTGTGGAGGATGTCTCCTGTGCAGAAAGCTAAGTCTGGAGTAGAAGTGGTAAGCCATCTTCTGGAGTAGAAGCTCGGTGTGTCATCCGCTTTGTTGAGTAGATGGAGATTTGAGTCTATTTCCCAGTCCTCCAATTCATCTCCTCTTTTGTCAGTATCTGGGTATCCCCATCTTTCTGAACGGCTATTAAAGTCTCCAACAATAATGCAGTTTGTGTCAGTTATTTTCATATTTGAGAGTGTAAGGTCCTTATCTGCTGGGCTATACAGATTGTAGATTCTTATTTTCACATCCTTTATCATTATATCAACACCTATAATTTCCATTTGGTTGTCAGAGATCACAGATACTTCGCTGCAAGGTATTGTGTTTCGTGTAAGTATTAGAACTCCTCCTTTGTGTCCTTCGCGGTCGAAACGTGTGGCCTGATATCCTCTGACTGAGAATTTGTGATTGGCGTTGAGGTGTGTCTCTTGAATGCATGCCACATCTATTCTATCTTTATGAAGACGCTGTGTTAGGGAGTCTTTCTTCTTGTAAACTCCTTCGGCATTCCACTGTAGTATGTTGAGTGTCCGGGGTATTTGGTCAATAGCTCTTAACCTACTCCTCTGTGCCTTGACTCCACAGCACATGGGAAGGTGACCACCAGTAGTCATGGGTGGACCCCCTCGAGGCAGGGGGCCCGGCACTATCGCCGCCTGATGGGACTTCACAGGATTAGCACCATAACGATTAATTTTGATTTGTGACATCATGAATTAAGTTACGTTGCACTGCTTTGTCAAGCCTGTGGCTCAGTACATCCGATTTCGACAAGCATTTATTCGGGATGCTTTCCCTAGCCTTTGACTGTCCCCAGTCTACCTACAAGGCAGCAGGATTTACGTTGCACTGCTTTGTCAAGCCTGTGGCTCAGTACATCCGATTTTGACAAGCATGTATTTGGGGTGCTTTCCCTAGCCTTTGACTGTCCCCAGTCTACCTACAAGGCAGCAGGTTTGTGTGTCTCTTCGTCTGGTCCCTCTCCCTTGACCTGTCCGACATGGGTGGCCCTACCAGTAGCTGTGCTACCGTCGGCATAGCTCTTGGGGTCATTGGGACGCACAAGCCCCTCTACCTCGTCACGGTGGACACACAGCAGAGGGGTTGTAATGAATTATCAGGTGCTGTTTTTTGTTTTTTTTTTGCATTTCGTGATCATTTGGCTATAAACTAGCAGCTGTGGGAAATAATTAATGCTGACGGCTTGTGGATACATAGAGATATGTATTCTGTAGCATATATGTGAATGAAATGGGCTTGACTACACTTAAATTCTGGACATATATACAGGTGGAAACACAATGTTTTATTCAATCACTCTGTCCTCGGGTTTCTTTGTTACAATACTCATTATTACAATTCATGATAGAATTAGGAACAAGGAAATTAGAAGACTAGGCCTGAAACCAGTTATGCACTTCATTAAAGAACAACTCAGGTCAGCATGGCCGAATGGATAAGAATGCATGTTCTTAAAGATCCGGTGTGCTGATGCCAAGGTTAGGGATTCAACCCCTACACTGGACAGTTGGACTGAAATGTTGACCTGTTGTCCTTGACTTGGGGACGTAAATTACAAGTACCTCTGAAGTCAGAGTTCGCCTAATGGTGAGGGACACTGTTAATAGGGAAAGCTAATCCACATGCAAAATTCAGTTCAGCAATACTGGAAGTAGTGTGTATGGACTACGCTTGAATTCAAAGTGAGTGAGCGCAAAAAAAACAACAAATTAAAGAACAACAGATGAAATGGTTTGGCCACCTCACCAGAATGCCCTGGTACCATCTGCCACAGAGATCCACATTGAAGAAATATGATGGATACAGAGCAAGGGGAAGACCACGTAAAAGAATGATAGTATCAAGAACAACTTTACAGAAATGAACAGCAACATTTCAAATAACATTAGAAATATCACATAAAAAGTCTGTACATCTCCCCCCACTACTTCACTGAGGTAAATGGAGGGAGAGGAGAAGACAATCCCATGTACATGCTTCTGATATTGGTCCATCTCAACTACACTATGACCTATTAAACATTGTCAGAAACTGGTCTACATCCACTAGGACCTACCTATTAAACATTGTCAGAAACTGGTCTACATCCACTAGGACCTACCTATTAAACACTCAGAAACTGGTCTACATCCACTAGGACCTACCTATTAAACACTGTTAGAAATTGGTCTACATCCACTAGGACCTACCTATTAAACACTTCAGAAACTGGTCTACATCCACTAGGACCTACCTATTAAACATTGTCAGAAACTGGTCTACATCCACTAGGACCTACCTATTAAACACTCAGAAACTGGTCTACATCCACTAGGACCTACCTATTAAACACTGTTAGAAATTGGTCTACATCCACTAGGACCTACCTATTAAACACTGCCAGAAACTGGTCTACATCCACTAGGACCTACCTATTAAACACTGTCAGAAACTGGTCTACATCCACTAGGACCTACCTATTAAACATTGTCAGACACTGGTCTACATCCACTAGGACCTACCTATTAAACATTGTCAGACACTGGTCTACATCCACTAGGACCTACCTATTAAACATTGTCAGACACTGGTCTACATCCACTAGGACCTACCTATTAAACACTCAGAAACTGGTCTACATCCACTAGGACCTACCTATTAAACACTGTCAGAAACTGGTCTACATCCACTAGGACCTACCTATTAAACATTGTCAGACACTGGTCTACATCCACTAGGACCTACCTATTAAACACTGTTAGAAACTGGTCTACATCCACTAGGACCTACCTATTAAACACTGCCAGAAACTGGTCTACATCCACTAGGACCTACCTATTAAACACTGTCAGAAACTGGTCTACATCCACTAGGACCTATCTATTAAACACTGCCAGAAACTGGTCTACATCCACTAGGACCTACCTATTAAACACTGCCAGAAACTGGTCTACATCCACTAGGACCTACCTATTAAACACTGTTACAAATTGGTCTACATCCACTAGGACCTGCCTATTAAACACTGCCAGAAACTGGTATACACCCACTAGGACCTACCTATTAAACACTGTCAGAAACTGGTCTACATCCACTAGGACCTACCTATTAAACACTGTTACAAATTGGTCTACATCCACTAGGACCTACCTATTAAACACTGTTACAAATTGGTCTACATCCACTAGGACCTACCTATTAAACACTGTCAGAAACTGGTCTACATCCACTAGGACCTGCCTATTAAACACTGCTACAAATTGGTCTACATCCACTAGGACCTACCTATTAAACACTGTTACAAATTGGTCTACATCCACTAGGACCTACCTATTAAACACTGTCAGAAACTGGTCTACATCCACTAGGACCTGCCTATTAATCACTGTTACAAATTTGTCTACATCCACTAGGACCTACCTATTAAACACTGTCAGAAACTGGTCTACATCCACTAGGACCTACCTATTAAACACTGTTACAAATTGGTCTACATCCACTAGGACTTACCTATTAAACACTCAGAAACTGGTCTACATCCACTAGGACCTACCTATTAAACACTGTCAGAAACTGGTCTACATCCACTTGGACCTACCTATTAAACACTGCCAGACTCTGGTCTACATCCACTAGGACCTACCTATTAAACACTTTCAGAAACTGGTCTACATCCACTAGGACCTACCTATTAAACACTCAGAAACTGGTCTACATCCACTAGGACCTACCTATTAAACATTGTCAGAAACTGGTCTACATCCACTAGGACCTACCTATTAAACACTGTCAGAAACTGGTCTACATCCACTAGGACCTACCTATTAAACACTGTCAGAAACTGGTCTACATCCACTTGGACCTACCTATTAAACACTGCCAGAAACTGGTCTACATCCACTAGGACCTACCTATTAAACACTGTCAGAAACTGGTCTACATCCACTAGGACCTACCTATTAAACACTCAGAAACTGGTCTACATCCACTAGGACCTACCTATTAAACATTGTCAGAAACTGGTCTACATCCACTAGGACCTACCTATTAAACACTCAGAAACTGGTCTACATCCACTAGGACCTACCTATTAAACACTGTCAGAAACTGGTCTACATCCACTTGGACCTACCTATTAAACACTGCCAGAAACTGGTCTACATCCACTAGGACCTGCCTATTAAACACTGTCAGAAACTGGTCTACATCCACTAGGACCTACCTATTAAACACTCAGAAACTGGTCTACATCCACTAGGACCTACCTATTAAACACTGTTAGAAACTGGTCTACATCCACTAGGACCTACCTATTAAACACTGTTAGAAACTGGTCTACATCCACTAGGACCTACCTATTAAACACTGTCAGAAACTGGTCTACATCCACTAGGACCTGCCTATTAAACACTGTTAGAAACTGGTCTACATCCACTAGGACCTACCTATTAAACACTGTCAGAAACTGGTCTACATCCACTAGGACCTGCCTATTAAACACTCAGAAACTGGTCTACATCCACTAGGACCTGCCTATTAAACACTCAGAAACTGGTCTACATCCACTAGGACCTACCTATTAAACACTGTCAGAAACTGGTCTACATCCACTAGGACCTACCTATTAAACACTGTCAGAAACTGGTCTACATCCACTAGGACCTACCTATTAAACATTGTCAGAAACTGGTCTACATCCACTAGGACCTACCTATTAAACACTCAGAAACTGGTCTACATCCACTAGGACCTACCTATTAAACACTGTCAGAAACTGGTCTACATCCACTTGGACCTACCTATTAAACACTGCCAGAAACTGGTCTACATCCACTAGGACCTGCCTATTAAACACTGTCAGAAACTGGTCTACATCCACTAGGACCTACCTATTAAACACTGTTAGAAACTGGTCTACATCCACTAGGACCTACCTATTAAACACTGTTAGAAACTGGTCTACATCCACTAGGACCTACCTATTAAACACTGTCAGAAACTGGTCTACATCCACTAGGACCTGCCTATTAAACACTGTTAGAAACTGGTCTACATCCACTAGGACCTACCTATTAAACACTGTCAGAAACTGGTCTACATCCACTAGGACCTGCCTATTAAACACTCAGAAACTGGTCTACATCCACTAGGACCTGCCTATTAAACACTCAGAAACTGGTCTACATCCACTAGGACCTACCTATTAAACACTGTCAGAAACTGGTCTACATCCACTAGGACCTGCCTATTAAACACTCAGAAACTGGTCTACATCCACTAGGACCTACCTATTAAACACTGTCAGAAACTGGTCTACATCCACTAGGACCTACCTATTAAACATTGTCAGAAACTGGTCTACATCCACTAGGACCTGCCTATTAAACACTGTCAGAAACTGGTCTACATCCACTAGGACCTACCTATTAAACACTCAGAAACTGGTCTACATCCACTAGGACCTACCTATTAAACACTGTTAGAAACTGGTCTACATCCACTAGGACCTACCTATTAAACACTGCCAGAAACTGGTCTACATCCACTAGGACCTACCTATTAAACACTGTCAGAAACTGGTCTACATCCACTAGGACCTACCTATTAAACATTGTCAGACACTGGTCTACATCCACTAGGACCTACCTATTAAACACTCAGAAACTGGTCTACATCCACTAGGACCTACCTATTAAATACTGTCAGAAACTGGTCTACATCCACTAGGACCTACCTATTAAACATTGTCAGACACTGGTCTACATCCACTAGGACCTACCTATTAAACACTGTTAGAAACTGGTCTACATCCACTAGGACCTACCTATTAAACACTGCCAGAAAACTGGTCTACATCCACTAGGACCTACCTATTAAACACTGTCAGAAACTGGTCTACATCCACTAGGACCTATCTATTAAACACTGCCAGAAACTGGTCTACATCCACTAGGACCTACCTATTAACACTGCCAGAAACTGGTCTACATCCACTAGGACCTACCATTAAACACTGTTACAAATTGGTCTACATCCACTAGGACCTACCTATTAAACACTGTTACCAATGGTCTCCATCCACTAGGACCTACCTATTAAACACTGTCAGAAACGGGTCTACACTCCACTAAAAGGACCTGCCTATTAATCACTGTTACAAATTTGTCTACATCCACTAGGACCTACCTATTAAACACTGTCAGAAACTGGTCTACATTCCACTAGGACCTACCTATTAAACACTGTTACAAACTGGTCTACATCCACTAGACTTACCTATTAAAACACTCAGAAACTGGTCTACATCCACTAGGACCTACCTATTAAACACTGTCAGAAACTGGTTCTACATCCACTTGGACCTACCTATTAAACACTGCCAGACTCTGGTCTACATCCACTAGGACCTACCTATTAACACTGTCAGAAACTGGTCTACATCCACTAGGACCTACCTATTAAACACTCAGAAACTGGTCTACATCCACTAGGACCTACCTATTAAACACTGTCAGAAACTGGTCTACATCCACTAGGACCTACCTATTAAACACTGTCAGAAACTGGTCTACATCCACTAGGACCTACCTATTAAACACTGTCAGAAACTGGTCTACATCCACTTGGACCTACCTATTAAACACTGCCAGAAACTGGTCTACATCCACTAGGACCTACCTATTAAACACTGTCAGAAACTGGTCTACATCCACTAGGGCCCTACCTATTAAACACTCAGAAACTGGTCTACATCCACTAGGACCTACCTATTAAACATTGTCAGAAACTGGTCTACATCCACTAGGACCTACCTATTAAACACTCAGAAACTGGTCTACATCCACTAGGACCTACCTATTAAACACTGTCAGAAACTGGTCTACATCCACTTGGACCTACCTATTAAACACTGCCAGAAACTGGTCTACATCCACTAGGACCTGCCTATTAAACACTGTCAGAAACTGGTCTACATCCACTAGGACCTACCTATTAAACACTCAGAAACTGGTCTACATCCACTAGGACCTACCTATTAAACACTGTTAGAAACTTGGTCTACATCCACTAGGACCTACCTATTAAACACTGTTAGAAACTGGTCTACATCCACTAGGACCTACCTATTAAACACTGTCAGAAAACTGGTCTACATCCACTAGGACCTGCCTATTAAACACTGTTAGAAACTGGTCTACATCCACTAGGACCTACCTATTAAACACTGTCAGAAACTGGTCTACATCCACTAGGACCTGCCTATTAAACACTCAGAAACTGGTCTACATCCACTAGGACCTGCCTATTAAACACTCAGAAACTGGTCTACATCCACTAGGACCTACCTATTAAACACTGTCAGAAACTGGTCTACATCCACTAGGACCTACCTATTAAACACTGTCAGAAACTGGTCTACATCCACTAGGACCTACCTATTAAACATTGTCAGAAACTGGTCTACATCCACTAGGACCTACCTATTAAACACTCAGAAACTGGTCTACATCCACTAGGACCTACCTATTAAACACTGTCAGAAACTGGTCTACATCCACTTGGACCTACCTATTAAACACTGCCAGAAACTGGTCTACATCCACTAGGACCTGCCTATTAAACACTGTCAGAAACTGGTCTACATCCACTAGGACCTACCTATTAAACACTCGGAAACTGGTCTACATCCACTAGGACCTACCTATTAAACATTGTCAGAAACTGGTCTACATCCACTAGGACCTACCTATTAAACACTCAGAAACTGGTCTACATCCACTAGGACCTACCTATTAAACACTGTCAGAAACTGGTCTACATCCACTTGGACCTACCTATTAAACACTGCCAGAAAATGGTCTACATCCACTAGGACCCTGCCTATTAAACACTGTCAGAAACTGGTCTACATCCACTAGGACCTACCTATTAAACACTCAGAAACTGGTCTACATCCACTAGGACCTACCTATTAAACACTGTTAGAAATTGGTCTACATCCACTAGGACCTACCTATTAAACACTGTTAGAAACTGGTCTACATCCACTAGGACCTACCTATTAAACACTGTCAGAAACTGGTCTACATCCACTAGGACCTGCCTATTAAACACTGTTAGAAACTGGTCTACATCCACTAGGACCTACCTATTAAACACTGTCAGAAACTGGTCTACATCCACTAGGACCTGCCTATTAAACACTCAGAAACTGGTCTACATCCACTAGGACCTGCCTATTAAACACTCAGAAACTGGTCTACATCCACTAGGACCTACCTATTAAACACTGTCAGAAACTGGTCTACATCCACTAGGACCTACCTATTAAACACTGTCAGAAACTGGTCTACATCCACTAGGACCTACCTATTAAACATTGTCAGAAACTGGTCTACATCCACTAGGACCTACCTATTAAACACTCAGAAACTGGTCTACATCCACTAGGACCTACCTATTAAACACTGTCAGAAACTGGTCTACATCCACTTGGACCTACCTATTAAACACTGCCAGAAACTGGTCTACATCCACTAGGACCTGCCTATTAAACACTGTCAGAAACTGGTCTACATCCACTAGGACCTACCTATTAAACACTCAGAAACTGGTCTACATCCACTAGGACCTACCTATTAAACACTGTTAGAAACTGGTCTACATCCACTAGGACCTACCTATTAAACACTGTTAGAAACTGGTCTACATCCACTAGGACCTACCTATTAAACACTGTCAGAAACTGGTCTACATCCACTAGGACCTGCCTATTAAACACTGTTAGAAAACTGGTCTACATCCACTAGGACCTACCTATTAAACACTGTCAGAAACTGGTCTACATCCACTAGGACCTGCCTATTAAACACTCAGAAACTGGTCTACATCCACTAGGACCTGCCTATTAAACACTCAGAAACTGGTCTACATCCACTAGGACCTACCTATTAAACACTGTCAGAAACTGGTCTACATCCACTAGGACCTGCCTATTAAACACTCAGAAACTGGTCTACATCCACTAGGACCTACCTATTAAACACTGTCAGAAACTGGTCTACATCCACTAGGACCTACCTATTAAACATTGTCAGAAACTGGTCTACATCCACTAGGACCTGCCTATTAAACACTGTCAGAAACTGGTCTACATCCACTAGGACCTACCTATTAAACACTCAGAAACTGGTCTACATCCACTAGGACCTACCTATTAAACACTGCCAGAAACTGGTCTACATCCACTAGGACCTACCTATTAAACACCGTCAGAAACTGGTCTACATCCACTAGGACCTACCTATTAAACACTGTCAGAAACTGGTCTACATCCACTAGGACATGCCTATTAAACACTGTTACAAATTGGTCTACATCCACTAGGACCTACCTATTAAACACTGTTAGAAAATGGTCTACATCCACTAGGACCTACCTATTAAACACTCAGAAACTGGTCTACATCCACTAGGACCTACCTATTAAACACTCAGAAACTGGTCTACATCAACTAGGACCTACCTATTAAACACTGTTAGAAACTGGTCTACATCAACTAGGACCTATCTATTAAACACTCAGAAACTGGTCTACATCCACTAGGACCTATCTATTAAACACTCAGAAACTGGTCTACATCCACTAGGACCTACCTATTAAACACTGTTAGAAACTGGTCTACATCCACTAGGACCTACCTATATAAACACTGTCAGAAACTGGTCTACATCCACTAGGACCTACCTATTTAAACACTGCCAGAAACTGGTCTACATCCACTAGGACCTATCTATTAAACACTGCCAGAAACTGGTCTACATCCACTAGGACCTATCTATTAAACACTGTTAGAAACTGGTCTACATCCACTAGGACCTACCTATTAAACACTGTCAGAAACTGGTCTACATCCACTAGGACCTACCTATTAAACACTGTCAGAAACTGGTCTACATCCACTAGGACCTACCTATTAAACACTGTCAGAAACTGGTCTACATCCACTAGGACCTACCTATTAAACATTGTCAGAAACTGGTCTACATCCACTAGCACCTGCCTATATAAACACTGTCAGAAACTGGTCTACATCCACTAGGACCTACCTATTAAACACTGTCAGAAACTGGTCTACATCCACTAGGACCTACCTATTAAACACTGTTCAGAAACTGGTCTACATCCACTAGGACCTACCTATTAAACACTGTTACAAACTGGTCTACATCCACTAGGACCTACCTATTAAACACTGTCAGAAACTGGTCTACATCCACTAGGACCTACCTATATAAACACTGTCAGAAACTGGTCTACATCCACTAGGACCTATCTATTAAACACTGTACGAAACTGGTCTACATCCACTAGGACCTACCTATTAAACACTGTTACAAACTGGTCTACATCCACTAGGACCTACCTATTAAACACTGTTACAAACTGGTCTACATCCACTAGGACCTACCTATTAAACACTGTTACAAACTGGTCTACATCCACGATGAAACCCTCCAAGGTTCACACTGTTTTTGCCTTTTAAACTCTGTTTCTTTTCCTTGTCAGATGTGAGAGAGTATGCCCGCAACCCTCAGCCACCACCCGTAATCCTCAGCCACCACCCGTAATCCTCAGCCACCGCCCGTAATCCTCAGCCACCGCCCGTAATCCTCAGCCACCGCCCGTAATCCTCAGCCACCACCCGTAATCCTCAGCCACCGCCCGTAATCCTCAGCCACCACCCGTAATCCTCAGCCACCGCCCGTAATCCTCAGCCACCGCCCGTAATCCTCAGCCACCACCCGTAATCCTCAGCCACCGCCCGTAATCCTCAGCCACCGCCCGTAATCCTCAGCCACCACCCGTAATCCTCAGCCACCGCCCGTAATCCTCAGCCACCGCCCGTAATCCTCAGCCACCACCCGTAATCCTCAGCCACCACCCGTAATCCTCAGCCACCGCCCGTAATCCTCAGCCACCGCCCGTAATCCTCAGCCACCACCCGTAATCCTCAGCCACCACCCGTAATCCTCAGCCACCGCCCGTCTTGCCACTTGTGCTATATATGGCTTCCGTCTGAACTAACCCATTCTCATATTTGTTGCCTGTGAGTTTCTCCTCAATATTGCTTGAGCTGTGTAATTTCGCCGTCTCCGTGGCGATGACGTTGCGGACGCGATTCGTAATGCCGCTTACCAGCGCTCGAAACACAACGGTGACCGATTTGGCAGCAGACCGTGTCTCGCTGGTTTTAACGTGTTGGTATGGGAGCCGGTCGTTCAGAAAGCAGTGGCAAACTACTGAACGTAAAACTTGCCAAGACATCAACAACGGCAGTAAAATGCTGGTGTTGACTGCAACGTACTGTAAAAGGATATGCAACTTTCTTTTTTTTAAAGTGCGGCTATTCTCTCAGTGGACTCCATCACAGACTTGGACACTTGAGGAGATTTGCTGCTACGGTCCTTGACTGTCCCACTGTACATTTATATAGTATATAGACAGACTGCATCACTTCCCCTACGCAAGTATTGATGGTACCTGGCCATACATGCCCTGTCTGTGCCAGAATGTGACCCGTTGACACAAGCAGAGAGCTCCCAGTGTTGTCTACGTGTTAGCCCAAGCTCAGCGATGGTTGTTTGCTCTGTCTTAGATATCCATCTCTGGGTCTTGTCGTTCCGCTCCAACGCAGATGTTTATCGTTTCATAACTCGCGTCACTGATTCTCAGAGTTGCTCTCAAGTTGTGCTGTTGATGTGGGGGAGAGAGGGTTGTTCTGATTCTGATGTATTCCTGGCCAATCTAGGCGATCAACAAACCCCGATCTCTTGTTCTGTCTACTGTACTTAGAGTTTAGCATGGTGGTTGCCGCCTTGGTGCCGTTGGTCGCTATGCGTGCTCACATCCTCCCTCGCCTGGCATCGGTCACATGCGATAGAGGCTTCTCCATTGCACGATGGCAAGCCTCTCACTGTAACTACTGTAAGTCTCCTCCTGTTTCCCTTTCACTCCAGCTCTGCTCATGTCACATTTTTTCACTTTCTAATGTCAAAAGGCCGGTCTCCATGGCGAAAGACTTACGGACGCGGTTTGTAATCCCATATACCCGTGTTCGAAACACATCTGCACGCGATTTGGCAGCAGATCGCATTGCGTTGGTATCGGTGCCGGTCGTTTAGAAAGCAATGGCAAACTACTGAACGTAAACTTGCCAAGAGATCACAGCTGCAGAAATGCTGGTGTTGGCCAAGATGTCCTGTAAAAAGGATATGCAAAAAAAAAAATGTGAAAAGAATATTGGTCATTTAGTTCTGACATGAGCAGACAGTTCTATCGTTGTTTACTTTGTTTTAAAAATCAATACAACCCATGTGGGGGTTGGCGTGGCCGAGAGATTTAACGCACTCGCGGTTCACATTTTCTGGTGAGTGCGGCATTAGTGTGATTATTCTACACACCGGTCAGTGGGACTGAAATGTTGACCTCTCATCCTGGACTTGGGGATGTCAATGACAGTCCCGCAGAAGTCGGATCATGATTCACCTTATGGTCAGGGATAATGCTACATTAAACATCTAATAACCCTCACGCAATAATCAACCGGTGCACTCACTTGTGGTAGCAGCTGTGAACTATGTTTGAGATCAAAGTGAGCGAGCGTTTCTTGCATGCTTGTAACGTAAGCCCAGGCCAGAGTTGCAGGTGCCCCTGTGCTAGGGTTGCCACCTGTCTAACCCAGACCCTGGCGACATTCTGGTCGACAGATCCTGACTCT
The DNA here is from genome assembly GCA_014155875.1 of Cepaea nemoralis. Lineage (NCBI taxonomy): Eukaryota > Metazoa > Mollusca > Gastropoda > Stylommatophora > Helicidae > Cepaea > Cepaea nemoralis. The sequence continues at coordinate 706,032 of JACEFZ010008848.1, read as the reverse complement.
GAGAACACCTTTCTATCTATAGCTACGGCTAGCTAGCTTGTGCTTCCCCTCTCCCTCCCCTATTCCCTGAACTGTAGCTAAAACCTGTTGGTATCCGTTTGAGCACAAACACTTATGTACACTAATCGTGCCCTGCTTGCTGTCTCCGGGCCGGTATATCCTCAGATAATCGTCCAGGGACATGACCGCGTTGAATCGCAAGCCTGTTTTTCCCCCTGATATCAACGTTTGCAATGCATCTGCTCCAGCATTGGTTACATACAGGATGGCGCATAGTATCGATCTTAGTCCGTAGATGTCCGCTTTCTAGTCCCGTGCCTCCTGGGCCGACTTCGACGGTTGAAGGTTTTTAATTCTTTTTTGGGATTCCTCCTCCCAAAGGCGGATTGCCTTGCTCGGGCTTGTTGGCTGTGCCTGTCCACAGTTTCTGTCCGACTTTAGAAGGCAAGCCAAGCTGGGAGTCCAGTCTGTGGACAGAGCCCTGGTCTTGTGCCGTCTGTGGACCATGAGATTATGTGAACTATAGAAATCCGGGAGCGGCTGTTTACAGGACATGCTACATTCACACATGACACCAACACCAGGCGTCAAGGGCTTGTTACTGTTAGCTGAGAGTTCAGTCCCCTAGTTCCGTGTTTATCGTTTTGGGTCGAGTACGTCAGTCAAAGTCCACCCGGCACACGATTTGTGGGTGTTTCTTTTTATGTCCCAGTGCTTCGACTTCGACCATTGCAAACCACGTAAGCTGGTCTTGTTTGTTATATCCCTTTGATTATATATGTCTGACGTGAGTTTTCTTATCTAGTGTGAAATAGTAATAGCTAAGCACCAAACCAACCTGTCCTGTATTTAATTTAAATATTAATTTTATCGCATTGTCATAAAGGAAAATTATTTTACACAGATCTTAGAAGACAGTCAATATTCTTCAGCATGAGGCAGGACAAAGTGGAACATACAGTGACAACTGGTATGATTAATGGACAGAAATATACCCAAGTATATATGCAGACACGTGAAACATATATAGCCGCCTTCACGACATTTATGCCTTGGCCTCTTCCCAAAGATGTTTACATTTTGATTGTACATATGATCTTTTTTAGGTCCTGGCCATGTTGACTTGTCATGCTTTATATTATGCCGGCTCAGTGGCGAAGGGGTTACGGACGCAGTTCGTAACCCCATATACCCGCTTTTGAAACACAGCTGCATGCCATTTCCCAGCAGACCACCTCGCATTAGTTTTTTTTCTTCTGAAAATGGTATGGGTGTTGGTAATTCAGAAAGCAATGGCAAACTACAGAACATAAACTTGCCAAGAAATGACAAACAGCCAAAACATGCTTGGATTGACTGACATCCTGTAAAGAATATGCAAGAACTTTTTTAAAACTGGCGAAGGGGTTATGAATACAATTGGAATTCCCGCATACAGCATTCGAAACACAGTCACTGCAATTTGGAAGCAGACAGCCTTGTGTTGGTATATCCATATAATGGTGTGAGTGCCTTCATTCAGAAGGCAATGGCAAACTACTGAGCGTAAACTTGCTGAAGTCGATTGCTACGTCCGGTAAAGGATATGTGACAAACTTTTTAAAAAATTCTACATTCTGTTGAATGTGAATTCTTGTCTGTCCATGTGAGGCTTGTCTGTTGTCTTACGGTGACCTTTAGCTTCTCTCATCAAGCCATTCATACGATAACTACAGCATTGTTTCATCATCTTTATCTACTCCTAAATTGAATATTGTTTAATTTTGCAGTTATTTATTAACACGAGTTGTCACTGATTTGTTAGGATTGGCCCAGTGTGCTGAACTGTGCTGGCAGCTGAGAGGGATGGCAGGAAACAGACAGGTGCAGAATGCCAAGGTGGCTCTTCAGCATAATCTAGGCTTAGGCGGTGCAGTGGTTGTTTCCTTGTACAAACTGGCGTTCCCAGAGGCAAAGACAACATCGTAAGTATGGCTGCTGGTGCTGAAATAACACTGGACATGAGGGCAGATTCTCCTCTGTTGTTAGCTGTAGATGTGTACCATGTTAGCTGTAGATGTGTGGCATGTTAGCTGTAGATGTGTACCATGTTAGCTGTAGATGTGTGGCATATTAGCTGTAGATGTGTACCATGTTAGCTGTAGATGTGTGGCATGTTAGCTGTAGATGTGTACCATGTTAGCTGTAGATGTGTGGCATGTTAGCTGTAGATGTGTGGCATGTTAGCTGTAGATGTGTACCATGTTAGCTGTAGATGTGTGGCATGTTAGCTGTAGATGTGTACCATGTTAGCTGTAGATGTGTACCATGTTAGCTGTAGATGTGTGGCATGTTAGCTGTAGATGTGTACCATGTTAGCTGTAGATGTGTGGCATGTTAGCTGTAGATGTGTACCATGTTAGCTGTAGATGTGTACCATGTTAGCTGTAGATGTGTGGCATGTTAGCTGTAGATGTGTGGCATGTTAGCTGTAGATGTGTACCATGTTAGCTGTAGATGTGTGGCATGTTAGCTGTAGATGTGTACCATGTTAGCTGTAGATGTGTACCATGTTAGCTGTAGATGTGTGGCATGTTAGCTGTAGATGTGTGGCATGTTAGCTGTAGATGTGTGATCTGTTAGCTGTAGATGTGTACCATGTTAGCTGTAGATGTGTACCATGTTAGCTGTAGATGTGTACCATGTTAGCTGTAGATGTGTACCATGTTAGCTGTAGATGTGTACCATGTTAGCTGTAGATGTGTACCATGTTAGCTGTAGATGTGTGGCATGTTAGCTGTAGATGTGTACCATGTTAGCTGTAGATGTGTGGCATGTTAGCTGTAGATGTGTACCATGTTAGCTGTAGATGTGTACCATGTTAGCTGTAGATGTGTGGCATGTTAGCTGTAGATGTGTGGCATGTTAGCTGTAGATGTGTACCATGTTAGCTGTAGATGTGTGGCATGTTAGCTGTAGATGTGTACCATGTTAGCTGTAGATGTGTGATCTGTTAGCTGTAGATGTGTACCATGTTAGCTGTAGATGTGTACCATGTTAGCTGTAGATGTGTACCATGTTAGCTGTAGATGTGTGGCATGTTAGCTGTAGATGTGTGGTCTGTTAGCTGTAGATGTGTACCATGTTAGCTGTAGATGTGTGATCTGTTAGCTGTAGATGTGTACCATGTTAGCTGTAGATGTGTGGCATGTTAGCTGTAGATGTGTACCATGTTAGCTGTAGATGTGTGGCATGTTAGCTGTAGATGTGTGGTCTGTTAGCTGTAGATGTGTGATCTGTTAGCTGTAGATGTGTGGTCTGTTAGCTGTAGATGTGTGATCTGTTAGCTGTAGATGTGTACCATGTTAGCTGTAGATGTGTGATCTGTTAGCTGTAGATGTGTGGTCTGTTAGCTGTAGATGTGTGATCTGTTAGCTGTAGATGTGTACCATGTTAGCTGTAGATGTGTGGCATGTTAGCTGTAGATGTGTACCATGTTAGCTGTAGATGTGTACCATGTTAGCTGTAGATGTGTGGCATGTTAGCTGTAGATGTGTGGTCTGTTAGCTGTAGATGTGTACCATGTTAGCTGTAGATGTGTGATCTGTTAGCTGTAGATGTGTACCATGTTAGCTGTAGATGTGTGGCATGTTAGCTGTAGATGTGTACCATGTTAGCTGTAGATGTGTGGCATGTTAGCTGTAGATGTGTACCATGTTAGCTGTAGATGTGTGGCATGTTAGCTGTAGATGTGTGGCATGTTAGCTGTAGATGTGTGATCTGTTAGCTGTAGATGTGTACCATGTTAGCTGTAGATGTGTACCATGTTAGCTGTAGATGTGTACCATGTTAGCTGTAGATGTGTGGCATGTTAGCTGTAGATGTGTGGTCTGTTAGCTGTAGATGTGTGATCTGTTAGTTGTAGATTTCCAATACAGACATATCAGTTGGGAGACCCTTGATCTGTCTGCTTTGTAAGTTATTGCTGTCTAGTCTCTTCACTGTAGATGTGTGGTCTGTATAGTTGTAAACAGTATAGTTGTAAACAGTATAGTTGTGTGTGAGACTATTTGCCATGTGCTGGGGTGTATCATGACTGATGTACACATCAACATTTCAGGAGGCAGCTACAGCCAGCTCCTGCCAGTTCAAGTACAGCTAAAGATTTCAAGTCATCCAGCATCTTTTCTGAAATTGAAAAGGCTTTACAGCAGGTGTGTGGTTTTGTCCAGACGTAACATTTATAGCACGTCTGTGGTTTTGTCTAGAATGTAACATTTGGGAAAACTGTAACTGACTATCAATGTTACATGTCCTTTGCAGGAGTTGATTGAGCAGTGTTTTGAAGATTTATGTAAATATAACAACACATTAACTTGCGATTTTATGGTTAGCATCATTTATAAATCCACTTTAGTGCAGTATGTTAACTATTGTTAGCATCATTTATAAATCCACTTTAGTGCAGTATGTTAACTGTTGTTAGCATCATTTATAACAACTGTAGTACAATATGTTAACTAATGTTAGCATCATTTATATATCCACTTTAGTACAGTATGTTAACTATTGTTAGCATCATTTATAAATCCACTTTAGTACAGTATGTTAACTATTGTTAGCATCATTTATAAATCCACTTTAGTTTAACATGCCATGCTACTGTTGTCTTGGTTGTGTTACATTCACACGTGTGCATCACTTGTCATCATCATCATACCCATCAGCCACTTTCCTGGTGTTATTTCAGGACGGCGCCAACATTGTCAAGAAGGTCAACGGAGTGTTTTGCTTCAAGGTCAAGGGATCCTCCGACCAGGAAGGTGTCTGGGTGGTGGATGTCAAAAATGGAAGTGGATCCGTCAAATTTAATTCCAATGGTGACTAGTTTTTATAGTTTGCATTTTGTACGTGCCCAAAAAAAGTGCACTGGGAAATGTGTGTGTTTACAGGCTTGATTGTCTGTGATCTAACATGATACTGGTGTGGCTAACATGATACCGGTGTGGCTAACATGATACTGGTGTAACTAACATGATACCGGTGTAACTAACATGATACCGGTGTAACTAACATGATACCGGTGTGGCTAACATGATACCGGTGTGGCTAACATGATACCGGTGTGGCTAACATGATACCGGTGTGGCTAACATGATACCGGTGTGGCTAACATGATACCGGTGTGGCTAACATGATACCGGTGTGGCTAACATGATACCGGTGTGGCTAACATGATACCGGTGTGGCTAACATGATACCGGTGTGGCTAACATGATACCGGTGTGGCTAACATGATACCGGTGTGGCTAACATGATACCGGTGTGGCTAACATGATACCGGTGTGGCTAACATGATACCGGTGTGGCTAACATGATACCGGTGTGGCTAACATGATACCGGTGTGGCTAACATGATACCGGTGTGGCTAACATGATACCGGTGTGGCTAACATGATACCGGTGTGGCTAACATGATACTGGTGTAACTAACATGTGTAACAAGACATCACACAACTAGCAGAATGTTATGAAGTCTAAATGTTGTGTACGGGGACCATCCTGTTCAACCCCTGTGGGTAACATGTGGGATATAGTAGCTGATGTTACTGCATTTGTTTGTGTGTTCATCTTGTTCTAGCAGTGTTGACATTCACGCTGGGATCTCCACCTTCTTCGTAGGGGTTCACAGTGTTTTACTGTAGCTATTTTATACTGCATGGCTTCTGGGCAGTCATCTAACCATTTTGAAAGAGATTCAGATAACTGATAACAAATATCTGTAAGAGGCTGTCATCATGTTTTAGCCACATAATGAGAAGACAAAACCTGGAACATGTGACAACTGGAAAGATTTGGGGAAAGAGAGATTGAGGGCAACAGGAGAAATTCTGGACAGTCTTGTGTCATGACCAGAAGTGTCTCAGCAAGTGCACTGATACATGCTGCTGAAGATTGCAAGATGTGGAGAAGCTTGGTCACCCATCCAGTCGGCAAGGCACTTCTTGATGATGATGTGTGTATACAATCCTGCTTCAATACTGACACCTTTTCATTGACTTGGTTCAAATGAACGGTCCCTCTCATGTATCCCCACCTGGAGGAGGTGGAGGTTTGTATGTTACATTGACCCCCCCAAGAGCTGTGCCGATGTTAGCATAGCTACTAATAGGGTCTTCCATGTCGGACAGGGCCAGACGACTAGAGACACACACCTGCTGCTTGGTAAGTAGACTGGAGGGCAGTCAAAAACTAGGGAAAGAAAATCAGAAACTGAGCCACGGGCGTGACAAATCAGTGCACCGCCATTCACCAAATATGTCAAATGAACAGGGGTGAATCCCCTATATAGGAATGTTCATGTATGTATTGCTTAATCCTGTTTTGCAGTTCTCAAAGGTTGTCTATCTGTGGTATGTTATATTGTCTTAGGTCATGGTTTTATATTTGTGTTTCTGTCCGCAGATAAAGCTGACACCACCATCACCATCGGGGACGGAGACTTGTACGACTTGATGACGGGAAAACTCAATCCACAGACCGTGAGTCTCTGTTTGCACTGCCACATTTCACTTGTTTATATCACATGTGCATTGTGTGTGTGTGAGACGGTGAGTTTTGGAGAGAGACAAAGGGAGATCATCTTCAGTATAGTTTTGACTCAATAGTTAGTGGTTTTATCTTTGTTACTGGTTTGACACCAGGTCAAAGTGTCCACTTATGATGAATTGATGTCACTGGTTTAACACCAGGTCAGTGTCTCCATTTATGATGAATTGATGTCACTGGTTTGACACCAGGTCAGTGTGTCCACTTATGATGAATTGATGTCACTGCACTCAAGACAAGTCCATAAAGTTTTGGTCTCTCCCAGCAGAAGTAGCAGGCTGTGGATGCTGGTTGTTTCTGTTGTGAAATGCCTGCTTCCAGACTTTAGCTCATTAGCCACACTGGGCAACTGTCCCTGCCTGTGCTCATATCAGCCAGTTCCCTAGCCACACCAGGCAACCGTTCCTGCCTGTGCTCATGTCAACCAGTTCCCTACTCTGTTCCCCACTCCAACTATAATCCAGAAATTTATTAGTAGAAGTGTGACCAAATACCAATCTGTCATTGATAGCCTGCACTATATCCTTTCTGTTCATCTTCAATGTCCCAATGAGAACTGATGCGGTAGTCGATATACATTGGAACAGATGTAGTGGTAGTGGATACACGCTGGCAGAGATGTAGAGGAGATTGGAGCATCTATGAACCTGTCAGGAGTATAATGATGACCTTCACTAATGTCCCGGTGAGTGATGTGTTTGAAGCAGGTGTATCAGCACTCTAGTTCTTGGGCAACCTGCAGGGCTGGACAATCTGTGTGGCTAGACAATAGATCTGTTATATCAGGGCTGGACAATCTGTGTGGCTAGACAATAGATCTGTTATATCAGGGCTGGACAATCTGTGTGGCTAGACAATAGATCTGTTATATCAGGGCTGGACAATCTGTGTGGCTAGACAATAGATCTGTTATATCAGGGCTGGACAATCTGTGTGGCTAGACAATAGATCTGTTATATCAGGGCTGGACAATCTTTGTGGCTAGACAATAGATCTGTTATATCAGGGCTGGACAATCTGTGTGGCTAGACAATAGATCTGTTATATCAGGGCTGGACAATCTGTGTGGCTAGACAATAGATCTGTTATATCAGGGCTGGACAATCTGTGTGGCTAGACAATAGATCTGTTATATCAGGGCTGGACAATCTGTGTGGCTAGACAATAGATCTGTTATATCAGGGCTGGACAATCTGTGTGGCTAGACAATAGATCTGTTATATCAGGGCTGGACAATCTGTGTGGCTAGACAATAGATCTGTTATATCAGGGCTGGACAATCTGTGTGGCTAGACAATAGATCTGTTATATCAGGGCTGGACAATCTGTGTGGCTAGACAATAGATCTGTTATATCAGGGCTGCAGCCAACATGGCCAGCGGTTGCTGATTCTCCAGCTATCAGATGCCATACTCCCAACCATTGCAGGCCCCCCACTACACACACACAAACAGAGAAAGAACAGTTAGTTAGTGTGTAGACGGCCAGTGCTGTCTGTGGAAGTAACAAGAACTCCTGTGTTCAGCTCTCTCACACAGAATCTGACTTGTTCACACACACACATATGACACTCTAAAAGATCAAGAACAGTCAGAGTTCTCACATAGCATCCACTCAGCAGCTGATCATCCTGGTGCTCCCTGCTGTAGTTATTCCAGCAGATCATGTATTCCGCTGTCTGGTTAACCTGTTTTGTTTTCTCATCCCGAAGGCATTTTTCCAAGGCAAGCTGAAGCTCGCTGGCAACATGGGGCTGGCCATGAAGCTGAAAGACATCCAGCCAAAGTCTGGATCCAAACTTTGAGCCACCATCCTTGGTTACTCTCATCATTTGTCCTTATTATTAACATGATACCATGGTCCAAAGAGTAATTATTTTATTAAAAATTCAAGTATTAATGAGGCTATATATTTCATTACATTGCTGGAGTTCTCTGCTACCATTTTTTGTCTGTTTTTTTTTCTTTGTATTTTTTTCAAGGATATTAATAAATAGCTTATATCTATGTTAATAGTGCCAAACTGTGTTTAATCACATGAGGGTTAACTGATAATATCTGGAATGAAATGATTGAAGCAATCTGCTGTCTCCCTAGAAAAGGGAGAATGAAAATGTTGACATTAGAACTGTATTAGGTAGCATTTCCTACACTGGATGTACAGAGAGAGAACACAGTTGTGAGACTGAAGCCCAGTCAGCCAGCAATGTGTCTAGTCCAAGAGGGTCAAGCTATAGTGGTGGAGTTAGACCAAGAAACGGATAGATTCTGTCATGGATGTGCTAGACCAAGAAACGGATAGATTCTGTCATGGATGTGCTAGACCAAGAAATGGATAGATTCTGTCATGGGTCTGCAGGCATATCTGGCACCAGGTGGAGAGATTCCAATAATTCCTATACTTAATGGCAAATGTGAATGATCAGCAAGACAATAGACAGACAGACAGATGAAAAGACTAGACACATGATCAGTAAGACAATAGGCAGATGCAAAGACTAGACAGATGATCAGTAAGACAATAGACAGATAGATAGAAGGAAATACAAGATAGGCAGATGGAAAAACTAGACAGAGGGAGGCTTTTTTGTTTAACATAAAGTATTGAAATTCCGGATGGATGGGGAAGAGTTGAGAGCAAGCATGTAGAGACATATTACCTGTGGCAAGACCACATCAAGTTGACATGAACCTCTCTGCAATTCTGCAGGTAACTGTAGAGATTGATGTCTAAGAGTTTTTCATAAGGTCTTTGAATATGCCTGTTTGGGATGTATTTTCTAGTGTTGGCTGTAGAATGAGACTGTTTACTGGCACATTCACAATAAGCAGAACCCATTGTGGTATAGATACAATGCTGTTATTCTCATCATTTATTGCCATCTCTCACAGGTCAAAGAATGCTCTGCCAATGAAAGTAATTTTGGCATAGATCATATTACCTTCTGCCTGTCTCCAGATCTAGTCCTGTGATGCTGTTTAGTACCTGAGATGACACTTCAGGTCTTGTACCCTGGAGGACTCTTGAGGTCTTGTATCTTGGAGGTTACTCTCTTGAGATCTTTTATCTTGGAGGTTACTCTCTTGAGGTCTTGTATCTTGGAGGTTACTCTCTTGAGGTCTTGTATCTTGGAGGTTACTCTCTTGAGATCTTTTATCTTGGAGGTTACTCTCTTGAGGTCTTGTATCTTGGAGGTTACTCTTGAGGTCTTAAGACTCCCTTTAGGTCTTTCATCTTGAACAGATGATGCCTGCCTGTTGTCCATTTGTCAGTACATCAGCACCCATTCAATCTTTGTATCCAACATGTTGACCTTGTGGATATCATGTCTTAGTTTGTGCACAGCCGCAACAGTTTGGTTACACTCCACAAATGAGTTATTCATGAACAAAGTCCTCACCAGGAACATGCTGTGGGTATATGAAATGCCAGGACCACTGTATTTTGTCTACCCGAGTGTACTGAAGCCATAGTGAACAGCTAGGACAGGAATCGAACCCTTGTCCCACCCCGCTCATGCTGTTCTCAGCTCAACATACTAACCAGTCATTGAACCAGTGGGTCTGCTGTAAGTACTCCAGTTGTAAATCAAAGAATGTCCCAGATCAAACATGCACGTGGCTCAGGTCAGACTTGCTGCAGATGGTGGCAAACTTGTCTGTGTTACTGCATTGAGAGATTTGCTTCACTGGTGCTTGATGTATGTTTTGAATGTGGTTTATAATCAGACAATAAACAATGATTGGGACTTTTATTTGGTCATTCATTGTCTTCTGTTTGTTGGTACTGGGTGTGTTTGTATGCTGGCACGTTGCCAGATTGATGTGTATGTATTGTCAGTCTATATCTTTTCACTGGACTATCTCAGCCTAGATAAACTGGACACCCAGTTCCACTGGTCTCAAGGCTGTGGATCCCAGTTTCAATTTGACTTCAAGGTTGTGAACACATGGACCCCAATGTTGTTGACTCAATTTCCACATGGACTTTGAGACCAAGTTTTTGTTACCTGTCTCCTGTAGCGGCCTGGTGCCAGGTTGTGTAGGTCTATGTTTAAGATAGACAACATTGTGAACCTCATTCTGTCATACTCACACAGCCTGGTGAAGATGTAACATTCCTTTTGTACAATGTCAGTGCTAATCATCTACCAGTTGCTGTGTGGAACTACTGTGACCCTGATGGATTATGTTGCGACATTAAAAAAAAAAAGATTAAAATGGACAGGTTTTTAAGTCACGGACAAACACTGAAAAGTAAACCATAAAACAGTTACTGTCCTCATCAGGGCATAATATGAGACATGAAATCCTACCTTATTCAGGGGACAATTGTAAAACCAAGAGGACATGGAAGAAAAACATCATAAAGAATAATCAGAGATTGAGACTTTAGACAGGGCTAAAGGGGTGTGCTTGGGACAGAGCTGCATGATGGGATGGCTTTAACACAGGTTCACACAGTGACAGCTTGGATGATGATGTGAAAGAAAGCAAGTACAACAGGATATGTTACTGCACATGTTTAATATCTACAGGAAAATACACAAACACAACTTCTCACAGTCAACGTAGTCGGCAACAAGACACCTGCCATCAATGATCAAACTTGACAATAAGTACTGACATGTCACATCTGGGGGGCTCGCATGTTCACTCATTATTCTTTACATCGCAAACTAGTGCGCTGACTTAAGTATGGTCAATGATGTACGAGTGGTGATTGGTTGTTATGTCAGGTGATCAATGTGTGGTGATTGGTTAAATATGGTGATTTGTTATGTGAGGTGATCAATGTGTGGTGATTTTATGTGATATGACTGATGGATGTTTAATTGTTATATTTCAGTGATCAATGTAACTTGATTTATTTTTAAAATTAGATTGAAAATTGTTGGCTCACGAATGGTAACTAACCCGATGTACGGTGATTTACTTGGTAGTTAGAACGAGAGATGGCAACTGAAAATGTGATCATGTAAAAACCAAGCGATCAACTTACAGCAACTGACCATGTTATTGCACTACGTCACAGCAAACACGCCCAGCACAGCGTGCCGACTGTTGTGACATTTACACAGCTGGACCGGCACCAATCAATCATTCATCCCATACACACACAAGTTGCATTCATAATTACTGAAATATTTTGGCATATCTGTTTCTGTACAAGGAATCAAGCCAGCAACTGACTGGACATATGGGCAACTCAATAACAATGTCCACGCTGACAATATCACAAAAATGCAGCCGCAGCCTCAGCGTACTCTGTCCCCAGTAAGCCTCGACACAACAATGTGAACTCTTTCACCACTTCCCGCGTCCGGACTTTGTTCATCTTGTCTCTGCAGAGAACAGGGAAATGTTATCAGATGTGACATACACCATCTGTTGATACTTGAAAGTTCAGTCTTGAGGCAGTCTTGTCTCTTTGTGCAGAGTCTACCATAATGTCAATAGTGTGAAAGTGTGTCTATAACATGTTTCAATAAGAACGTCAGTAGTACTTTGGTGTGACTGTACGTGTTCTAACAAGAATGTCAGTAATTTAAGCATGTATATATCTGTTTCAGCAAGAATGCCATTGCTATGCAAGTGTGTCTATAACATGTTTCAATAAGAACGTCAGTAGTACTTGGTGTGACTGTACGTGTTCTAACAAGAATGTCAGTATTTTAAGTGTGTATATATCTGTTTCAGTAAGAATGCCATTACTGTGTAAGTGTGTATATAACATGTTTCAATAAGAATGTCAGTAGTTTTTGTGTGTGTTCTAACAAGAATGTCAGTATTTTAAGTGTGTATAAATCTGTTTCAGTAAGAATGCCATTACTGTGTAAGTGTCTATAACATGTTTCAATAAGAACGTCAGTAGTTTGTGTGTGACTGCACGTGCTCTAACAAGAATGTCAGTATTTTAAGCGTGTATACATCGTTTCAGTAAGAATGCCATTAGTATGTTGTAGTGTGTATATAACATGTTTCAATAAGAACGTCATTATTTTTAATGTGTATGCTGTGTATAGCCGGTCTCCGCGACGAAGGGCTTATGGATGCGGTTCATAATCCCGTATACCTGTGTTACGAAACTCATCTGTGCGCGATTTGGCAGCAGACTGTTGCGCTGGTTTCGTGTTAGTATCGGTGCCGGTTGTTCAGAAAGCAATGTCACTCTACTGAACGTAAACTTGCCAAGAGATTACAGTGGTAGAAATGCTGGTGTTGACTGCGATGTCCCGTAAAAAGGATATGCCCCCAAGAAAATATGTGTATAACATATTCCAACAAGAATGTCACATTTTAAACGTGTATATGTGTTAGTTATATAGGGTGTATTTTTAATGACTGTGCAGTGTTTGAAAATATTGCCACTCCAAGTTTTGTATTCACCCTCTGTAAAGTTCATGCAACAAAATAGGTAAATACAAAACTTGGACCAGCAATATTTTCAAATGCTGCACAGCCATTAAAAATACACCCTGTATAATATATATATATATATATATGTGAGAAGAAATCGTGCACACATAGCTGAAATAGGAAACTGCTCAATGGAACATGCTGATACAGAGAAACTACCACTAAAGCAACAAAACCGTTGCAGCATGGAATAGGGGTCAATACAAGGGGATAATTGCTAGGGGCCGAGACCCAGAAACAAGTTTACTTGCATATGCACAAAGAAAGCAGTATGTATGACAGAGTAATATTCACAATGTGGACATACCTCAAAAGGTTTTTGACAAAGTTTTCCTTGTCCTGTCTGGAGGCTCTGGGAGATGGGTACCCTTCGTTGTCTACCATGAGTTTGAGCCAGCCTGCCAACTGTGCCACGTAGTTCTTGTTGAGTGCCATGATGACGTCAGCGATGTAGTCGATGATGCCTCTCTGGGACTCACCTCCGATAGCCTGTTGACACATGCAACGGCAATGTTTGAGTTGGGGGAGATGGAACAGCAATGTTTGAGTTGGGGGAGAACAACCAGGTTTGAGTCGGGGGAGAGAGAACAGCCAGGTTTGAGTCGGGGGAGAGAGAACAGCCAGGTTTGAGTTGGGGAGAGAGAACAGCCAGGTTTGAGTTGGGGGAGAGAGAACAGCCAGGTTTGAGTCAGGGAGAGAGAACAGCCAGGTTTGAGTTGGGGGAGATGGAACAGCAATGTTTGAGTCGGGGAGAGAGAACAGCCAGGTTTGAGTCGGGGGAGAGAGAACAGCCAGGTTTGAGTTGGGGGAGAGAGAACAGCCAGGTTTGAGTTGGGGGAGAGAGAACAGCCAGGTTTGAGTTGGGGGAGAGAGAACAGCCAGGTTTGAGTTGGGGGAGAGAGAACAGCAAGGTTTGAGTTGGGGGAGAGAGAACAGCCAGGTTTGAGTTGGGGGAGATGGAACAGCAATGTTTGAGTCGGGGAGAGAGAACAGCCAGGTTTGAGTTGGGGGAGAGAGAACAGCCTGGTTTGAGTCGGGGGAGAGAGAACAGCCAGGTTTGAGTTGGGGGAGAGAGAACAGCCAGGTTTGAGTTGGGGGAGAGAGAACAGCCAGGTTTGAGTTGGGGGAGAGAGAACAGCCAGGTTTGAGTTGGGAGAGAGAGAACAGCAATGTTTGAGTCGGGGGAGAGAGAACAGCCAGGTTTGAGTCGGGGGAGAGAGAACAGCCAGGTTTGAGTCGGGGGAGAGAGAACAGCCAGATTTGAGTTGGGGGAGAGAGAACAGCCAGGTTTGAGTTGGGGGAGATGGAACAGCAATGTTTGAGTCGGGGAGAGAGAACAGCCAGGTTTGAGTTGGGGGAGAGAGAACAGCCAGGTTTGAGTCGGGGGAGAGAGAACAGCCAGGTTTGAGATGGAGACAAAACGGTAATTCAGGCTGTCATTCAACAAATACAAATACTTGATACTCAGTAACACTTTAACCAGCGGTGCTTTAGCGAAGCTGATAGGGAGCTGCGCTGGTAATGTTATGAGCATGGGCCAATATGAGTTTGACACCTTGGCTGGTCACCTGCTAAAGTGGGGGACAGATTGGCTATCTATTCCTCCTTGCTGTCAGGCCTATGGCATGTGGTGGCCCTATGACATCACCAACCCATAGCAAGAAACTATTGCGGGGGCCTTTATTTTGTTTATCTGTTTGACACCTTAACTTGACATAGTCTGTCATATACACACAACACTTGACTGACACACTTGAACTCAAGCGTAGTCCATGCACACTATGTATAGTAGTGATGGACTGAATTTTGCGACAGGCAAGCCCACTCCAACTTCAGATGTACTTGTAATTAACGTCCCCAAGTCAAGGATGACAGGTCAACATTTTAGTCCAACTGTCCGGTGTAGGGGTTGAACCCCTTACCCACGCATCAGCACGCCAGATGTTGAAGAAGACACATTCTTACCCATTCGACCATGCACTTAAGTTAAACGCCTTAACACAGCTGGTCATTTACACACAAACACATGACTTACACACTAATTCACACACACACAGGTGACTTGCATCAATTCATCAAACTTACTAAACATTTCCCTCACATGTGCCCACACACACTGGCACCAATTCATCACACTAACTAAACATCCCCTCACACAGCCACACCAGAGACAACACACACAGCTAGCTGACTGACCTTCAAAATGCGGTCCACTAACAGATGACCATGGGTGACCACAATGTTCTTGATGACTTCACTTTCTGCACCAGCGTTGAGGAATTCTATCTGTGTATGGAAACATGACTACAGTCAGACAGATACATGTGTGTAGTGTGCGTGCGCGCTAGCGGAACACACACAGATGAGAGTCTGGGGATGGTTGTAACAGTCAGGAAGATGAAGGGTACAGAGAGAAAGGTTGATATAGCGATCACTGGTTGAACTGACCAAGAAAACAGGGTGGCTGTTTGTTGTGGACGAGCACTGCTTGGCATGGCACATGATGATGATGTGAGTGAGAGAGAGAGAGCAAAGAATCCAAAATGAGAAAGAAATAGAAAACATAAAAATTTTCACAAGAAAACATTTCTTAACATTTGAAATAGTCTCTTTAATAGGGAAGTGGGTGGCAGACCTGCCTAAATACCAGCACCATAAACATGAAACCAGGTGTCTAAACTCCACTGAAACTACCCCTAAACCTCACTCAACCTACCCCTAAACTCCACTGAACGTACCCCTAAACTCCCAGCTGTCATGGAATGAAAGATAACAAAAGTCACGGTCTAGTTCGTCTTGAGAACTCATGGACAGTCTAATCATCAAATATACAAGAAGCAAGAAGAAAGGAGACATTCATACCATAGAGGTCTGACAGCAACAACAGATGAGAAGATTGGAGACACTAATGTGTACAGGAGTGTCAAGTAGGAAAGCCAAGGTTAGAAGTGTTAACGTGCAGGTTAAAGATACACACAATTAAAACCACAAAGGGAGGTCAGCATGCTGATTGGATAAGAGTGCTTACTCTTAAATTTCCGCTGTGCTGATGCTGATGTAGCGGGTTCAATCCTACACCTGTCAGTCGACTAAAATGTTGACTTCTCGTCCTTGACTTGGGGATGTAAATTACAAGTACCTCAGAAGTCGGAGTGGGTTTGCCTGGTGGTGAGGGACTGGTAATAGGGAAAGCTAACCCACATGCAAAAATCAGCCAGTATGGAGACCAAGCTCTAATTCAAAGCAAGCGAATGTTAACACAAATATTTTAGAAAAAAAAAATGGCAAGACAAATGACATTCATGGAAAGTTATATGAGACAGAAGTCTAGAGCGGAACTCACCATAAAACTGCACGAAGCTTTGACTGTTGCATGTTCTGGAAGAGCCATACTTAGCACAGCTGAGGGAAGGAAAGCACAACCGGTGAGACGATTGACACACATTTCATAAATGTTCACTTAAACATGACAATGAAATTCATACCAGAGACAAAGACAACATTGCAGATGTAGACAAATTTTAAGAGACGACAAATGTTCACACATTAAATGGGCCCATGACTCAATACCTGGTGGTTTATTCTGATTTGAGGTTCCTTAAGGTACACACAGCAGGTGTAGTGGGGGAGATTCAGAGATCATCCAGGATGTAGTGACATCAGGTGTGGCAGGGAGATTCAGAGATCATCCAGGGTGTGGTGGGAAGATTCAGAGATCATCCGGGGTGTGGTGGGAAGATTCAGAGATCATCCAGGGTGTGGTGGGGAGATTCAGAGATCATCCAGGGTGTGGTGGGGAGATTCAGAGATCATCCAGGGTGGGGAGATTCAGAGACCATCCAGGATGTGGTGGGGAGATTCAGAGATCATCCAGGGCACGGTGGGGAGATTCAGAGATCATCCAGGATGTTGTGACATCAGGTGTGGTGGGGAGATTCAAAGATCATCCAGGGTGTGGTGGGAAGCTTCAGAGATCATCCAGGGTGGGGAGATTCAGAGATCATCTAGGGTGGGGAGATTCAGAGATCATCCAGGATGTGGTGGGGAGATTCAGAGATCATCCAGGACGTGGTGGGGAGATTCAGAGATCATCCAGGATGTAGTGGCATGGTGGGTTGGGGAGATTCAATGATCATCCAGGATTTAGTGACAGGTATGGCGGGGAGGTTCAGAGATCATCCAGGATATAGTGACATCAGGTGTGGTGGGGAGATTCAGAGATCATCCAGGATATAGTGACATCATGTGTGTTGGGAACATCTTTACCTTATGCTTTAGTTAAATTTGCTCTTTCAATGTTTGAGCTTGAAGGAATACTCTTGTCAATAAAACAGTCTGCGTGTGTGTCTGTGAGTGTGTACGTGTGTGTGTGTACATGAGTGTGTGTAGCACGAGGAAATGGTCATCTAAAAGTGTGGGAAATACTGATGTGGGGGAACTAGCAGCACCAGCGATGGTTTCAAGCTACATGGGAAGTACAGACAGTTGATCCCTGTGAGGCATCTGCAAGAGATGACCCCTAATACGTGTACAAGAGAGGGGACCCCCCCCCCATATGACATGTACAACAGATGCCAGGAGATATGTTTTACAAAATTCCTACCTGCTTGAAATATTGCTGGAAGATCACAGTTGCATCGGAGGATAAATTTCTTAAACTTTTTCACCAGCTGAAAGTGTTGATAAAACATTCAAACTGGTGACTTGTCAAACAGAAATGGATCAGAATTAGGTGTGGATAAAGCTGTGACAGTTGAGGAAAGTTGTCAGTAGAGGTTTAGATACATTTGTGACAGTTGAGGTTTAGGCAAAGTTGTGACAGTTTAGGTATAGGCAAAGTCATGACAGCTGAAGTTAGGATAAAGTTGTGACAGTTGAAGTTAGGATAAAGTTGTGACAGTTGAAGTTAGGATACAGTTGTGACAGTTGAAGTTAGGATACAGTTGTGACAGTTGAAGTTAGGATACAGTTGTGACAGTTGAAGTTAGGATAAAGTTGTGACAGCTGAAGTTAGGATACAGTTGTGACAGTTGAAGTTAGGATACAGTTGTGACAGTTGAAGTTAGGATACAGTTGTGAAAGTTGAAGTTAGGATAAAGTTGTGACAGTTGAAGTTAGGATACAGTTGTGACAGTTGAAGTTAGGATAAAGTTGTGACAGTTGAAGTTAGGATACAGTTGAAGTTAGGATACAGTTGTGACAGTTGAAGTTAGGATAAAGTTGTGACAGTTGAAGTTAGGATATAGTTGTGACAGTTGAAGTTAGGATAAAGTTGTGATAGCTGAGGTTTAGAAAAGCTTGAGACAATGTAATGGTTTTCTTCTTTTGCATATCCTTTATACAGGACATCGCAGTCAACACCAGCATTTCTGCCACTGTGATCTCTTGGCAAGTTTAAGTTCAGTAGTTTGCCATTGCTTTCTGAACGATCGGCACCGATGCCAACGCAAAACCAATGCAACACGGTCTGCTGCCAAATCGCGCGCAGCTGTGTTTCGATTGCAGGTATACAAGATTACGAACTGCTGTCGTAATCCCTTCGCCATGGAGACCGGTTAGATAACACAAACTTCTTCATTCCTCTTGTAAGGGAAGTGTACCTGGTTATGCACCTAAAAGCTCAGTGTGTCCAACTGTGACGTGCATTCGTTTCAGGTCTGCTTCCTCCAGATTCAGACTTTCCGTGGGTAGTTTTTTTTACTCAGTAAAACTGACAATGAGGTTTAAATCTTTATGACAGCATGGGGTTTCAATAGTTCTTCGACAGTTTGAGGTTTAAATAAAAAAAATGGACAGTATCAGGGATTAAATAAGGTTATGACAGCATAAGATTTAGATAAGGCTATTACAGTATTAGAGTTTAGGTAAGGTTAAAGACAGTTTAGGAGTTAGATAAGGTTATGACAGTAGAAAGTTCAGATAAAGTTATGATAGTAGAAGGTTCAGATAAGGTTATGACAGTAGAAGGTTCAGATAAAGTTATGATAGTAGAAGGTTCAGATAAAGTGATAATAGTACAAGGTTAGAACAGCATGGTGCTTACATTAACCGTATAAGGCTTGGATAAGTTATGACAGCACGGTGGCAAGAAAAAACTACTACACGTTACATAGAACCAGTTCTAACATATGTCTGTGAATACTGGACAACAGTAAACAAGCAAAAAAGGCTTTGGAAATGTGGTTTTATAGAAGAGTGCTGAACATTTCTTGTACAGCAAACATAAGCAATCTGGCCATATCATTTTCTCCACTTACAGGTAGACAATGAGTATAAGATTTAGATT
The DNA here is from genome assembly GCA_014155875.1 of Cepaea nemoralis. Taxonomy (NCBI): domain Eukaryota; kingdom Metazoa; phylum Mollusca; class Gastropoda; order Stylommatophora; family Helicidae; genus Cepaea; species Cepaea nemoralis. The sequence continues at coordinate 686,739 of JACEFZ010008848.1, read as the reverse complement.
AAGTTATGACAAAATAAGGTTATCATGCATGGCAGATTTCAGTATTAGTATTCTTTGCTTCGGTATGGGGTCTGGTAACACACAGGTGGTGTGTTGTATTCTCCACTGCTAAACCAGCCACAGAATACCCAAACATAACTGACATGAAGCTCATACCTGGTACAGGAAGCACATGAATCCCTCGATGACATCAGTGTAGTTCCTCATACCTGGCATACAACAAGAACAGATTCATGTGTTAGTTCCATTTAAAGAGACATACAACAAGAACAGATTCATGTGTTAGTTTAATTCATGTAAGAACAAACACACAAAATGTTCTACACTAATTAAGAACAAACACATAAAATGTTCTATAGAACTAAGAACAAGCACAAGCCCAAAGAAAATGTTCTACAAATCTCAGGATACACACAATATTTTCTACAGAACCAAGAACACACACACACAATATTTTCTACAGAACCAAGAACACACACACACAATATTTTCTGCAGAACCAAGAACAAATACATACAATATTTTCTACAGAACCAAGAACAAATACATACAATATTTTCTACAGAACCAAGAATAAACACATACAATATTTTCTACAGAACCAAGAACAAACACACAATATTTTCTAAACTAAAAACAAACCCAGACATGTTCTACAGAACAATCATAATGAATTAATAATTAATTGCACACACAAAAAATCGTCAAGAGTATAGAACAAATCACACACAGATATTCTCAAGAACTAAGAATAAATATCCAGAAACAATAATAATAAATTATGTATTTGAAAAAGTAATAAGGATACAAACATTTAGAATATCTCTCTCTCACACTCTCTCTCTAAGGAGGGCTCAGGGAAGGAGGGAGAGAGGAAGTGTGTGTGTGTGTGCGTGCATGTGTGTGTGTGTATGTGTGTGTGTGAATGTAATATGCACGATTATGAATGAAAGATGAGTGACTGGAAGGGCCGAATGTAAGACAGGCCTGCGTGCCCAATTTGTGACCCTTTGGAAATAAAGTTTGTTCCTTCGCTCACTCTCTCATTCACTCACTCTTACACACACACACTCTCTCTCTTTCACTCACTCGCTTTTTTCCCCCTATGTAAATGTAACATGCACATTTGATGAATGAAAGATGAGTGATTGAAAGGACCGAATGTAAGACGCGGCCTACATGCCCAATTTGTTACCCTTTTAAAATAAAGTTTGTTCGTTCGTTCGTTCACTCTCTCTCACACACACACTCTCTTTCACTCACTCTCACACACACACACTCTCTCTCTTTCACTCTCTATCTCACACTCGCTCTCTCTCTCACACTCACTCTCTCTCTCACACTCACTCACTCTCTCACACACACACTCTCTCTCGCACTCACTCACTCTCACACACTCTCTCTCTCTCACTCACTCACTCACTCTCACACACTCTCTCTCTCTCACTCACTCACTCACTGTGACTTACCTATGTTAAACATTTCCAAAGACCTGGAGCAAACATTTTCCACAATGACTTTTGAGAAGTGAACATAATTCTCTTGTAGACCAAATATCAACAACAACTGAAAGAGAGAAGAGCAACAGTCATAAGGCATAAGAAACTCAACAATAAATCATCATCTTCTGGGTTGATCTAGAGTACTGTGCTACAGCCAGATGTACCCATGACAGATTGTTCTCAATGGGATATTTATCCTACACTGAAGAAACAATTTCCTTAAGGAGCCTGCCTCTGTAGTCTCTTTCTCTTCCTGCTCCTTGTGCAGCACTGTCAGTCTGCAAGACTCTGCTACAAGCACAATGTTTCCAACTTAAAAATAAAAAGATGGTGCTTCATTCCATCCATGCACATTTCAGTCTTCTAGACTTCAGTGTTAATTCCACTTCTAACTTTCTCTTGGGCACTCCCTGGCTCTTGTACCATCAAACAGTACTTCAATCTTCTGTTTGGACTCTCCTTAAATCTTGTACCACAGAACTGTACCATCTTCTACTTGAACCCTTCTAGATCTTGTACCACAGAACTGTACCATCTTATGCTTGAACCCTCCTAACATCTTGTACCACAGAACTGTACCATCTTCTGTTTGGACTCTCCTTAGATCTTGTACCACAGAACTGTACCATCTTCTGCTTGAACCCTTCTAGATCTTGTACCACAGAACTGTACCATCTTATGCTTGAACCCTCCTAACATCTTGTACCACAGAACTGTACCATCTTCTGTTTGGACTCTCCTTAGATCTTGTACCACAGAACTGTACCATCTTCTGCTTGAACCCTTCTAGATCTTGTACCACAGAACTGTACCATCTTCTGCTTGGACTCTCCTTAGATCTTGTACCACAGAACTGTACCATCTTCTGCTTGAACTCTCCTTAGATCTTGTACCACAGAACTGTACCATCTTCTGCTTGAACTCTCCTTAGATCTTGTACCACAGAACTGTACCATCTTCTGTTTGAGTCCTCCTTAAATCTTGTACCACAGTACAGTACGAGCTTCTGGACCCTCCCTCGACTCTGTATTCTGGATTTGCCCAGCTGATGTCCTCTATCAGACCTAGCTCCATACTGACCTTTCATCTTGCTGGACACCCTCTAATCTTGATCCCTGGGACTGCTCGGTGACATCACTGCCATAAGACACGGCACGCAACACCAAACATACAAAAGGGTGAACAGGATTTTCCCCATATGGACACTAGAGTGGACAGCAATAAGAGAGAGAAACCAAGAGGAACAGAGATGCGTCAGAAAACAGCAACGGGGGAATCTCGGACGAGCCCCCAAGTGCCAGGGGGGATGCTCGTTTATGATGATAATAACAGTCAACAGCAAAACAAAATGTCTTCTCACCTGTTTGAAAAATGCTCAAACGCGGCGAACGGAAATAACAACTGACAGCAGCTCGTGAGAACTAGATGACGGCATTTATTAATGCACTGCGGAATTTCACTTGGCAAACTACTCTAGACAATATGTGAAGTGCCCTTTAAGACAGGGTCGGCCTTCACCTAGTAAAATCTAAGAACTAGTTCCCTATTCCACACAATCCTAGATCTCCGACTCCCAGCTATTTTCCTTCCACTGTTCCATTGTTCGTTCCTGCTAAAACGTCCTAGGTCCTTTCACGGAATGAATATGAATCTTCGTTATTGACACATCATTCCTCGCTGTCAGAATCTGGAATGTCTCCAACCGAGATGCGGGAACATCGTTACACCCGCCAGGCGAATAGTCCCCAGCCGGGATGCAGTAACATCGTTACGCCCGCCAGGCGAGTATTAGTTACCTGCCCGCGAGGTTGCTGGCTGACGTGACAGGCAGCGGTCAGGCAAGGACAAAGCAAGATGCACGCAGGCCTCGTGCGTCCAGCCACAGAGGGCAAGCGCTTTGCTAGAAACAGACAGACAGCTTGGGGTACTTGGACCAGACAGGACGTATAGAGAGAGAAAGGCTTTGTGTAGTTCTGTGCCCGAAAGTCGAGTGCTTGTACATCTTGTGAGATAGACTGTAAGCTGTGGGTTGTCTGTAAGTGTATTGATGTATCATATCTGTATTGTAATGAGTATCACATGCCAAACTAGATCGTATTGCATGTGATCGGTAAATAAATCCATTGAACTTCGTGTCGTTGTGTCTCAAGTCCAATCATGTTGTACTTGTACTTGTCTCACATGTGTTAGGGATAACGAGCCAAGTTTAAGACTCTGACATGTGTGAACGTGGAAGGCTCGTCCGATTAGATTTATGAACGTGGTGGCATTCGTCCGGTTTAAGATGAACGTGGTGGCATTCGTCCGACTTTAGATGAACGTGATAGCATCGTCCAGCGTTAAATGAACGTTGTTTAACTAATTAAGATTTAAACAATAGTTGTGATCGTGAAGACTCATCCTCATATATATTATTAGATTATTTAAATATGGATGTTAGATGTGAACGTAAAGTACATACATTTGTTTGATCTTGTAAACGTGTAAAAACATCAGTGATTGTGTAACTTGTCGCCATTTTGACCTTGTCGACATTGTGAAGTTGTCGCCATTGTAACCTTGTCGCCATCTTGTAAACTTGATGTCTATGTCCTTACTGAATGTCACCTTGATGTAAGTGATGTGTCATCAATGTTGTAGAGTGTTGAGATATATTTAGATTGTCTTTGTGAAGTTAGTTGTGGAAAGCAGAAAGTTTCGGAAAGAAAGTGACTTGTGGGTTTGAAAAAAAAATTGTTGACTGACGACATTACGACCTACAATTACACTCAACGCCATACAAACCTAACCAAAACTTAGTGACAAGCATACACACCACATCAAATAGACGCTAATTTATTTCCTCCAAAAACAAAGCAGGTTTTCTGTGCCATCTGAAACCCTTGCCCGTAGAGGTCAGTTGTGTTTTGAAGTAGCGACCCTACAGTTCCTAACCCGAATTTCAACCGTTCTCCACCGCATCCAGTACACTTGAGTATATTTTTTCTTTCTATATACTTACGGATGCAAATTTAGGCACAAATTGTAAGTTGAACACAATTGTAAATTATTCACTTTACTAACACCTTGTAACTAATTGTGTGCCTGACAACTCATTTGCATTGAAATTTTCCATCATGTCTTCATTAAATGATTTCATCGAGATGGGTTTAAAGCTAAAATTAACTGGTGACGAGTTAACAAAATGGAGTGAAAGAAAATACTCTGAATACCACGAACGCGAAGAGAGAGCGGCTGAAAGAGCTGCCAAGCAATTAGAGGCAGAAACAGCCTTAAAACAGGCAGAGCTAGAAATAGCTGCAAAAACAAAAGAAGCAGAGTTAGATACCGAACTGAAGAAGGCGGAGATAGCAGCTCAAAGTAAGCGAGAAGAGCTGGAATTACAGCTAAAGATTAAACAACTTGATACTGAAACCGCCATAGACAAAGAGTCTAAGAAATCTCAAAGACTGGAGAAAGAAAACCAGTACAAAAAGTATCAAGGTATTGTAAGAAATTATACCTCGGGTGACTGCATTGCAGCCTTCACCCAAAATTTTGAAACTTTAATGGACCATTACCAGGTCCCAATGTCTGAATGGAATATTATTTATATGAGGAGTTTGTCAGGGGAGCCTCTGAAAGTCATAGAGACTATCCCCAAAGACCTCAGAAAAGATTACCATTATCTGAAATCAAAGATTATGGCACATTTTATGCTAGATGAGGCAGGCTACAGAGAACAATTCAGCAAGTTGAGTCCAAAATCGACTCAAACGTTCTCTGACTACCTCTGCTTAGTCCGAGACATTTTTGCAAAATGGACTTCAGCAGCCAAAATAAATAAAGATTATCAAAAATTAGAAGATCTAATCATCAGGGATAAAGTCATCTCATCCCTTCCATCAGCCTTTTCAAAATTTTTGCAAGAGAATGAATGTACGAGTGTAGATCAGATTGAGAGACGTGGTTCGGCTTATTATACAGCCAATAAACATTGTTTTGCTAGTGAAGCTATTGATACAAACTTTGTAGCATCGGCTAACTATGAAAAACCTCGATCAGAACCCTATAATAGGCAAAAACCATATAAGCCTACATCTGAGAAATACAATCATTGTAGATATTGTAAAATTTCACACCACCAAGGTGAGATGTGTGACAAGAACCCCGCATATCTTACATATCTACAGAACATCGTAAATAGACAAGATAAGGAACGTAAATCCTTCAGAAATTTACGTAAATGTTTCCTCTGTAAGGCGTACGGGCATTATCGTCATGATTGTAAAGGAAGGCAAATGACCAAGAAAGCAAATGCCGCCTTATTTGATAGTTCATCATCAGATGAAGAACAATCAGAAAAACACCCTGTGAACTCAGCACAGTCTTTTGACATGTTTAACGCAAATAAATGTACTGTTTGTAATACCTTTTATGAAGATGGCATTTTGACATGCGGCCACTTCATTCCTATTGCCAATGAAGAAGCTAATTTGGTAATAGATTCCAAAGGCAGAATAAACATCCATCAGGGATATGTGAATGGCAAGCCTGCTACAGTCCTTCGGGACACAGGAAGTTCACTTATTGGACTAAAGAGAACGTTCATAATGCCTACAGACTATACAGGCAGGCACGTAACATGCAGAACATTCTCCGGAAATATTGAAAAGTACCCACTAGCATGGGCATATATTCAAACACCTTTCCTCACTGGGAAAGTAAAATGCGCAGCATTAACTAACCCTGTGTGTGATATTATCATTGGAAATTTACCAGAGGTGAATGATATGCCTCATGATATAACATCTGTTTGCATTGATGAGATCATAACATCATCACCATCAAATGTCATCATTGATAATGTTGTACCACCAAATGAATGTATGATAGCTAATGTAGCACTAAGATCTCATGACATCATTGATCAAACTATTTCATCACCATCTGATATCATTGAATGTGTGAACGCAGTAACCAGATCTACTGCTAGAGTGCAAGATGAAATTAATCAAACTGAGGCTATAGAAATGCTTAGCCCAGTGTTATTACCTCCTAAAACCATAAAGGAGACTTTTGTAACAGCCCAAAAGGCTGATCCTTATTTGTCTAAGTATTTTAATCTGATCGGCCAAAAGCCAAAGGTAACCAAAAATGCAAGATGGCATTTTGCTTTGAAAAATTGCATCCTCACCAGGTACTATACCAGAGGTGACAGCACAACAGAGCAAACTGTTTTGCCGGTTGAGTATCGTAAGCAAGCCTTACATCTTGCCCATGATATACCTCTTGCAGGGCATATGGCATACTCTAAAACCAGATCGAGAGTACTTACACAGTTTTACTGGCCCAAATTCTGCAATGACATTAAACAATATTGTAGAAGTTGTGACATCTGCCAAAAACTAGTGAAGAAGGGAAAACACCCACAGGCAAAATTACAGATTACTGACTTAGCCAGTCGACCTTTTGAGAAAATATCTGTCGACATAGTGGGCCCTCTTAATCAGATAACAACCAGAGGGAATAAATATATTATTACCATCATTGATCTATGTAGCCGCTGGCCTGAAGCGATTCCGTTAAAGAACATAACTGCCAATGACATAATGGAAGTTTTCTTCCATATATTTTCACGGATAGGATTTCCAGACACTATCCAATCAGATAGGGGAAGTCAATTCATTGCCGCATCTACTCAGGCTTTCACCAAAATGTTAGGGGTGAAGCAATGTTTCAATTCTCCGTACCATCCTCACTCAAGTGGAATCATAGAGAAATTTAACGGTGATTTAAAGCATATGCTTGCTAAAGTCACGCAAGAGCATCCCACTAATTGGGACATATATTTGCCTGCTATACTTTTTGCTTATCGCGAGGTACCACATTCTAGTACTGGTTTCTCTCCTTTTGAACTTATCTATGGTGCCAAACCACGTGGCCCATTGAGCATCTATCATCAAATGTTAACTGAATCCACTCCTTTACTTAAACCCATATCATCATACGTATACGTTACATCATTGCGTGAAAGAATCATCAAATCTTGTATAATTGCAAAAGATGCACTAAAATTATCTGGTGCTACATATAGACAATATGCAGACAGAGGTAACAGGACCATAACGTTGACACCTGGACAGGACGTACTTCTTCTCTTACCTAGTGACAGACACTTATTGACTGAGTCTTGGCAAGGACCATTTAAAGAATTAAGACAGATTTCAGCTGTAGACTATGAGATTCAAATAAAAGACAAACACAAAATATTCCACATCAATATGCTAAGACCATATTACAACAGAGACGACGAACAAGACGATACAACAGCCTGTACAGTGATAATAGACCATGAAGATGACGAAGATAGTGACGAAATTCCAACACCTGCATTAGACACGACAAACTGCTTGAAAGAAATTAAAATCAACCCAAACTTAACTCAAGCAGAAACAGACAGCTGCAAACATCTCATACAACAGTACAACACCATCTTCTCCAACAACCCAGGACAAACAGAATTAGTACAGCATCACATCACACTCACTTCAAACACACCCATAAGATGCAGACCTTACACCATTCCAGTGCATTACAAAGAAAACTTAGATCAGGAAATCATTAGCTTAGAGAAAAACAACATCATTAGACGATCCCAATCACATTTCTCATCTCCAATGGTCATGGTACGCAAAAAGGACAACACGATAAGACTCTGTATCGACTATAGAAAATTAAATAAAATAACTCTTCTTGATCTAGAACCAATGTCCAACTCTGAAGATCTACTGACAGAACTGACAGACTCTAGATTCTTTACGAAGGTAGACATGACGAAAGGTTACTGGCAGATAACTGTAGACGAACAGAGCAGACACCTGACAGCATTTGCCACACCTTGGGGACTGTACGAATGGTGCAAACTTCCATTTGGGCTGGTCAATGCCCCAGCGACATTCGTACGTATGACACGACTTTTACTAGTGGACATACCAAACATTATCTGTTACATGGACGACATTTGTGTTCACACAAAGACAATGACAGACCATATAAAGACATTACAGCAGACATTTGAACGGATCAGACAGCACGGACTGACGGTAAAGCCGACAAAAGTAGACATAGCCTATCAGGAAATATCCTTCTTGGGGTACAAAATATCTAATGGCTTTGTCACGACAGACGATAACATCGTATCCAAAATACTGAAACTCTCACTTCCGACTACGAAAAAGCAAGTCAGAAGTGTGTGAGGATTACTAAATTATTATAGACAGTTCATACCTGATTTTGCTGAACTGACTGAAAAATTTACTAACCTACTAACGAAAGATCAACCTGAAAATATTGTAAACAATGAATGCCTAAAATTTGCATTCCAGAAAGTGTTATCTTATTTCTCTGAGAATAGTTTAAAGAATCCCATTCTCAAATTGCCAAATTTTCTTATTTCTTTCAGATTACGCACAGATGCGAGCTCCGTAGCAATTGGAGCAGTTCTGTTACAGGAACATGATAACATCCTACATCCTGTGTACTACTTCTCTAGAAAATTAAAACCTAGAGAACGCGCTTGGTCGACACCGCAGTTGGAAGCCCTTGCTCTAGTGGAGGGTATAACTAAATTGTCCAGATTCCTCCTGGGACGTCATTTCATTGTTGAGTCCGACAATAGTCCGTTGAAATTTATTACTTCAGGAATACCTACCAACCAAATGATAGCGCGCTGGTCTCTTAAACTTCAAGATTACAGCTTTGAAGTTCGACATATCGCAGGCAGAACCAACACAATTGCCGATCTGTTGTCCCGTTGTCCGACCGACCCAGTAAGCACTAATGTCTGAGTGCAGTGTGTTAAATACACTCAGACCAACACAGCCATCAGTGAAGATTTTTTTTCCACGAAAAGCTGTGTATGTCTACTATGTGATGTGATAGGGTTCATTCCCACTATATATAGTGTTCTTATTTTATTATTATCAGTAGTAATTGTCGTGAATAATTGTGTAGTGTGTGATAGAAAGTGAACAATATTAATTGTAAATAAATTACAAAACAAGAACAATGCCACATTCGCTCTGAACTTACCGCAAGCGAACTATCCAATTTATCAGTGGTATCTGCGAGTGGAACATATCCAGTGATATTTTTAATCCGTGTATGAAAGAATGACCTAAACATTGACATTACACCACTGCAGTCAAGCGAAATCAAGAAGTTTTCCAACGAAACATCCAACACATGAACTATCAGAACAGTTACATTCCGAGTTGCTACATCAGACCGGAACAAATGTGTTATAGAATTTTTCAACATCAGCTGTTCGTGTGTACTTCCGGATAATTTATAAATTTAGTCCAAAATTAGCAGACGACAAACAAAACCTTAAAAAGGTATGACGCTTCTAAAATGTTTAAGAATCATCAATTTCGAATACACGAATTGTGTATTAATAGTGTTTCAACTAGTGTAATCTTAGAATCATATCTTGATTAACTTATTCATACTATCGACATTTTTTCGCTAGTATGGAAAAGCATCAAGCGATGACGCTGAGAAATAAAAGAATAATTGTAAATTATTATATTTAAAAGTGTTTAAAATTATGTCCCTTTCATTTAATTGTTATTACATTATTACACCAAGGGCGATAAATTGAAATGTATTCGAATATGTGTTGTATATAAATAGCCATGGTGTTGCCAGATTGTTAACACTCCAAGAAGTCATCAACTGGGCATGGTATAGGTTTACCGACGTTGTAGACCGACGGAAGAGCTCATGGCCAAATGAGGTCGGAACTCGAACGTTGAATACGGCTTATAAAAAGTCGTATTACGGTCTTACCAGATGTTTTTTGGTTACAAAGAGCATATTATTATTTTTTTTTCGAGGTTGCGAGGTAGTTGCTTGGAAAGCTGGTGCTACCGATCTGACTGGGTCAATATTGCAACTCAGGTAATCATCCATCGAGAGGATGAAACTTGGCAAGTGGTAAAAATTGAACACCACATGTCTTAAAATACAACTTGCATTTCTTATGTATTTCTATGCCAATATATGTATTATTATGTATTTCTATACCAATGCATATAACAACAGAGGGATCGATTCTGACATGGTTAAAATATTAACCCGGTATGTATATAGAGTATACATGAAAGATGACATCTTTCATGGAGAAGCCCCGGGGGAGCGTGTCAGAATCTGGAATGTCTCCAACCGAGATGCAGGAACATCGTTACGCCCGCCAGGCGAATAGTCCCCAGCCGGGATGCAGTAACATCGTTACGCCCGCCAGGCGAGTATTAGTTACCTGCCCGCGAGGTTGCTGGCTGACGTGACAGGCAGCGGTCAGGCAAGGACAAAGCAAGACGCACGCAGGCCTCGTGCGTCCAGCCACAGAGGGCAAGCGCTTTGCTAGAAACAGACAGACAGCTTGGGGTACTTGGACCAGACAGGACGTATAGAGAGAGAAAGGCTTTGTGTAGTTCTGTGCCCGAAAGTCGAGTGCTTGTACATCTTGTGAGATAGACTGTAAGCTGTGGGTTGTCTGTAAGTGTATTGATGTATCATATCTGTATTGTAATGAGTATCACATGCCAAACTAGATCGTATTGCATGTGATCGGTAAATAAATCCATTGAACTTCGTGTCGTTGTATCTCAAGTCCAATCATGTTGTACTTGTACTTGTCTCACATGTGTTAGGGATAACGAGCCAAGTTTAAGACTCTCACTCGCCTCAGAAAACCCTGCATCGTTCAGATCTTTCCCGCTTGCTTCTCTGCACGGAACTCCTTGAAAACCAAACTGCCTCCTGTCGCAGTTGCACAGCATATTCCCCCGTTGCTGTTCTGACGCTATTCTGTTCCCCTTGGTTTCTCTCTCTTATTGCTGTCCACTCTAGTGTCCGTATGGGGAAAATCCTGTTCACCCTTTTGTATGTTTGGTGGTGCGTGCCGTGTCTTATGGCAATCACCATGTTGGAACAACACTCACCACACGTATTCCTGTATGTTTGTGGAACAGCTACCACAGTATTACCAGACAGACAAACACCACGAAATACATGATGAGGATGATGATGATGAGGATGATGATGATGAGCACCTACCTGCTTGCCAAGATCAATAACTGGTGTACACGGAGACATCTGATATAAGTTAATGACTAGCTGGGTTAACTCTCCTGACAAAGGAGAGAAATCATCCAGTTTCTGTAGCACCTTCTTGAACAAGTCACACACAGCCTGAATGGAACATTGAGAGGTCAGGGGTTAACTACAGCCTGAACAAAACATTGAGAGGTCAGAGGTTAACTACAGCCTGAATGGAACATTATGAGGTCAGGGGTTAACTACAGTTTCTTGCTACTTAACATCATGCACCACATTTTTTATTTTAAAAAAAAAAAACTGCCCTGATCACAGCTGGAGGAAGGTTTCTTCATTTCTTGCTCTTTCTCTTGTACCTTTATGCCCAAAACGTCTAGAATGTGCTGTGTCCATCTTCATGGTGTCCTACCTGCCTCTTATTAAGTTTGTTAGTTCGTTCATTCTTCGTGGCCTTGTTCCCGTCACTTATTCCATGAACCACGCCTTCCACTATTACTCTTACAAGGCACTGTACAGATTAACATCCCCCCCCCCCCCCCCCCCCAGTATTTCAGTGTCTGAGACATAATGCTTGTTATGTCAGCTTTCTTCCGTGTTCACATCCTGTAAAATACCTGTATTTTATTTCTTCCTGGTCCACGATTCTGTACCTTGTTAGTTCAAAATCCCAATTTTCTTCTTTAGTGACTCTGAAATTGTCCATGACTCATATCCATAAAATTGTATCTAGATGGCACATTTCCATGATTAACTGCAGCAGACGTTTTAAGAACCAAAAAAAGGTACATGAGCCTTTTCTGTGTCCTGAGGCATGCTGGGTATAAGGCAATAGGCCCACAATTCCATGTGCTGAGGCATGCTGGGTGTAAGGCAGTAGGCCCACAATTCCATGTGCTGAGGCATGCTGGGTATAAGGCAGTAGGCCCATAATTGTATAGGCGAACCGGTACTCGTTGGGTGACGTGATCAATATCACACTGCTAACCTTTGACCTCATGGGGTATTTCCTGGCGTTCATAACAATGTATTCATCATCATCAAGTGCTCTATCAGCTGGCGTAGGCATTCATATCTCTCCACAGATCTCAGTCTTTGATGTTAACATATCAACTCTGCTGCTGATATTCCTCCATGCCACCATCTCAATTCATCCAGCATCATGTATTCCTTAGTGAAATTAAATACAGTTGCCATAAACAAACAATAGACTGCATGATTTCATGCCTGGCATGAACTTCCTGTTAAATCTGGCACAGGAAGTAGACGGATTTCTGGTTAAATCTTAGACTTCCGTGGGGATAAGGTGCTCCACATTCAAACAACACTCCACAGTTGAACAATTTCAGAGACTATCCACATCTGAACAATATTAGAGTCTATGCACTTAGTAATTCAGCTCAAGCATTATTCATTTATTTTCTTCATGTGATACATAATTCTGCAGTGTGCAACTGACGAGATGCAGCAAAATATACCAGGCAATAAATTGTGCAATATTTTGTTTGTGGCTTCTGTGTTTATATTTCCTGGTATCCAGGTTGTCATGACTGGACCTGGAAGCCCAAGTCATTGGGGATTTAAACACATCTCCACCATGATGGCAGGCAAACAAGCTGGTCGCTGTTCTACCACCACTCCCAGCAGAGGTTACAGGTGATATATAACCTGGTGGTGTCCAGATGGAAGTGAATGGTTACATGACAGTAGAGGTCAATACACATCACACATAATTGGAAACTGGAAAGGGTCAGTACTACCAGGACACAATCAGCAGTGACAGAATAGCTGCTGCCAACTAGAAAGCCTGCATCAGGAAACAAATCCAAAACGATACAGATGTAACTACATACATAAGAGAGGCTTGTATAGAAAAAGTACAGATACGCCCGTGTGTTGCCGGGGCCCATACGGGGGAGCAAAGAATAGTAACACTCTTGCCTACTATGCATGTTGAAGAGGCGACTAAGGAGGCTATGGTTCCGTCGCCCTGCTACTGAGTGAGTGTGTGGCGCGACACTGTGAGCTGTGAATTTCACGTGGAATGCTTTTGCATCTGTCTGCAGTTGTTTTTCGCATGAACTGCATGTTCGGATCGATGACGGCCGGCTGTTGCTGGATTGACTGGTTTGCCTTTTCGGTTCAAGAGTGCATTTTTCAGGAGACTCCTGGGAGTTGTCGCTGTAGCTATAGAGTTCATGCTTTGTGCGGCGCTTTCGGTGGGTCACCCTGCAGAAAGAGACCGAGCCATATGGGATAAAACCTCGGTCAATGTAGTCTTTCTGGTGACTGCCGTTTTCATCGACGATGAACTGTATTTTTCGTGGACTTTTGTGTTGGCATTCTGGCGGCAGCATTATGCACAGTGTACCTGTGCGGGCTGTTGGCTTGCCGACACTTCTGTCTATTCCATTGTTCACATAGGGCAGTGAGGAGCATTTTGTGTGATATTCACTGGCACAGGAACGGAGCAATATGGGGACGACCCGTTGCCATGAAGTTGGAACCTGCGACTAACTAACTAACTAGCTAACAAGTACAGACAACAAAAATAAACTGATTGTGTGTCTGCCCTCAACATGTAGTTGTGATCTATCTGTCCTCCGCACGTAGTTGTGCCTCTGCCCTCGAAATGTAGTTGTGCGTCTACCCCCATGTGTGCCATGTTTATGTCCTTGAGACAAGATTCCATCAAAGATATCAGTCTCTGTCTACCCACAAGTAGGTTTTTATTTTCCGTCCTAACAACTACATCAGGGCAACAACCTTACGTTCAACTTTAAGCCTGGAAACTGACCTGCACAGATTACAATGTTCAACAGACCTGGAAACTGTGACCTGCACAGATTGCAATTCCTGTATTATGACTTCATCTGATAAGACTATGTATCTCATTTCACTATCCAGGAGATCAAGAGCAAGTCTGATACCATTTTAAATCAACAGTTTTGTACAATATCCTCAGCCCTAAGCTGAAACTGAACTGCTGACACCCAAATATGGTTATGAGCCATATACTAACACAAGATACCGGTTTTTTACTCCACATGCTGACATCATAATTGGGTTTATACTCCACAGACTGACATCATAATCTGGTTTCTACTCCACATGCTGACGCCATAATCTGATTTCTACTCCATAGGCTGACACCATAATGTGGTTTCTGTTCCACAGGCTGAACCAAAAGCTGGTTTCTGAGACATCATAATCTGGTTTCTACTCCACAGACTGACACCAGAATCTGGTTTCTACTCCACAGACTGACACCATAATCTGGTTTCTACTCCACAGACTGACACCAGAATCTGGTTTCTACTCCACAGACTGACACCAGAATCTGGTTTCTACTCCACAGACTGACACTAGAATCTGGTTTCTACTCCACAGACTGACACCAGAATCTGGTTCCTACTCCACAGACTGACACCAGAATCTGGTTTCTACTCCACAGACTGACACCAGAATCTGGTTTCTACTCCAGACTGACACCAGAATCTGGTTTCTACTCCACAGACTGACACCAAAAGCTGGTGTCCCAAGCCAGAGCCAGGGCTGACAATGACCAAGAGCTTGGAGCACCTCTTGAAAGACTGGCTCTCCAGACTGGCTAACATTTCATGCACCTCCATGCCTCTTCACAGTGCAGCCTCACTATGCCTCTCCCCAGCCTGGCTCACACTTCATGCACCTCCATGCCTCTCCCCAGCCTGGCTCACACTTCATGCACCTCCATGCCTCTCCCCAGCCTGGCTCACACTTCATGCACCTCCATGCCTCTCCCCAGCCTGGCTCACACTTCATGCACCACCATGCCTCTCCCCAGCCTGGCTCACACTTCATGCACCTCCATGCCTCTCCCCAGCCTGGCTCACACTTCATGCACCGCCATGCCTCTCCCCAGCCTGGCTCACACTTCATGCCTCTCCCCAGCCTGGCTCACACTTCATGCCTCTCCCCAGCCTGGCTCACACTTCATGCCTCTCCCCAGCCTGGCTCACACTTCATGCCTCTCCCAGCCTGGCTCACACTTCATGCCTCTCCCCAGCCTGGCTCACACTTCATGCCTCTCCCCAGCCTGGCTCACACTTCATGCCTCTCCCCAGCCTGGCTCACACTTCATGCCTCTCCCCAGCCTGGCTCACACTTCATGCCTCTCCCCAGCCTGGCTCACACTTCATGCACCGCCATGCCTCTCCCCAGCCTGGCTCACACTTCATGCACCACCATGCCTCTCCCCAGCCTGGCTCACACTTCATGCACCTCCATGCCTCTCCCCAGCCTGGCTCACACTTCATGCACCTCCATGCCTCTCCCCAGCCTGGCTCACACTTCATGCACCTCCATGCCTCTCCCCAGCCTGGCTCACACTTCATGCACCTCCATGCCTCTCCCCAGCCTGGCTCACACTTCATGCACCACCATGCCTCTCCCCAGCCTGGCTCACACTTCATGCACCTCCATGCCTCTCCCCAGCCTGGCTCACACTTCATGCACCTCCATGCCTCTCCCCAGCCTGGCTCACACTTCATGCACCTCCATGCCTCTCCCCAGCCTGGCTCACACTTCATGCACCTCCATGCCTCTCCCCAGCCTGGCTCACACTTCATGCACCTCCATGCCTCTCCCCAGCCTGGCTCACACTTCATGCACCTCCATGCCTCTCCCCAGCCTCGCTCACACTTCATGCACCTCCATGCCTCTCCCCAGCCTGGCTCACACTTCATGCACCGCCATGCCTCTCCCCAGCCTGGCTCACACTCCATGCCTCTCCCCAGCCTGGCTCACACTCCATGCCTCTCCCCAGCCTGGCTCACACTTCATGCCTCTCCCCAGCCTGGCTCACACTTCATGCCTCTCCCCAGCCTGGCTCACACTTCATGCCTCTCCCCAGCCTGGCTCACACTTCATGCACCGCCATGCCTCTCCCAAGCCTGGCTCACACTTCATGCCTCTCCCCAGCCTGGCTCACACTTCATGCCTCTCCCCAGCCTGGCTCACACTTCATGCCTCTCCCCAGCCTGGCTCACACTTCATGCCTCTCCCCAGCCTGGCTCACACTTCATGCCTCTCCCCAGCCTGGCTCACACTTCATGCACCGCCATGCCTCTCCCCAGCCTGGCTCACACTCCATGCCTCTCCCCAGCCTGGCTCACACTTCATGCCTCTCCCCAGCTGGCTCACACTTCATGCACCGCCATGCCTCTCCCCAGCCTGGCTCACACTTCATGCACCGCCATGCCTCTCCCCAGCCTGGCTCACACTCCATGCCTCTCCCCAGCCTGGCTCACACTTCATGCCTCTCCCCAGCCTGGCTCACACTCCATGCCTCTCCCCAGCTGGCTCACACTTCATGCACCGCCATGCCTCTCCCCAGCCTGGCTCACACTTCATGCACCTCCATGCCTCTCCCCAGCCTGGCTCACACTTCATGCCTCTCCCCAGCCTGGCTCACACTCCATGCCTCTCCCCAGCCTGGCTCACACTCCATGCCTCTCCCCAGCCTGGCTCACACTCCATGCCTCTCCCCAGCCTGGCTCACACTCCATGCCTCTCCCCAGCCTGGCTCACACTCCATGCCTCTCCCCAGCCTGGCTCACACTTCATGCCTCTCCCCAGCCTGGCTCACACTCCATGCCTCTCCCCAGCCTGGCTCACACTCCATGCACCACCATGCCTCTCCCCAGCCTGGCTCACACTTCATGCCTCTCCCCAGCCTGGCTCACACTTCATGCACCACCATGCCTCTCCCCAGCCTGGCTCACACTCCATGCACCACCATGCCTCTCCCCAGCCTGGCTCACACTTCATGCACCGCCATGCCTCTCCCCAGCCTGGCTCACACTTCATGCACCACCATGCCTCTCCCCAGCCTGGCTCACACTTCATGCCTCTCCCCAGCCTGGCTCACACTTCATGCCTCTCCCCAGCCTGGCTCACACTCCATGCACCACCATGCCTCT
The DNA here is from genome assembly GCA_014155875.1 of Cepaea nemoralis. Taxonomy (NCBI): domain Eukaryota; kingdom Metazoa; phylum Mollusca; class Gastropoda; order Stylommatophora; family Helicidae; genus Cepaea; species Cepaea nemoralis. The sequence goes on along the minus strand of JACEFZ010008848.1, from coordinate 669,176 downwards.
CCCCAGCCTGGCTCACACTTCATGCCTCTCCCCAGCCTGGCTCACACTCCATGCATCACCATGCCTCTCCCCAGCCTGGCTCACACTCCATGCCTCTCCCCAGCCTGGCTCACACTCCATGCCTCTCCCCAGCCTGGCTCACACTCCATGCCTCTCCCCAGCCTGGCTCACACTTCATGCACCTCCACAGACGTCAAATTCCAGTACCAGTCTGGCACACTCTACTCACTTCTGAGCTTGGAGAGAGAAGGATAACTCTGCAACACAAACCCCATTTCTGGTGCCGAGTCAGGAGTTAGATCTCTGCACAAACCTGACTCTGATAGATGCAAGCCCTTTGCAAGCTGAGAATCAATGCACTGCACTCAGAACCCAGCCTTCAAGAGGATTCCCAACCCAGCAACTAATGTTAGAGTCACCTGGTTATGAATGTACCTGATGAAGACAATAAAGTCGATACTCACTCACCTCAATGATCGCCATGTCAAACAGCCACAGGTAGGCTAACTTTTCCACTGATGGATATATCTTTTGGAGTATCACAGGAATCTAAGGGCAAACAGAAACAAGGATATATCTCATGGAGTATCATAGGAAACTACAGGCACAGAAATACAAGGATATAACTTATGAAGTATCACACAAATACAAGGATACATCTTTTAGAGTATCACAGGAATCTGAGAACAAACAGAAACAAGGATATATCTTTTGTTTGACAGAAAGCTAAGGGCAAACAAACACAACGATATATCTTTTACTGTAGCACAGGATCTGACACAAACAAAATACAGGTGAAAACAGTAATTCAAGTACAGACGAAGGAACTTACAGGTTTTGGTTCTGTTGTATTCTGCTGCTGCTGTTTCTGCACCTGATGCTGATGGTGGTGTTGCTGGCCTTCCACCTCCGTCTCCATGGAGCCAAACAGCCAGGCAAAGATGTTGATTGATGTGTGGACATCAGCACGGTTGGATGGGCATGGCTGGGCGAGAAACACAACTTGTTTACATTTGCTACCAGCAATAGACTGTCAAAGATGGGCATGGCTGGGCGAGAAACACAACTTGTTAACATTTGCTACCAGTTACAGTCTGTCAAAGATGGGCATGGCTGGGTAGGAAAAACATGTTTATATTTGCTACCAGCTACAGACTGTCAAAGATGGGCATGGCTGGGCAAGACACACCACTTGTTTACATTTGCTACCAGCTACAGACTGTCAAAAATTGGCATGGCTGGGTGAGAAACAGGTAATGTTTACATTTTCTACCAGCTACAGACTGTCAAAGATGGGCATGGCTGGGTGAGAAACAGGTAATGTTTACATTTTCTACCAGCTACAGACTGTCAAAGATGGGCATGGATGAACAAGAAACACATCTTGTTTACATTTACTACCAGCTACAGTCTGTCAAAGATGGGCATGGCTGGGTGAGAAATAGAACTTGTTTACATTTACTACCAGTTTCAGTCTGTCAAAGAATGAATGATCAATGGAATGGAGGATAAAACAAACATAGAACTAAGAAAGAGGTTAAAGGTTACAGGATCAACTTCAATGCACCAGGTTTCATTCCATGTGGCTTGGTCTCTCTCTCTACAGAATGGCATCCCCGCCAGGCAAGAACAATGCACAAAGCATCAACTCCAGTGATGACCCCAGGGCTTCTGGTGGTGGTGGGGGGGGGGAAAAGAGAAATAGCACCCGTCTGGACGAATGCAGTCTGACAACAAATCCATGACATTTACTACATGTGGCAGATAACTGGTGCACCTCGCCATGGAGATGGTGATATGATAAACAGCACAGGCCAGCAGGTTGTATTTCTGACTGATGCAATGCCTCTTGTGCAAGCTGCCAAAGAAACAAACTGCCAGAGCTGACTAGAACCCTGAATGAAGTAAAAACCAACAGCAGGGAAGTTAGTTAGTTAGTCGTGGTTCCAACTTCACAGCAACGGTTGGTCCCTATTATGTTCCATTCCTGTGCCAGTAAATATTACACGAAATGCCCCTCACTGCCCCATGTGAAAAGTGGAACAGACATGAGTCTCGACAAACCAACAGCCTACACAGGTACACTGTGCATAATGCTGCCATCAGAATGGCAACATAAAAGTCCTCCACGGAAAACACAGTTCATCATCGGTGGAAGCGGCAGTCACTAGAAAACCAGCAGTCACACATTACTGCATTAAAGTTGAGAGGATCGACTTCACTGCCCCAGGATTTATCCCATAAAACAGGGAAGTACTACAGTGGACACCATCTCACCGGGACACACATAGAAATGGACAAACAGGTGCTGAACATGGGAACTGACAGAGGGAATGTGGCATGAAGAAAAACAATCTCTAACATGTGAGAACTCACCTCCACGGATGCTAACGTTTCCAGGTGTTGAATGTGCGGGACAATCATGGTGTCCAGGTACTGCATGATTTCACTGGACGGCATCACAGACAGGACATGGCCGATGCTGGACATCAGTCGCAGGAGGTCTCTGGACTGTGGGAGACACACATACACTGTAACATGTGGCTACAGAGACATGTGTCTATAGACAGACATGGCAATATGTGGCTATAGACAGACATGACAACATGAAACTACAGGCAGACATAACATGTGGCTACAGACAGAGATATTATGAGACTACAGACAGAGATATCATAAGACTACAGACAGACATGTGGCTACAGACAGATTTCATGAGACTACAGACAGACATATGGCTACAGACAGATTTCATGAGACTACAGACAGACATGTGGCTACAGACAGATTTCATGAGACTACAGACAGATTTCATGAGACTACAGACAGATTTCATGAGACTACAGACAGACATGTGGCTACAGACATAATGAGACTACAGACATGTGGCTACAGACAGATATCATGAGACTACAGACAGACATGTGGCTACAGACAGACATAATGAGACTAGTCAGACATAATGAGACTACAGACAGACATGTGGCTACAGACAGACATAATGAGACTACAGATAGACATAATGAGACTACAGACAGACATGTGGCTGACAGACAGACATAATGAGACTACAGACAGACATAATGAGACTACAGACAGACATGTGGCTACAGACAGACATAATGAGACTACAGTCAGACATGATAAAATGAGAACAGACTTGACTATATGAGTGAATAGACCAATACAATCTAATGGAGGTTGTATAGCCTAGGTTGTGAGGAAATAGAGCAAACAAAAATACAGAGTACATCCACACCCCCAGACAGAAGAGGATAGACTAAATAAGGCTGTAAGATATCTATACACCCCATGCCAGACAAGGACAACTGGAACCCCTAAATGCCTCTATAGCCATGGATAGAGATGGAAAGATTGTAAAAGAATAAGACAGTATTTCTAAACTTCACAAACATGGCTTACCTTTAAGACATTTGCCTCCAGTGTATTCTGTAACAATAAATAGAACATGTGTCATTTCTCACACCTTTCTCTGTGACAATAAACAAAACATGTCATTTCTCATATATTTCTCTGTAATACTAGAACATGTCATTTCACAAACATTTCTCTATAGCAATAGAACATGTCATGTCTTACACATTTCTCTGTAATACTAGAACATGTCATGTCTCACACATTTCTCTGTAATAAATAGAACATGTCATGTCTCACACATTTCTCTGTAATAAATAGAACATGTCATGTCTCACACATTTCTCTGTAATAAATAGAACATGTCATGTCTCACACATTTCTCTGGAATACTAGAACATGTCATGTCTCACACATTTCTCTGTAATACTAGAACATGTCATTTCTCATACATTTCTCTGTAATAATAAATAGAACATGTCATGTCTCACACATTTCTCTGTAATAAATAGAACATGCCATGTCTCACACATTTCTCTGTAATACTAGAACATGTCATTTCTCACACATTTCTCTGTAATAATAAATAGAACATGTCATGTCTCACACATTTCTCTGTAATAAATAGAACATGTCATGTCTCACACATTTCTCTGTAATACTAGAACATGTCATGTCTCACACATTTCTCTGTAATACTAGAACATGTCATGTCTCACACATTTCTCTGTAATAATAAATAGAACATGCCATGTCTCACACACAGTCATGGTTCCATGTTAGAAGCCGCCCTTTACTTTCTTTATACAAAAAGTTCTGTTATCCTTTCACCACTTGTATCTAATAATATCACACAGCCCCTTGATCTCTTGGGTAGTGAGACTGGATAACAAGCCTTCTCAGAGAAGGGTAAAGAAAAATAGGACCTGTGTTTAGGTTATGCACGCTGACATTCTCATGGCAGTTGGAAATGGAAAGAGTAGGCTCTAGGCCTAAACAAAGACAATCTCATACAGAGGTTTTTAGAAACATTGGCAATAAAAAGAGAGTTGAAGACAGAAATCAGAAAAAGGCACGTGGAATATTTTGGCCATGTTAAAAGACATAACACTCTTATACAAAACCATACAGGAAAGTAAGGTCAAAAGCAGGCAAGCAAGCGGTAGACAATGATACAAGTGAGAGGATAAATCAAGAGATGGACAAACAGCAGTCTGACAGAATGCACAATTGAAGCGAGAGACAGGCAGTGTTGAAGATCTACTGCAGCCAACCTTTAATGTGGAGATGGCACCTGACTGATTGAAGGTCTAAATTGTGAGGGCAGAAAACCTAGTGACAAGTAGATACAAGCCTGTGACCTTGCATGGAATCTTGTCTAGATGAAGCACACCTGACACGTATGCATGCCCAAGCCAGACACACTGACCTTGAAAGAGGACAGTAGATAATGATGAACAATCAAATAGAAGGACAGTGTAGAACTAGGTGTGAACCAGCTAGAAGCTGATAAATCAGAGACACGTAAAGATTGAAAAAGCTGAAACCCTACATCGGTCTTGTAGAACCCTGACACTCAACAAAGATTTACATTCCATCTAGAATTAGTCAAACAACATAATCAAATCAGCAGAAGCCTGAAACCCAATCAAAATGTACAATCCCTGTAGAATGAGCACAACAAGGTAATCAAATCAGCAGCCACAAACATCCAACCTGACAGGCTGTCAGTATCTGGTGTGCATACACTTGTATGTTGGACAGGTTCTCCCTGGTGATGTCCTTGAGGGCGATGGTGGCCGCCGTGCCCACCTCAGGGTTGGTGATGCCCTCCAGGACCAGCGGCAGCACACAGCTCAGCGTCTCCGGGTGCCACTGCATCCACTCTGCAAATGAGCCTGTGGAGAACATAGGCATGGCCACGGTCAGACAGATGGAAACAGGGTGTATGTACAGCAATGGCAAATGCACAAAAGCGGCAATATGAGACCTTACCACAACCTTATCAGAGTCTCTTAGCTGGTGTAGCATAGTAGTTAGTACACTGGATTACTGACACAGTGGTTTGGGTTCCACCCCCAATGGTGGCTGATTTGTGTTTTCCACTACAGCTCTGGGATTACCCCAGTCTCATAAACAGGGGGGCTGTTGTTCAGAATTTGCTAGAAATTATTTGAGAAGGAAAAGCAGACACCGGCACCTTAATGTTTGTTTTAGTATATAAGGGACCCCCGGGAAGGTTAACCCGGTCAACAAATGCCCGCAGAAGTCGGATGTGTCGGCCTAACGGCGCAAGAACGCAGCTCTGCTGTAAACAGGCACAACGCAATCACGTCCGAAAAAAAAACTGGATGAACGCAAAAGAAGAAGAAGTATATAAGGGACTTTAGGTCAATGTCTCACACCTGACAATAATGGTTCATCTCTAGCAGCGTGTAGGGGATGAGTTTGTATCCTTTCTGTTTCCTTAAAGTGACGGATGTTGATGTTTCTATACTTTGTAACGAAGGATATTGATGTTTCTCTTCTCTGTAATGAAGGATATTGATGTTTCTCTTCCCTGTACTGAAGGGTATTGATGTTTCTCTTCCCTGTAATGAAGGGTATTGATGTGTCTGTTCCCTGTGATGAAGGATACTGATGTTTCTCTTCCCTTTAATGAAGGATACTGATGTTTTTCTTCCCTGTATTGAAGGATATTAATGTTTCTGTTCCTTGAAATGTAACACAGACTAATTATTTCAGCCAATGTAAGGATGAAGAGTTGTTCTCCAAGCTATTAGTCAGTGCTCAATGTTTCTGTCTCATGCCACCACAAAACTCATTTGTTGAAAGACTGTTTCACTGATGAAGATATAGTGGTCTAAGGATAGCCATTCTCTTACGGTTGATTCAATTAATGGACTGGAGCTCACAAACTCAAACTCAATGATGTAAAGGTTGTTATACCCATTTCTCAAACAATCCAGAGTTTATGAGAAAAACTGGAGTCACAGGTGTGCTCAAGTCCTCATGTTTTAAAATCCAAACGTAATTTTCTGTGTTAAATATGTGGCAGCCACAGAAGTATACACACATAACCATCCATCCACGATGTGCCATGCCAGTAAGCATGGGCGATCATGATTCACCATTTCACTCGATCACTAGAGTGGTGGATCAGCTCAGTGTTTTTGTCTTGACCATGCCACGTGGTCAAGCCATCCAAGTATTTACTTCTCCGTCTTCTTCTTGTTCTCTTCCCCTCTCATAACATGTCCACAAAATTTTGACTGTCTAGTCTAATTTCTTTAATCAGTTTACAATTATAATTTGTTTCTTGTAGGATTCACCTAATTACACACATAACGTGGCAACAGAATGAGAAGTATAGAAACGTAATACAGAATGAGAATTATAGAAATATAATACAGAATGAGAATTATAGAAATGTAATACAGAATGAGAATTATAGAAATATAATACAGAATGAGACTTAGGTAAAGTATTACAGGAGAGAATTACAGAAATTTAATACAGAATGAGAATAATAGAAATGTAATACAGAATGAGAAGTATATAAATGTAATACAGAATGAGAATAATAGAAATGTAATACAGAATGAGAATAATAGAAATGTAATACAGAATGAGAAGTATATAAATGTAATACAGAATGAGAATAATAGAAATGTAATACAGAATGAGAATAATAGAAATGTAATACAGAATGAGAAGTATATAAATGTAATACAGAATGAGAATAATAGAAATGTAATACAGAATGAGAATAATAGAAATGTAATACAGAATGAGAATAATAGAAATGTAATACAGAATGAGAAGTATAGAAATGTAATACAGAATGAGAAGTATACAAACAGCACATCAGTACAATAAAACACAGATCAAATAAAAACAATTCTGACCAATCATGTGCAGTGCTGTAGATATCTGCTGTGAGTTGGCAAATGGGATTTCTCGGATCTGAGAAAACAGTTTTGGTATCTGCACTTGCTCATCGCTCGAAACATTCTCCGAAACGGACGAGAAGACAAACAGAATTGCTTCCACGCTCTGCCGCACAAGAATGAGAAATAAACACGTTAATGTGGAAGATGATTAAAACAATTAATGTGGGAGATGATTGAAACAATTAATGTGATAGATATGTGATAGATGATTGAAACAATTAATGTGAATAGATATGTGATAGACGACTTAAACAATTAATGTGATAGAAGATTAAAACAATTAATGTGACAAATGGCTGAAGCTACGCGTAGTTGGAATGACAAAATCTGAAGCAAACAACATGGGAGATGTGTGAAACATTTAACTGATTAAGTGCCATGGGATGATCAATCATCTTAAACAACTTTCCGTATCTGCCATGGACTTACATATCGCCAACATGTTTCTATTGCGTAATTTCTCTCCCCCCCCCCCCCCAATATCTCTACCGCAATTTTAATGCCCAGTAAACAGAAATTTACATTGGAGAGACATCTTTCTTTCCAACTGATCGGAAACAAACAGTCACGGTGGCTCAAAATTGAGTAGAAATCTCTGTTTAATTTTCTGATTTCAGAAATGGCAACGGCCACTAGTTCTCAGCTTCATTGATATACTTCAGATTATCATTTGAAATAACTTTAGATGATTGTGATGCTGATTTAAAGGACTTTGTGAAAGATTCTGATACTCATTCATTCAGTAGCACGTCCCTTGCAGAACCTCGCTCCCATAACAACCGTCCAGAAAACTTCTCGATCACAAGCAAGATGTCCCGCTTCCGATACACTCATCTGGAGATCATCTGCCACATCCTGCACCCATCTTCTCTTTGGCCTTCCTCTTCCTCTCTTCCTGGGCACACACCCCTTCCACGACTGTTCTCTCCAAATTTTCATGACTTTTCAAGTGACCAAAATATTTCAATTGTCTTTGTTTTATCAACTTTAGTAGCCAACCTTCTTCAATATTCAGATCTTGTTGTATGGATTCATTTGTTCTTTTCTGTATCCAAGATATTAAAAAAACAAACATATTTTCATGTCAAATAATGTGGTTATTCAGTTAAATTCTTCAGCAGGTGGTGATAGGGAAAACAAAACTGACAGTGCCAGTTCGTTATCATATGATGGCACATGTTGAATTATGTTTGTTCTAATGGGCCACACTTCTGCCTCAATATTTGCTTTGCCTATCACAAATAAGCTGAGCAGTATTTAAATAATTATAACTAAACAGAAAATAAATATATATATTGGTTCTCAATCAAATGAGTACAAAATCTGCCCAGTGTTTTCCCGACTTTTTCAATTTTTTGTGAAAATGATATGCTTCAAAATAAAATGTATTAATTATATTTTGATAGCTGTTCTTGTGATATCTGTGAAGAAAAGTGGAGTATTTATCATTATTCACTGAATTTATTTATTATCTTCACAAAATGAAGGAAATTTACCTTGGGAAATGAACATTTTGTATAATTTTCTCCCTTTTTATCCAATATGTGTTACATAATTTAACATTATTTGAACGGTTCAAACTATATTTAAAATATCAATACCATACAGTAATATTCCCTATGCAATCCCCTTTAATTAGGTATATAATACAATGTGTCTGCTACTGTATTAACAATTTTTAAATCATAACTGACACACTCCTACTTCCCATTTCCCGCCTTCCATTTTTTGGGTCCAAATCTACCGTTTGTCACTGAATCTGTTAATATGCAGCAGATGAGCTAAACAATTAACATGTGCGAATTTCTATGTAGAGATGAGAACAGAAATTAACTTGAGAGATGATTGAAACAATTGTTAAAATCCTGACTATGTCTACCTTCTCTAAGCTAACCACTTGCTACATCTGGTGTCTCCCTATTGTCTCTCTAACCCACCCAACTGCTACACCCTGTCTTTGTCTCCCTACAGTCTAACCAACCCATTTGCTACATCTTCAGTCTCCCTACAGTCTCTTTAACCCTTTACAGGGCATAGCGGCCATTACCGGCCGATCGCTTAAACGAGCGTAGCGGCCGATTGCGCCCGATACTATTATGCATTGTAAAAACGCGATCTCTCGGCTTTCCGACACTTCCGATGGCTACTTTCACTTTCGTCGATAGCTTGACAACGTGGCCGCCATTTGTAAATGCGCTACAATGAATTTGAACGGACTTTTTTTTGATAGTTTTCGGGATTTTTACGCTGTTTTTCAAAATGGATTTTGGCGATTCTTCAAGTGATAGCCGAGATTTCGCTCTGTTCAATTTAAATGACATTAAAGGGCACGAAGTTGATTATTAATCAGAGCTAGATATCAGTGAAAAGCGTTACTTTGCATTAGCAGTCGTGAGTCGGACTTTAAAGAAAGTGATTATGATTCTGAAAATGTGTTTCTTCTTCTTCTTTTCGTTCATCCGGAGTGTTTTTTTCCAGATGTGCTTGCGGTGTGTCTGTTATGCGCCCTTGGGCCGAAACCCGTAGGCCAACACATCCGACGATAACGTGCTTTTTTGACCAGGTAGCATTCCTGGGAGACTCACTTTTGTGGTGCCATCTACAAACCTGCTGGCCAAGGTTGAACGGTCGAATACAACGGTCATCCCTCAAAGGAAGGCAGGGACAGTCCATAGCATTTTCCGCCATCCAAGGTTGCTTCCATAGTTGCAGGGCCGACACATAGCGCCCTGTTTCTGGGCTCACCGAGGGAAATCGTCACGTCCTGCTCATGGCTGCTTTAAATCCTCACTTCAATATATTGGTCATTTCGTTTGCCCCGGGCCATTCTCGCACAAACCAGACAGGTTTGCAGACGGCATCCACTCAGCGAGTTTTCGGACATGTGCTTGTCGTTGCGCCCGTAGGACGACACTTCCGTACTTCCGGCGGGCATTTTTTAATGAGGTTAGCCTTCCTCTGGTTTGCACGAAGGAGATTCAACGGGTTTCCCAACCCTTTCGGGCCAGGGAGGCATCCACGCTGATTCCTTCAGTGTAGCGCGCGTGCGGCCCCGGACATCTAAGGGCATCACAGACCTGTTATTGCTCAATCTCGTGTGGCTAAACGCCACTCGTCCCTCTAAGAAGTTGCGCCGGCGCATCGAGGGACCGGCGAACTATTTAATAGGCTAGAGTCTCGTTCGTTATCGGAATTAACCAGACAAATCGCTCCACCAACTAAGAACGGCCATGCACCACCACCCACCGAATCAAGAAAGAGCTATCAATCTGTCAATCCTTACAGTGTCCGGACCGGGTGAGTTTTCCCGTGTTGAGTCAAATTAAGCCGCAGGCTCCACTCCTGGTGGTGCCCTTCCGTCAATTCCTTTAAGTTTCAGCTTTGCAACCATACTTCCCCCGGAACCCAAACACTTTGGTTTCCCGGAAGCTGCCCGCAGAGTCATCGAAGCAACTCCTGCGGATCGCTAGTCGGCATCGTTTATGGTCAGAACTACGACGGTATCTGATCGTCTTCGCGCCTCTGACTTTCGTTCTTGATTAATGAAAACATTCTTGACAAATGCTTTCGCAGTAGCTCGTCTTGCGGCGATCCAAGAATTTCACCTCTAACGCCGCAATACGAATGCCCCCGTTTGTCCCTGTTAATCATTTCCTCCAATTCCGAAAACCAACAAAATAGAACCGAGGACCTATTCCATTATTCCATGCACCATTATTCAGGCAGCCGAGGCCTGCTTTGAACACTCTAATTTTTTCAAAGTAAACGCGCCGGCCACCCGGGACGCTCAGCGAAGAGCACCCACGGGAGAGAGCCGGCAGACGGTAGGGCAGGAACAACGGGCAGTGAACCGGCGCGAGCCGGACCGCCCGCCTGCACCTGAGATCCAACTACGAGCTTTTTAACTGCAACAACTTTAATATACGCTATTGGAGCTGGAATTACCGCGGCTGCTGGCACCAGACTTGCCCTCCAATAGATCCTCGTTAAAGGGTTTAAAGTGTACTCATTCCAATTACGGGGCCTCGATAGAGTCCCGTATTGTTATTTTTCGTCACTACCTCCCCGTGCCGGGAGTGGGTAAGTTGCGCGCCTGCTGCCTTCCTTGGATGTGGTAGCCGTTTCTCATGCTCCCTCTCCGGAATCGAACCCTGATTCCCCGTTACCCGTTACAAACATGGTAGGCATGTCACGTACCATCGACATTTGATAGGGCAGACATTTGAAAGATGCGTCGCCGGCACGTAAGGCCATGCGATCAGCACAAAGTTATCCAGAGTCACCAGTGGGAACGCCGCGCCCCGCGAAGGGCAACGACGATTGGTTTTGAACTAATAAAAGCGCTCTTTCCGCGAGGGTCGGAGCTTGGTAAGCATGTATTAGCTCTAGAATTGCCACAGTTATCCAAGTAGGATCGTGTCATCTAAGGAACCTCGACTGATTTAATGAGCCATTCGCGGTTTCACCGTGAGACAGTGTGAACTTAGACATGCATGGCTTAATCTTTGAGACAAGCATATGACTACTGGCAGGATCAACCAGATATCTATCGGACAGACGGACTATTCACGCACACGCAAGCCAAGAGTAGCATCGCTAAAGCGCGCCCTCCCGGTACAAGGTGATACATGCAAAACCACTGGACGCCTACCGACGAGCTTACAAGCTACGCCGGCAGGACTAACCGAAAAAAAAGCTATACCAGCTTACTGACTGCAGGCCCACTACTCATCGAGAGAGAGTGGGCGCTTATCGAGACTTTGTCGAACGGTCGTACAAATTTTGCTCTTTTGCCCGCTCAAACCACGACCCTGGCTGCACGATGCGGTTACATTCTTGAAACGCCTGCCTCGCTAACTTACGTTGGCTGGGAAGATCCCATTTTGGTGCACCTCACACAGCCATCCGAGACAACGAACGCTAGACGTGGAACTGATCTAGCGAACCAGACCAGCCCCACGAAAATGTGTTTGTAAATTGCTGTATAGGTGACGGAAAATCACAAACAACATGCCGTATTTCGTAAATATTTGTGTTCATATATGGATTACCGGCAACAATCACGTGAGTAACATATTCTGCATGCTTTTCCCTTCATTGTGTTGTTTATTTAACTAAAATTGGTTGACTAATACCTTATTTGTGATGTTTTTACTAACGCGACCCGAAATTTTACAGAACCTGAAAATATCTTGCCCGTTCAGGGCTACAAAACGGACAAGCGTCTGCCCTGTAAAGGGTTAACCAACCCATTTGCTACATCTTGAATCTCTCTTCTGTCTCTCTAACCAACCGATTTGCTCAATCTTATGTCTGCCTACTGTCTGCCTCGCCGAGTCACCTACCTGCCACTCCTGGCCGCCATGTTTGTACTGCTCCACCTACCTGCCACTCCTGGCCGCCATGTTTGTACTGCTCCACCTACCTGCCACTCCTGGCCGCCATGTTTGTACTGCTCCACCTACCTGCCACTCCTGGCCGCCATGTTTGTACTGCTTCCACCTACCTGCCACTCCTGGCCGCCATGTTTGTACTGCTCCACCTACCTGCCACTCCTGGCCGCCATGTTTGTACTGCTCCACCTACCTGCCACTCCTGGCCGCCATGTTTGTACTGCTCCACCTACCTGCCACTCCTGGCCGCCATGTTTGTACTGCTCCACCTACCTGCCACTCCTGGCCGCCATGTTTGTACTGCTCCACCTACCTGCCACTCCTGGCCGCCATGTTTGTACTGCTCCACCTACCTGCCACTCCTGGCCGCCATGTTTGTACTGCTCCACCTACCTGCCACTCCTGGCCGCCATGTTTGTACTGCTCCACGAGTGTAACCAGACAGTTGACCAGCTGTGCTAGCAGCTCATCCCCTAGAATACTGTAGGAGTACATCTGGGGAATATACAACCTTCTACATGGGTATATTTGGGGAATATACAACCTTCTACGTGGGTATATTAGGGGAATATACAACCTTCTACGTGGGTATATTAGGGGAATATACAACCTTCTACGTGGGTATATTTGGGGAATATACAACCTTCTACATGGGTATATTAGGGGAATATACAACCTTCTACGTGGGTATATTTGGGGAATATACAACCTTCTACATGGGTATATTTGGGGAATATACAACCTTCTACATGGGTATATTAGGGGAATATACAACCTTCTACGTGGGTATATTTGGGGAATATACAACCTTTTATGTGGGTATATCTGGGGAATATACAACCTTCTACATGGGTATATTTGGGGAATATACAACCTTCTACGTGGGTATATTTGGGGAATATACAACCTTCTACATGGGTATATTTGGCGAATATACAACCTTTTATGTGGGTATATTTGGGGAATATACAACTTTCTACATGGGTATATTTGGGGAATATACAACCTTCTACATGGGTATATTAGGGGAATATACAACCTTCTACGTGGGTATATTTGGGGAATATACAACCTTTTATGTGGGTATATCTGGGGAATATACAACCTTCTACATGGGTATATTTGGGGAATATACAACCTTCTACGTGGGTATATTTGGGGAATATACAACCTTCTACATGGGTATATTTGGGGAATATACAACCTTCTATGTGGGTATATTTGGGGAATATACAACCTTCTACATGGGTATATTTGGGGAATATACAACCTTCTACATGGGTATATTTGGGGAATATACAACCTTTTACGTGGGCGTATTTGGGGAATATACCTTCTGTGTGGGTATATCTGGGGAATATATAACCTTCTATGTGGGCGTATTTGGGGAATATACCTTCTGTGTGTATATATCTGGGGAATATACAACCTTCTATGTGGGCATATTTGGGGAATATAAACCTTCTATGTGGGCATATTTGGGGAATATACAACCTTCTATGTGGGCATATTTGGAGAATATACAACCTTCTATGTGGGCATATTTGGGGAATATACAACCTTCTATGTGGGCATATTTGGGGAATATACAACCTTCTATGTGGGCATATTTGGGGAATATACAACCTTCTATGTGGGCGTATTTGGGGAATATAAACCTATGTGGGTATATTTGGGGAATATACAACCTTCTACATGGGTATATTAGGGGAATATACAACCTTCTACATGGGTATATTTGGGGAATATACAACCTTCTACGTGGGTATATCTGGGGAATATACAACCTTCTACATGGGTATATTTGGGGAATATACAACCTTCTACGTGGGTATATTTGGGGAATATACAACCTTCTACATGGGTATATTTGGGGAATATACAACCTTTTATGTGGGTATATTTGGGGAATATACAACTTTCTACATGGGTATATTTGGGGAATATACAACCTTCTAAATGGGTATATTAGGGGAATATACAACCTTCTACGTGGGTATATTTGGGGAATATACAACCTTTTATGTGGGTATATCTGGGGAATATACAACCTTCTACATGGGTATATTTGGGGAATATACAACCTTCTACGTGGGTATATTTGGGGAATATACAACCTTCTACATGGGTATATTTGGGGAATATACAACCTTCTACGTGGGTATATTTGGGGAATATACAACCTTCTACATGGGTATATTTGGGGAATATACAACCTTTTATGTGGGTATATTTGGGGAATATACAACCTTTCTACATGGTATATTTGGGGAATATACAACCTTCTACATGGGTATATATAGGGGAACATACAACCTTCTACGTGGGTATATTTGGGGAATATACAACCTTTTATGTGGGTATATCTGGGGAATATACAACCTTCTACATGGGTATATTTGGGGAATATACAACCTTCTACGTGGTATATTTGGGGAATATACAACCTTCTACATGGGTATATTTGGGGAATATACAACCTTCTATGTGGGTATATTTGGGGAATATACAACCTTCTACATGGGGTATATTTGGGGAATATACAACCTTCTACATGGGTATATTTGGGGAATATACAACCTTTTACGTGGGCGTATTTGGGGAATATACCTTCTGTGTGGGTATATCTGGGGAATATACAACCTCCTATGTGGGCGTATTTGGGGAATATACCTTCTGTGTGGGTATATCTGGGGAATATACAACCTTCTATGTGGGCATATTTGGGGAATATAAACCTTCTATGTGGGCATATTTGGGGAATATACAACCTTCTATGTGGGCATATTTGGAGAATATACAACCTTCTATGTGGGCATATTTGGGGAATATACAACCTTCTATGTGGGCATATTTGGGGAATATACAACCTTCTATGTGGGCATATTTGGGGAATATACAACCTTCTATGTGGGCGTATTTGGGGAATATAAACCTATGTGGGTATATTTGGGGAATATACAACCTTCTATGTGGGCATATTTGGGGAATATACAACCTTCTATGTGGGCATATTTGGGGAATATACAACCTTCTATGTGGGCATATTTGGGGAATATACAACCTTCTATGCGGGTATATTTGAGGAATATATGACCTTGAAATACATCTAACATGTCCATGCAACTGATATCTCACACTGGATCTAGTCTGTAGTTTAAGTTCCTGAAATCTGCACATTGTTGCCTCCCTGCATGCTATATCACTACACACACATCTTTCACTGATCACACAACTGTTGATTTGTCCATTTACAAATAAATGTTAGTTGCATATCCTTTACAGGATGCAGCAGTCAACCCCAAATATTTTGGCTGTTTGTGATTTCTTCGCAACTTTACATTCAGTAGTTTGCCATTGATTTCTGAACGTCCGGCACTCATACCATATTATGAAAACCAACTCAAGGTGCCAAATCACTCGCGGCTGTTTCGACCATGGTATGCGGGATCACAAATTGCAATCGTAACTCCTTCATCACAGTGCCTGCACAATAAAGCCACGCTAGAAGTCAGCCAATCTGGCCACTCATTGCCA
Organism: Cepaea nemoralis; assembly: GCA_014155875.1. NCBI lineage: Eukaryota > Metazoa > Mollusca > Gastropoda > Stylommatophora > Helicidae > Cepaea > Cepaea nemoralis. The sequence goes on along the minus strand of JACEFZ010008848.1, from coordinate 652,918 downwards.
CGGACTCCCGCATGTCACAGGCATATTTCCATTAATGTTTCCGCGGGTAAGTCGCAATAACGATATGCACCCCACAGCCATTCATTTCTGACTTTTTGGGAAAGTAAAACAAATTTTTCCACATGGTGATTTGTTCTGGCAGTCAACAAGTTTATGGTGGACAAGAAGGACAAGCAAGAACATGCTAAAGGAACCTGAGGACATGAGCTATGGAACCATTATTCTCACCTGGTGTCTCTATCCCTGTCAATGGAGGTTAGAGTCTGAATTCTGGCAGGTTAATAGAACCAGTCTGAACATATGGCTGTCAATCATGGACAATTAGCAAACGAGCAAATCAAATCCTACTAAGGCCTCATATAAATGTGGTTCTACAGAAGACTGCTGGCAAATGGTTGGCTCTCTAAGTATCAAGTCAGCCCATGACCTTTGCCACACCATGATCTCCAAGGTCATGTTGCTTGCAGTCAGAAAAAAAGCACCCCTGTCCACCCTGACAATTCTCACTCCACACTGAGTCATGAAAGCCCATGCACTCCACAGATTACAATGACCAACTCATCCGTGCAGATAATAACCTCATCCTCTGTCCTCCCTGACCATTCTCGCTCCACACTGAGTTATGAAAGCCCATGCACTCCACAGATTACAACAACTGACTCATCAGTGCAGATAATAATGTCATCCTCTGTGCGGATAATAATGTCATCCTTTGTGGAATGTGTGCTCATCAATGTGCACATCTCTGAAAATCTCTGAAACAACAGCAGGAGGGTTTTCCTTCATCCTCAATGGCTGCACAACCATCTCCCTGTCTTACTGCTTTTTTCTTCCCATTCAATTTCCCAAAGATTCTAAAGAATGATCAAACACCCATTTTACCAAACTGAGTTCAACTTCAGGGTGGGGTAAAATCTTGCCACTGCTGGAGACAGGAACCCAGCTCCCATGGTTTTATGTTTGAGATTCAATTTATATAACAAACAATCTGCATGTAGTTCTGATGTTGCCATGAAGAGGACAAACACTGAACTGCATGTGTGTGCTCAGAAAGGCACCTGACCAAGGTGGCAACACTTGATGAGATGCTCAAGAACAGGAACAATAAACTCACCATTGTATCACCAATGTCTTGCCTGTAACACCTGAACTGTTCTTTTTCCTCTGTAAGTAGACATCATTTTAAACATGTGATTTCCACCTTCAGTAGATTACATTCACATTTTTAAGTAGATTACATTCACATTTTGTAATTACCTCTGTAAGCAGATTATATTCAAAATTGGCAAAGAAATCACCAACAGCCAAAATGTGCTGGGGTTGTCATGCGACGTCCTGTAAAGGATATGCAACCAACTTTTAAGTAAAGGGTATGGAAGCCGCAGTAGCGTAGTGGCTAATGTTTGCCTAGCAGCCCGGTGGTCAGGGGCTTAAATTCACACCAGAGCCAAATGTAATGGCCACTTTAGTAGATGGTTGGCACTGATATCTCTGCTATACACATCTACTGATCATAACACACATATGACCTGAACTGACATATAACCTAGACTGTGACATCGCTCCTGGTCCTGAGGCAGTGGTGTGGATGTTTCACCATCTTGCTACGGACAAACAAGTAGAACATCAAGTGTGTATGCTGCGTATGTTAAAATAGTCTTTCTGTGGTTGGAAATTGAACAGAGCAGACTGAACAAAACCACTGGCCAGGCTACATTTTAACATTCTCACCAAAGTGGGTTTTTAAAAATTAAATAGCAGGTCAACCCAGCTTACGGAGGTCAATATGGCTGAATGGACAAGAGTGTTCATTCTTAAATAACCCCTACACTGGTCAGTTGGGACTAAAATGTTGACTTCTCGTCTTTGACTTGGTCAAGCAAATTACAAGTGCCTCTGAAGTCAGAGTGGGTTTTCCTGATGGCAAGGGACACTGGTAATAGGGAAAGCTAATCCACATACAAAATTCAGTCCAGTGTTACTAAAAGTAGTGTGTATGGACTACGTTTGAGTTCAAAGCTAGCAAGGGCTAAAGAAAAAAACATCCTATCCACTTGCCCTAAATATTTTGTTGATATCCTGGTGCAATCGCAGCAGACATGGAATAAACTGAGGAGAACAGACATCTAATGAACAAATTCTTAAAGACACTGGAGAAAGCAGACAACTAATTAACAGCATGCAAAAAAAGGTTATCATGGTTTGGTTACAGTGTGAAACATGGAGTCCTCTTACTGATAATACTGGAGGTAACTGTTCCTAATTTTACTGTTCACTCACTGGATGTCTTGCAAATGTTTGTCCGCAGTCCATGTCTCAATATGTCTAAGTGATAGGTCAACCACAACCACACATAGTCCTTGTCTCAATATATCTAAGTGACAGGTGAACCACACACAGTCCATGTCTCAATATATCTAAGTGACAGGTCAACCACACACAGCCCATATCTCAATATATCTAAGTGACAGGTCAACCACACACAGCCCATGTCTCAATATATCTAAGTGACAGGTCAACCACACACAGCCCATGTCTCAATATATCTAAGTGACAGGTCAACTACACACAGCCCATGTCTCAATATATCTAAGTGACAGGTCAACCACAACCACACACGGCACTCACCCAGCGACCAAGTGGAGTAGTCCGCTTCAGACGGGTGCCTGGCTTTCACTAGAAGCACCTCAATCAACATGAAGTAAATGGGTTTGAACACCTCCATCAGTGGGGTCATGTCCTCTTCAGAGACATTGCTTAACTCATCCTGAGGGACAGAGTCAAGGCAAAGCAAATCCTTTAGGTAAAAGTCAAATACCATCATACATGAATTCCTGCACCTTCTGGACAAGTGGCCAGAGTCTGTTGAGGATGGAACCCCCACAACTCGTGGAGCACACATGCCCAATCCTAATAACTCTCTCTGCAGATGAGAAACTCTGTATGAATGTAAGTCATAAACTGTCAGATTGTTGGGGAATAGGAACAGGACAGAGAGAGGACAAGGGACATAATAGAGTCAAGGACTCTATGCAGATAATGATAGACAGGACATGGGCAGGGCACAAGGATGTCATAAGACAGGACATTTGCAGGACGATAGAGAGATTACAGACAAGACATTTGCAGGACGGTAGAGAGATTACAGACAGGACATCAGTGGGGACACAGCAATGTCAGAGACAGGACACCAACAGGACAAGACCTAGTGATATAAGGGGACATAAGTTCACGGAACGCTGTCCTGAACTGACCAGACGGGATTACACCAAACGACCCAACACAACATGGGCGGACTAACGCACTACATGACTGTTGAGACAGCCCGAGTTGTCACGAGGGACACGTGGTCCAGGACCACGAGACGAACTGACCAGTTTGAAAACCTCAGACGGGACTCAGACAGTTTAGAGGAAGGATGGTTGTATGTTCTGGAGCGAGTGTATAGCTTTTGCGGGAGTGCTAGTTGAAGATAGCGAGTAATTGTGTGTAGGGCTTGGGTAATTGGCTGAGTGCTATAAGTGTTTGTAAGGCGGCATTCTGTACATAATGATTTCACCGCCTTGTGTGTACATTGTGACAATGATCAGGTTCTCCTGAATTAAAATGTATATACTATACGTACGACTGATGTCTTCTTGAGTGCATATGAAGGATTTGAATACCTGTGTGTATGCAAGACGCTGACATAAACCTACCAAGACATGACTGTATTACATGCCGGTCCCTGGGTGGGTGATGTGAATACCCAGGGACTTCCCCAGACATGTCCTGGCCCCAAGGACTTCCCCAGACATGTCCTGGCCCCAAGGACTTCCCCAGACATGTCCTGGCCCCCCATGCCAGACTGGATTGAGCTGGAAGCCCAGGTCAGTGTAACAAATGTGCCCTGATGAGGTTGGAACCCATGACCACAAGGCCAGTTTGTAGCCACACAGTTAGAACTGCTCCTCACATCAGATATAAACTTACTAAAACATGACAGTATGAACAACTAAGCTATAAACCTAATCTACATGACAACACAAACATGCTTTTTGCTGCATCTCTTTTACAGGACATCACAGTCAACACCAGCATTTTTCGCTGTTGTGATCTCTTGGCAAGTTTAACGTCAGTAGTTTGCCATTGCTTTCTGAACAGCCAGCACCAATACCATTTCATAAAAAACCAAATGCAAGGCAGTCTGCTGCCAAATCGCCCGCAGCTGTGTTTCCAATACGGGTATGCAGGATTACAAACTGCGTCCGTAACCACTTTGCCATGGAGCTGGCACAAACATAAGTTATACATCACTAATACATGACAGCATGAACAATGAAAATTATAAACCTACATAACAGCACAAACATAAGTTACACATCACTAAAACATGACAGCATGAACAATGAAAATTATAAACCTACATGACAGCACAAACATAAGTTACACATCACTAAAACATGACAGCATGAACAATGAAAATTATAAACCTACATGACAGCACAAACATAAGTTACACATCACTAAAACATGACAGCACAAACATAAGTTACACATCACTAAAACATGACAGCACAAACATAAGTTACACATCACTAAAATATGACAGCATGAATAATGAAAATTATAAACCTACATGACAGCACAAACATAAGTTACACATCACTAAAACATGACAGCATGAACAATGAAAATTATAAACCTACATGACAGCACAAACATAAGTTACACACCACTAAAACATGACAGCACAAACATAAGTTATACATCACTAAAATATGACAGCATGAATAATGAAAGTTATAAACCTACATGACAGCACAAACATAAGTTACACATCACTAAAACATGACAGCACAAACATAAGTTACACATCACTAAAACATGACAGCATGAACAATGAAAATTATAAACCTACATGACAGCACAAACATAAGTTACACATCACTAAAACATGACAGCATGAACAATGAAAATTATAAACCTACATGACAGCACAAACATAAATTACACATCACTAAAACATGACAGCACAAACATAAGTTACACATCACTAAAACATGACAGCACAAACATAAGTTACACATCACTAAAATATGACAGCATGAATAATGAAAATTATAAACCTACATGACAGCACAAACATAAGTTACACATCACTAAAACATGACAGCATGAACAATGAAAATTATAAACCTACATGACAGCACAAACATAAGTTACACACCACTAAAACATGACAGCACAAACATAAGTTATACATCACTAAAATATGACAGCATGAATAATGAAAGTTATAAACCTACATGACAGCACAAACATAAGTTCAATCAATCAATCATGTGCCATGCCGGAAAGCGTGGGCGGTCATGACTTGCCATTTCACTCGATCACCAGAGTCGTGGATCAGCTCAGTGTTCCTGTCTCGTTCATGCCACGTGGCCAAGCCATTCAGGTATTTTCCTCTCGGTCTTCCTCTTGGTCTGTTCCCCTCGATCTTGCCAGTAGTCAATAAGTTCTCCAATCCATTTCTTCTCATAACATGTCCAAAAACTGTGACTGTCTTCGTCTAATTTCTCTAATCAGTCTATGATTTTCATTTGTCTCCTGTAGTACTTGGTCATTGGTTTTTCTATCTGTCCATGGTACTCTTTGCATTTTCCTCAGAAACCACATTTCTGTAGCCATCAAATGTTTTTCAGCTTGACTGCACATTGTCCAAGTTTCACATCCATACAAAAGAACAGGCTCTATGTACCCCCTCAACACTCTTTTTCTCGTTTCAATTGACATCTTTTTATTGGTCAGAATGTTTTTCATCTTGCTAACGACTACTTTCGCCACTAAAACATGACAGCATGAACAATGAAAGTTATAAACCTACATGACAGCACAAAAATAAGTTACACATCACTAAAACATGACAGTATGAACAATGAAAGTTATAAACCTATATGACAGCATAAACATAAGTTACACATCACTAAAACATGACAGCATGAACAATGAAAGTTATAAACCTATATGACAGCATAAACATAAGTTACACATCACTAAAACATGACAGCATGAACAATGAAAGTTACAAACCTACATGACAGCACAAAAATAAGTTACACATCACTAAAATCTGACAGTATGAACAATGAAAGTTATAAACCTACATGACAGCACAAAAATAAGTTACACACCACTAAAATATGACAGTATGAACAATAAAAGTTATAAACCTACATGACAGCACAAAAATAAGTTACCCATCACTAAAATATGACAGTATGAACAATAAAAGTTATAAACCTACATGACAGTACAAAAATAAGTTACACATCACTAAAATATGACAGTATGAACAATGAAAGTTATAAACCTACACGGCAGCACAAACAGAAGTTACACATCACTAAAATATGACAGTTGGAACAATAAAAGTTATAAACCTACATGACGGCATGGACAAAGAGTGCACCCACCTGAAGTAAGTACCAAAATGTGAAAGTCTGGTCGCTGCAGCTTTCATCCACAGGAAAGTGACCAGGAAGCCCTGTACAAGTCTGCACAAACAAACAAACACATGATTAAAGAAAACACAAGGGAAGCAAGAATAGTAACAATGTAACCACCCATGCATGTCACAGAGGGCAACACAGGAGGGTTGGTGTTAGACCGGCCACCTCATCCTGTAGAAGACTGCAGCTACAAAACCCAAGCAGTCTTGAACATGTGTAGACAGAGCTGAGCTGTCACTGGGCCAATGTTTCATTGGGGGATGTAGGGCAGAAGTAGAGGAAGTGTACACAGAGCTGAGCTGTCACTGGGCCAATGTTTCATTGGGGGATGTAGGGCAGAAGTAGAGGAAGTGTACACAGAGCTGAGCTGTCACTGGGCCAATGTTTCATTGGGGGATGTAGGGCAGAAGTAGAGGAAGTGTAGACAGAGCTGAGCTATCACTGGGCCAATGTTTCATTGGGGGATGTAGGGCAGAAGTAGAGGAAGTGTACACAGAGCTGAGCTGTCACTGGGCCAATGTTTCATTGGGGGATGTAGGGCAGAAGTAGAGGAAGTGTAGACAGAGCTGAGCTGTCACTGGGCCAATGTTTCATTGGGGGATGTAGGGTAGAAGTAGAGGAAGTGTAGACAGAGCTGAGCTGTCACTGGGCCAATGTTTCATTGGGGGATGTAGGGCAGAAGTAGAGGAAGTGTAGACAGAGCTGAGTTGTCACTGGGCCAATGTTTCATTAGGGGATGTAGGGCAGAAGTAGAGGAAGTGTAGACAGAGCTGAGCTGTCACTGGGCCAATGTTTCATTGGGGGATGTAGAGCAGAAGTAGAGGAAGTGTACACAGAGCTGAGCTGTCACTGGGCCAATGTTTCATTGGGGGATGTAGGCAGAAGAAAAGGAAGTGTAGACAGAGCTGAGCTGTCACTGGGCCAATGTTTCATTGGGGATGTAGGGCAGAAGTAGAGGAAGTGTAGACGAGCTGAGCTGTCACTGGGCCAATGTTTCATTGGGGGATGTAGGGCAGAAGAAAAGGAAGTGTACACAGAGCTGAGCTGTCACTGGGCCAATGTTTCATTGGGGGATGTAGGGCAGAAGTAGAGGAAGTGTAGACAGAGCTGAGCTGTCACTGGGCCAATGTTTCATTGGGGGATGTAGGGCAGAAGTAGAAGAAGTGTAGCAGAGCTGAGCTGTCCACTGGGCCAATGTTTCATTGGGGGATGTAGGGCAGAAGTAGAGGAAGTGTAGACAGAGCTGAGCTGTCACTGGGCCAATGTTTCATTGGGGGATGTAGGGCAGAAGAAAAGGAAGTGTACACAGAGCTGAGCTGTCACTGGGCCAATGTTTCATTGGGGATGTAGGGCAGAAGTAGAGGAAGTGTAGACAGAGCTGAGCTGTCACTGGGCCAATGTTTCATTGGGGGATGTAGGGCAGAAGTAGAGGAAGTGTAGACAGAGCTGAGCTGTCACTGGGCCAATGTTTCATTGGGGGATGTAGGGCAGAAGTAGAGGAAGTGTAGACAGAGCTGAGCTGTCACTGGGCCAATGTTTCATTGGGGGATGTAGAGCAGAAGTAGAGGAAGTGTAGACAGAGCTGAGCTGTCACTGGGCCAATGTTTCATTGGGGGATGTAGGGCAGAAGTAGAGGAAGTGTAGACAGAGCTGAGCTGTCACTGGGCCAATGTTTCATTGGGGGATGTAGAGCAGAAGTAGAGGAAGTGTAGACAGAGCTGAGCTGTCACTGGGCCAATGTTTCATTGGGGGATGTAGGGCAGAAGTAGAGGAAGTGTAGACAGAGCTGAGCTGTCACTGGGCCAATGTTTCATTGGGGATGTAGAGCAGAAGTAGAGGAAGTGTAGACAGAGCTGAGCTGTCACTGGGCCAATGTTTCATTGGGGGATGTAGAGCAGAAGTAGAGGAAGTGTAGACAGAGCTGAGCTGTCACTGGGCCAATGTTTCATTGGGGGATGTAGGGCAGAAGTAGAGGAAGTGTAGACAGAGCTGAGCTGTCACTGGGCCAATGTTTCATTGGGGGATGTAGAGCAGAAGTAGAGGAAGTGTAGACAGAGCTGAGCTGTCACTGGGCCAATGTTTCATTGGGGGATGTAGGGCAGAAGTAGAGGAAGTGTAGACAGAGCTGAGCTGTCACTGGGCCAATGTTTCATTGGGGGATGTAGAGCAGAAGTAGAGGAAGTGTAGACAGAGCTGAGCTGTCACTGGGCCAATGTTTCATTGGGGGATGTAGAGCAGAAGAAAAGGAAGTGTAGACAGAGCTGAGCTGTCACTGGGCCAATGTTTCATTGGGAGATGTAGAGCAGAAGAAAAGGAAGTGTAGACAGAGCTGAGCTGTCACTGGGCCAATGTTTCATTGGGAGATGTAGAGCAGAAGAAAAGGAAGTGTAGACAGAGCTGAGCTGTCACTGGGCCAATGTTTCATTGGGAGATGTAGAGCAGAAGTAGAGGAAGTGTAGACAGAGCTGAGCTGTCACTGGGCCAATGTTTCATTGGGGGATGTAGGGCAGAAGTAGAGGAAGTGTAGACAGAGCTGAGCTGTCACTGGGCCAATGTTTCATTGGGAGATGTAGAGCAGAAGAAAAGGAAGACTAAACTAAACCTGACATATGCTCGCATGTTGACATAACCAGTGTCTGTGATTGTCTATTACCTGTATGTTGGTTATAACACGTGGGTGTTGTCAGGACACTATGAGTGTTGTGCTTATGGGTGTAGTTATCACAACATATGGGCGTGTTTGTCGCAACAAATGGATGTGTTTGTCACAACATAGTAGGTGGTCACAACATATGGGTGTTGTCACAACATATGGGTGTGTCTGTCACCACATAGGTGTTGTCACAACATATGGGTGTGTCTGTCACCACATAGTCGGTGTTGTCACAACATATGGGTGTGTCTGTCACCACAGTCGGTGTTGTCATCACATAGTAGGTGTGTCTGTCACCACATAGTAGGTGTTGTCACTACATATGGGTGTGTCTGTCACCACATATGGGTGTGTCTGTCACCACATATGGGTGTGTCTGTCACCACATAGTAGGTGTTGTCACCACATAGTAGGTGTTGTCACCACATAGTAGGTGTTGTCACCACATACGGGTGTGTCTGTCACCACATAGTAGGTGTTGTCACCACATATGGGTGTGTCTGTCACCACATAGTAGGTGTTGTCACCACATAGTAGGTGTTGTCACCACATAGTAGGTGTTGTCACCACATAGTAGGTGTTGTCACCACATACGGGTGTGTCTGTCACCACACAGCCGATGTTGTCACCACATAGTAGGTGTTGTCACCACATACGGGTGTGTCTGTCACAACATAGTAGGTGTTGTCACCACATAGTAGGTGTTGTCACCACATATGGGTGTGTCTGTCACCACATAGTAGGTGTTGTCACCACATACGGGTGTGTCTGTCACCACATAGTAGGTGTTGTCACCACATACGGGTGTGTCTGTCACAACATAGTAGGTGTTGTCACCACATAGTAGTGTTGTCACCACATAGTAGGTGTTGTCACCACATAGTAGGTTGTATGTCACCACATAGTAGGTGTTGTCACCACATATGGGTGTGTCTGCCACCACATAGTAGGTGTTGTCACCACATAGTAGGTGTTGTCACCACATAGCCGGTGTTGTCACCACATAGCAGGTGTTGTCACCACATAGTAGGTGTTGTCACCACATAGTAGGTGTTGTCACCACATATGGGTGTGTCTATCACCACATAGTAGGTGTTGTCACCACATAGTAGGTGTTGTCACCACATAGTAGGTGTTGTCACCACATAGTAGGTGTTGTCACCACATAGTAGGTGTTGTCACCACATATGGGTGTGTCTGTCACCACATAGTAGGTGTTGTCACCACATAGTAGGTGTTGTCACCACATACGGGTGTGTCTGTCACAACATAGTAGGTGTTGTCACCACATAGTAGGTGTTGTCACCACATAGGAGGTGTTGTCACCACATAGGAGGTGTTGTCACCACATAGCCGGTGTTGTCACCACATAGTAGGTGTTGTCACCACATAGTAGGTGTTGTCACCACATATGGGTGTGTCTGTCACCACATAGTAGGTGTTGTCACCACATATGGGTGTGTCTGTCACCACATAGTAGGTGTTGTCACCACATAGTAGGTGTTGTCACCACATACGGGTGTGTCTGTCACAACATAGTAGGTGTTGTCACCACATAGTAGGTGTTGTCACCACATAGTAGGTGTTGTCACCACATATGGGTGTGTCTGTCACCACATAGTAGGTGTTGTCACCACATAGTAGGTGTTGTCACCACATAGTAGGTGTTCTCACCACATACGGGTGTCTGTCACAACATAGTAGGTGTTGTCACTACATATGGGTGTGTCTGTCACCACATAGTAAGTGTTGTCACAACATATGGGTGTTCATCACAACATAGTAGGTGTTGTCACAACTTATAGATGTGTCTGTCACAACATAATAGGTGTTGTCACCACATAGGGATGTGTCTGTCACAACATAATAGGGGTTGTCACAAAATAACATGAGTGTGTTTGTCAAATATGATGATGATGATGATGATAGCAATGATAGTGATAATTGTGATGGTGATATTCAAGTTTACGGTGATGATGATGATGATGATGATGATGAAAACAGTGATGGTGATGGTAATGAATATGAACTGACCAGAATCATCTGCAGCAAGGACATGGTATTTTGTTTCACCTCCTCTGGGCCTAGCACTGAATCAACTATCAGCTTGGTGTGGTTTTCTGCCAGCGAGACAACCACACGGCAGATCCTTTCACAAGTTTCCTGCAAGAAGATCAGTCAGCTGTTCATATGCACTATATTATATAGAATTAGCCCAGGGGAAGAGCTGGCTTCTGCTTGGAGTGTGCAGGAGGGCAGATCCGTAAGCTATGAACAGGGTACGAAGAAGGCAACATGGCAGCAACAAGATCTACTAGCTAGCTAGCTGAGTTGAGTTGAGCTCAGAACTGACATCACTGCACTCAGGAAATACCAATATGTGCTCTGTACCCTCCTTCAACAGCCAGCAAAGAGTCACACTACTAATCATTACCACTGCTATCTGACTGAAAGTTTTCCTGGTCTTCCCTCTCAGTTTTAAGTGGTTTTTTTCCTTCCAGAACCCCTGCCAATCTCATTCTTTCCCCATATGGGTTCTCAATCTGTTCCCCACCTTCTTCACTTGGTCCCACAGGCGCATGACCACCTCTCCTTTGTCCATAGGTAAGCTAGCTGCTGAGGTGGAGGTGAAAAGAAGCTGGCTTTCCCACAGTAGTGATGGTGCAGTGATAACGCTGGAAGATGCACCAGGTGCCTAATATTCGACATCTGAGGACCGGATGGTTTCTGTGCAGCAATGTTGATATGGGTTAAGTAGGATAAACGAACGTCTCGAAGGTGGATATGCGTGACAGGAGAAAGAAGGGTAAGTGGCTGAAACAGTCTGAGAAGGGGACCTCTTCTGATGATTGGAATCCTCCCGTTGTGCTTGCTCCGTGGCGCAGTTTTCAACCAGATTTATGTATTTTGTGATGGCAAAGCTGAGCTGCCTATGCTGCAGAGCCTTATGCCATTCTTATTCAGGTGCGATTTGTTTTGCTGGTGCACGGATCCATGGAGTGAGGTGGTGGTGTATGAGTGTATTGGGACCTCCTTCTCCTGCCTCCTCCCTCGAACACAGGGTTAGGGTATATTGGCAATGACACACCTAAAACCCACGGAGGAAACATGATCAATGTCATCAAGTGCCTTGCCGACTGTCATCGGTGATCATGCTTCTCCATAAATTGCCATCTCTGACAGCATGGATCAATTCATGCGTTGACTCCCTTCTGTGCATGACATAAGATTGTCCATAATGTTCTCTCACTGTCTTCCTCTATTTCTCTTTCCATAAATCACTGAGGTTGTTACAATGTTCCAGTTTTTGTCTTCTCATAATGTTCCCCAAAAATGATAACTACCTCTTTCTGATGTTTGGTGATAAGTTGTCATTATGACTCATCCTCCCTTAAAACGTCCTGATTGCTCATGTTGGCTGTCCACTTAATGTTCAGCACTCTTTTATAAAACCACAAACCACATGTTTTTGCCTGTTCACTAATTGTCCAGGATTTACAGCCGTATGTTAAAACTGGTTTTGTGTAACATGCAAGAACTCTTTTTCTAACTACCAATGACAAGGACTTATTACATAAAACGTTCGTCATTTCATTGAATACAGTTTTTGCTTGTCCTGTTCTGTTCCTTATCTCTATGATGTATCTTCTATCTCATGTTATCCATGTGCCTCTTTATGTGAATTTCTGCACTTGCCCCAAAATAAAGTCATTTACTTTAACTGTACATTTAGGCACAAAATGACAACTGAAATATAACAGGATAATAAAGTGATAGTACAAAGTTCAAACAGAAAATGATAACACAGCTAACACAGAGCAATACAACAAAGCAACAGTCTTAAAAGAGAGCTTAAAAGTCGACAGGTTTGACTTCATTGCACCGGGTGTTTACCCACATGGCTCAGTCTCTTCCCGCAGTGAACTGCCGAGAGATCACACAAAGCACGACCTCCGCAGCTTCAGTGACTACCCTCAGGAGTCTCAGAAAAATGTACTCATGAACCGAAGAACGCTGACCGGAATCGAACCCACAACCTTCGGAGCCTGAGTCAGACGGCTTGATCACTTCGCTAGTACAACAACATAATGACACCACATTATCTCCAATGCCACCAAAATCTCCAATATTCACCTGCGAATAAGTGACATGACAGTAGACTGAGTAGCTGATATACCAGTCAAATGATATACCAGTCCCTCATGCTCAACTACAACTATATAAAAAGTGACAAAAAACAAAGACCACAGACCCCCCCCCCCCCCCCCCCCTGTCCAACGAAGACAACCACAGGACAATCTTCAGTGAACCATACCTTATCTTCATCAAGCACGGCCTGGGAAAACAAGCTTTGTAGAGCCACAACTTCTGAAAGAAGCCTCTGTACTGTCACCGGATATCTGGTCACAAACAAACCAAGAATTTGTCACACTGTTGAAAACTATGAAAGATCATGACTACTTGTGAACATATCAAACTAAGGCTGCATCCTTATCATCATCATCATCATCATCATCAACATCAAGAGACATACAGTCAATCCAAATGTGTTCTGGTCATGAGAAAGTATGCTGAATCGGCCAGCATCATCTCTGTGATGTTCTGGTTCTGCAAATACCAGTAACATTTGTATACTATGTGATGTCCTGGTCCTGCATTCATGAGTAACATTTGTGTACTGTGTGATGTCCTGATCCTGAATCTCCCAGTGTCATTTGTATACCCTGTGATGTCCTGGTCCTGCATCTACCAGTAACATTCATAGACTCTATGACGTCCTAGTCCTCTAACTGCCAGTAACATTCATAGACTATGATGTCCTAGTCCTCTATCTGTCAGTAACATTTATAGACTATCATGTCCTAGTCCTCTAACTGCCAGTAACATTCATAGCCTATGATGTCCTAGTTCTCTAACTGCCAGTAACATTCATAGCCTATGATGTCCTAGTCCTCTAACTGCCAGTAACATTGATAGCCTATGATGTCCTAGTCCTCTAACTGCCAGTAACATTCATAGGCTATGATGTCCTAGTCCTCTAACTGCCAGTAACATTCATAGACTATGATGTCCTAGTCCTCTAACTGCCAGTAACATTCATAGACTATGATGTCCTAGTCCTCTAACTGCCAGTAACATTCATAGACTATGATGTCCTAGTCCTCTATCTGCCAGTAACATTCATAGACTCTATGATGTCCTAGTCCTCTATCTACCAGTAACATTCATAGACTATGATGTCCTAGTCCTCTAACTGCCAGTAACATTCATAGCCTATGATGTCCTAGTCCTCTAACTGCCAGTAACATTCATAGACTATCATGTCCTAGTTCTCTATCTGCCAGTAACATTCATAGACTATGATGTCCTAGTCCTCTATCTGCCAGTAACATTCATAGACTATGATGTCCTAGTCCTCTAACTGCCAGTAACATTCATAGACTATCATGTCCTAGTGCTCTAACTGCCAGTAACATTCAAAGCCTATGATGTCCTAGTCCTCTAACTGCCAGTAACATTCATAGACTATCATGTCCTAGTCCTCTAACTGTCAGTAACATTCATAGTCTATGATGTCCTAGTCCTCTATCTGTCAGTAACATTCATAGACTATGATGTCCTAGTCCTCTAACTGCCAGTAATATTCATAGACTATGATGTCCTAGTCCTCTAACTGCCAGTAACATTCATAGACTATCATGTCCTAGTCCTCTAACTGCCAGTAACATTCATAGCCTATCATGTCCTAGTCCTCTAACTGCCAGTAAAATTCATACTCTATGATGTCCTAGTCCTCTAACTGCCAGTAACATTCATAGACTATCATGTCCTAGTCCTCTAACTGCCAGTAACATTCATAGACTATGATGTCCTAGTCCTCTAACTGCCAGTAAAATTCATAGACTATCATGTCCTAGTCCTTTAACTGCCAGTAACATTCATAGACTATGATGTCCTAGTCTTCTAACTGCCAGTAAAATTCATAGACTATCATGTCCTAGTCCTCTAACTGCCAGTAACATTCATAGCCTATGATGTCCTAGTCCTCTAACTGCCAGTAAAATTCATAGCCTATGACGTCCAAGTCCTCTAACTGTCAGTAACATTCATAGCCTATGATGTCCTAGTCCTCTAACTGCCAGTAACATTCATAGACTATGATGTCCTAGTCCTCTAACTGTCAGTAACATTCATAGCCTATGATGTCCTAGTCCTCTATCTGTCAGTAACATTCATAGACTATCATGTCCTAGTCCTCTATCTGTAAGTAACATTCATAAACTATGATGTCCTAGTCTGTATCTGGCAGTAACATTCATGGTCTCTATGATGTTCTGGTTGAGCGTCCATCAGTAACATTCACAAACTCTGTTGTTCCAAGTCCATTGTTGTCAAGAGCAGCCCTAGGAACCTGTGGGTAACATGAACTTGGCAGCCCCATCATGACAACACACCTGCCTATTCTTCACATCTGATTCAACTCTCTTGGCCAAAAGACAATATTCTTCTAGTTCATCAGTCTCCCTACTTGTCCAACACAGCTCCTTGAGATTTTTGCTGTTCCCCAAGCTGAAAAAGCCACTGAAAGGGACATTGTTGTCATGTGAAGACAATATGCAAACGTGACATCTATATCATGCTCCATTCCCTGAGAGCCTGCTGAAATGCTTCCAGCAATGGTAAGACTGCCGGGAGAAATGTCTATAGCCCCAAGGAGAGTGCCATGAAGGCAATAAGTGGTTTAGACCTCGATTTGAGCAATTGTATTTTTCCTGGCCAAAGGTATGGTACTTATTGCACATATTTCATATCAACAACTGCCCACATCTGAAGAGTCTTGATTCAGCAGCGGATGAGCTGAGACATTCAACATGTAGAGGGTAATGCAGGCGGACATTCTGTCAGAAGCCCCTGGTACCATGGGAACTCTTCACTCACTGGCTACTGAAGACATGGAAGTAGCTTGTGTGGCAAGTTCCTGAATCCAATGATGTGGATTCTTGATTCAACATTTCATTTCAGTGACAAAGAAAGTCAGTCACGGCCAATCTCAACACAGTAGCAGGTAACATATCTGCCACTTTACCACACATCTCCCATGATCAAGACTACCAAACAAGTGCAGATTATCTCCTGGTAACACACACCAATAGGGTGATCAGTAGCAGGTTAGTGAAACAAACATGAGCTGAGAGGAGACAGCTCAGATAGGCCAGGCAATCTTGAAAGCACAAGAGACTTACTTGTATGATTCTGGGTGTGCAAACACTGTAACTAGAGTATCACAAGCGATGTCAAATAAATGTGGGTTGCGTAGGGAGCAGAACACCTGTGAAATATAACATGAAATGTGGTTGTAACCGTTTATCTAGACATTGTTCACACAGACCATCAGGTATTCAGTCCACAGACTGGTATGTCATGTCAGGTATTCACTTTAAAGACTGGTATGTCATGTCAGGTATTATTTTAAAGACTGGTATGTCATGTCAGGTATTCACTTTAAAGACTGGTATGTCATGTCAGGTATTCACTTTAAAGACTGGTATGTCATGTCAGGTATTCACTTTAAAGACTGGTATGTCATGTCAGGTAATCAGTCCACAGACTCTTTGTCCCCTATTATGTCATGACAAGTTAGTTAGTTTGAAGACTGGTATGAAACATGTTCAACATGTCCATCCACCACAAATCCAGCGTTGCGACTACCTATAAACATATTATTAACCCTATCATTGCTGCAGATTGAATCCAGACTCCTTTTCTTCTTCTTCTTTTATCCGCTCAAAATAAATTGTCTTATCTGCATTTTTGTCATTTGTATATATTTCACTGTCTGATTTTGGTACACTCAGTGGTTAATACAGTTTATCTTCCACTGTTCTTTCTCTAGCCCAGAAAGCTAGCCTTGGTATGTCATAGTGGGCACAAAATATACAGAGTTCAGAACAAAGACAGTACAGAATAAAGACAGTACAGAACAAAGACAGTACAAAACAAAGACAGTACAGGACAAAGACAGTACAGGACAAAGAGTCCAGAACACCAAATATGTCTAATAAGCTGGCCCAAAGGAAACGCATACAGATGTGGCGACCGTTTTAACCAAGTCTTTACCAATGGATCAACAAAACAAAACCATATTCCATTCCCAGTTTTGTTGACTGGACTACCCCTGGTGCATCGAGATCAGTATTCCTTTGTCTTATCTGTATTCATTGTTCTGTTGACACAGATTCTGGCTGAAACATTCACTGTATGTTTATGAGTTTTTTCCATTTGCCAAACTTCTTAGGTAACATTTTGTATTATTATTCGGACTCTAGTAACAGCTTGGCAACAGAAAACCCTCTTTTTCAATACCATTACAGAACAAACAGCACAGAACAAACACAATACAAAACTCACAAACAGCACAGAACACATACAAAGCAGAACTCACAAACAGCACACAACACACACAATACAGAACTCACAAACAGCACACAATACAGAACTCACAAACACCACAGAACACACACAATACAGAACTCACAAACAGCACAGAACACACACAATACAGAACTCACAAACAGCACACAACACACACAATACAGAACTCACAAACAGCACACAACACATACAACACAGAACTCACAAACAGCACACAACACACACAATACAGAACTCACAAACAGCACAGAACAAACTCTCCACAGCCAGCTGTGCCCACCTGCTGTATAATGGGTTCAGATCTATCAATGGCCAGACCAAAGTCAATCCAGCGAGAGAAT